>CAJOBZ010000072.1:0-462500 GCA_905332375.1 Pieris macdunnoughi | reverse complement strand
TCACGGGAACTAATGTTGCCAGCTTTGCTCACGAAGCCAGGAAATAAAGAACTCAGGGGATTGGGGAATTGCTCGGGCATTATTGTCATAAATGATGGTCCATTGTTCTATGGAGTTAGTTCAAGTTAAAATGTATTTCTTAAAGTGTTCGATCACTTGGTTTCAATCGATGTAGGTGATATTGATAAGTAAGTTAGTGATTATTTTTTAATGTGAATGAAATTTCTTTACCGAAATATTTTGTTGTTTTTTTATTACATGGATGTTTTTGTAAATTATGTATATATTCTTTTTATTTGTCTAGTGAAACTTTTAATGACGTACCGATTTTTGATGTGATATAAAATATTATAGTATAATTTATTTTATATAGATTTTTTGACACGTTTGGAACCACCAGTTATTACTTTATTCAAAGCCTGCTCGTTTGCCTTCTATTCCAATAAAAAATAAAAGATCCTAATTTATACCTAAGCATAAATTTTCTACCTTAAGTTTACATCTTCATTATCTATGTGATTATTATATGTTTTACTTTATTATTAAATTTTTAACTGAACTAAAAATGACAGTAAACAATTACGTTTACTAAACACGGAAAATATCAAATATTACATACAAAATTATATTGATGATGAAGATTGTACTAGCGACGCGCTCCAGTTTCTCACCGGTACAAAGATAATGTAGACTAACAGATAACGATTCCTTAACAACAATTTTATTATTACTACTTAAACCAAGTTTTGATTGAGTACTTTTTCTATAACATAGGTATGTATTGTGACGCTGAAAAGGTTGTTTGAACGCACCTCCAGAACTATTGATTCGGATTTGATTCTTTTTGGATTGCCCATTTACCACAGAAGGTATTACATGGTAAAATTGCAGGGCTAAATGAGTTATAGATAATACACAAGGGATGTAGGCATCGCAAGTGTAAAACGTCTCACGGTACACGTTCATAGATTTTGCATATTCTGATCAGTCACTTGATGCTAAATTTTTAAAGTTTACAATGTTAATACTTGTTTAGATATTTTATAGTCATAACAAGAATAATGTACATATTTTTTAAATATTTAGGTTAAAGATTAAAATGTTGGGTACCTATTTAGTGAAAAATAAATTCTTTATAAACATACTAATAGTATAAAGAGGAAAGATTTGTATAATAGTATGCAAAAACTACCGAATGCAAAAATTTATTCACCAGTAGAATGCTAAATTATCACATCCTCGTCATTATTTAAGGCCTGTTTGGGAGTTTGAAATGTTTTAAGATGTTTTGTACTTGAATTGAATATAAAACTTTGATCCCATGAATATGACGCGTGTTATACATTACAGCAAAGCTTTAGAATGCTCAAATTATTCGGGCTGCTGTTCGGACAATACCTCAACTTAATGCTCAGTCACGTACCGATATTTAGGCCACTGTGCTCATTCAGTAAATAATAATGTTGATTAATATCACAAATAAATATAGTTTAATTTCGCTTTTGGCTACAGACTAGATATTGATACCAGTTTTTGGCGGTTTGGAGTACTTGAGATTGAAGCATCTACAATCTCAAAAGAGAAACCAATACAATTACGCCCTAAATCCCGTTATTGAGGTATTCCTAAGTACTGATATCCAACTATACTGCAAAGTCACTGGAGATTTTGGGCCGGTCAGTCAGTGGTAAGATTGGTGGAGGATTCTCCCGTTAGGTTGAAGGAAACGCACCTCCTCTATAATTTCAAATACCAAGTAACATTGGCTGACGCAATATTTAAACAAAGTTTTGAGTGCATTTCAGAAGTGTGTACCTCAACGGTAACGGCTGTACAAATTATTGTTACCCAAATATCTTATTATTAAATATTATATATACTAATAAATAGGCTTAAAAGGCGACAAATCCTAAGTCTTGATAGACACGGTTGAAAGAGAGGAGCAGTCTCGATGGAGATTTTGCTCTGAACGCCTAACAGCTCTCAACACATCTGCTCATAGTCTAGCTGACTGATTGCAAAATAATATTATAATAAAAAAAAACCCAAATATCTAACAAAGTATTAAACAAAAGATAATTGTATCAAAAAACAAATGTTTATTATCAATATTATCTTTGATGAGTACTAAGCAAGACTTATTCAATGGATACAAGAAATCTATTTAATATAATAAATTCTCGTTAATATAAAATTCACGTTTAAGAAGATTATTTCCATAAATAAAAGGATCTATTGTTTTAATCACAGACTATGAAAATTGCAACGTGTAACAAATCTGCACAGAGTATCCAAGATTCTATAGAAATTTGATAAATTAGGTGTTTTGTATTAATATACAACTGTCATCGTGACTTTCATGAAATTACGGTGGAGAGTTAATGGATTTATATTCTATGGGCACTAATGTTTTTTTTGAGCAGTGTTCGAAAATATAAATTTTAAATACCGCCTTTTACGTATTCTTTGTTCAGGTACATTTATAGGTTTATCTGACTTTCCAAAACATGTTATAAATGGGATTTAACTTACTAATCATAACTTTACTTTAACTTAGTAATATTAGAGAAGTATTTTTCTAAAAATTTCAGTTCTTCTCGTCCGTTCTACGCCCTTGATTTGAGAACTGGCAGTAAATGTAAAATTAGAAGCATTTAATATGTATTTCTTTATTGAGTTCATAAGTGTGTATTGTGTGACCTAAATGAATAAATTATCTATGATATTTAAAAATTGAGGTGGAAAATTTGGTACCTTAACAAGCCACCAAAAGAGGTTGGCCTCTAGTAACATTGGTCGAAATATTGTATTGTCGAATTGTTGCATATGAAGTCAAATAAACATGGTTCGTAATCTTTAACCACAGGTTGAATCTACCGCAAATGTCTACACGATACGGTAGTTTTAAGCGCCAATAGGAAAACTTCATACTAGAAAATTACCAAGAGCTCGCAAAGCCTAGGTGATATTTCAAGAATTATATCTTTGTCTATAGAACCAAACACTGCAAACTAATAAAATAACTCACTTTCACTTATTACTAATATGCAAGTGCCCCAAATACATTGTTTTAATAAAAGTCACGTACTCCAGTTGAATTAATGCGAAGGCACGGCCATGATGATAAAATATTTTTAACGTAAATCACTGGCGTTCCCTACTTCCTTATTTATACTGAGATTATAATATCTGAGTATGTTTAGTGTTTTAGTGTCTACTCATTTTCGCTGTTAGAGAATATTTTTTTGTAAATAAACAAAGAGAAAGCAAACGAACTGGTTCGATAAGAACTGGCAATACACTCCCTTTCACTCTTATTAATCTTTAATTTTCCAAGATGTGTATACAGTAACCATTACACCCGCATTTAACGATGACATCTGCTTTAAAGTAGTGTTTCGAACAAGTTAAACTTTCGTAATAACTCACAGAACAGAGAATAGTGCAATAAAACATACCAGTCACTTCCATCTGCAATTCTAAGTTACGAGTTATACGTGAAACACTTTACACTAAAATATCTTTATATATATAATTCTTCTGTGAGTGTGTATGTCACTGAACTTCTCTCAAACGACTGGACCGATTTTGATGAAATTTTTTGTGTGTGTTCAAGGGGCATCTGGGAATGGTTTAGATTCACAAATCAGCCCGGCAGATGGCACTGCAGTCGGTACTTTCATACTTTGCTTAATATCCTAATAGCTTTAAATATCATGCAGGACAACGTCTGTGGGGTCCACTAGTATACTATAATATAAATCATCAAAGGAACAGATCTACGGGACGGATCTGTTTATGATATTGGAGCAGTGGAGACAGTGTTGGCTAGTGGCTTCAGCGTGCGACTCTCAACCCTGAGGTCGTAGGTTCGATCCCCGGCTGTGCACCAATGGACTTTCTTTCTATGTGCGCATTTAACATTAGCTTCAACGGTGAAGGAAAACATCGTGAAGCAACCGACATGTCTTACACCGAAAAAGTCGACGGCGTGTGTCAGGCACTGGAGGCTATTAGATTTAAAAATGTTAAACGACGCAAAATCACGAAACAGATTCAGAAATCTGATGCCCAGGCCCAAAGAGGTGGTAGCGCCACAGATTTATATTTATTTATGATATTGGAGCAATAGCTTATGCGAACTCAACCCCTAAGGTTTTGCGTTCAAACGTCACCTAGAATTGTTTTTCTTCTACGAGCGTAAACAGTACTATGGTGAAAGTAACCAACGTGAAACCGGCGTGTCTTACCTACCTATCTATGTGTGAGGTATAGATGTATAAAAGATGAAGATAGCTTTGTAGCGCCTCTAGATTATTATTTAGTGGCAACACATACAAAGTTATTGTGACCTGGCAAACAGGTTAAATATGTCACATACGCTAGGGTATAAATTCTCGTTAAACCATAATAACTAGAGTTGTGGAGGTGTACAGATATTTGGCCAATAATACGGATAATGTCCCCGCTATCGGACACTACAGGCTCCCGGGGGAAATTATGAGCGTTGTATCTTGTTGCTATTAGGCACTGCGTAGACAGGCTACGGTGCTTGCACAACCATTTTGTTATCACTGTTTCATTAGAGTAAAAAAATAAAATAACTTACGTAATATTTTTGAACATTCAGAACCCATAGCGGTCAAGTGACTTTTGTATCTATTTCATTAATTTTTTCTTAGGTAAGTTCACCGTACTTTACTCGTAATTGCATCCATTGCACCCTTGTTCAATGTGCGTTTTCTACTAAGCCACGGAGACGTAGAAATCATATTTATTATTGCTTATGATTAGCAAAACTAAACTTAGTGTATATAATAGATAAACTAAGATCGATAATCTGAGAAAAATGAATTATATTTCTGAGTATTAACTAAGCAACGTAAAAATAAGATTCTTTGAATCTAACACTAAAAACCTTAAAAAATATAATATAATAACTAACATATATTATTAAAAGGAGTCCCTTTAGGCAAGGTTCCGAAGATACTGGCAGCGTTCCCTCTTTGAATAGCTAGACTAATTCTTTGTCCGAGATAGCTGCCAGCTCTTCGGTCTCCTGTGATGTCGACTAACCTTTTTATTTTATTTTCCATTCGTAAAATGGCTCTATGTGATCATCTGTTTTGACAAATGGCAGATAAATTTGCATATAAGCCTGCCTTGGTCTCGGTGTAGCGGCCTTTGGCTTGCTAGAAACGCAAAACAAAAACTCATATTTCATGTTTATCGCCAGTAGCACGTCTGCGAAGACTCTTACACCTTTAATCGTTGAAGGATTCACGCGATTTGGTTCTATTGGTTAGCTAATGATAGTTCCCAGTGCAGGTTTTAATAAAAATTACAAAACCTTAAAATTTCCTTTAATATCTTACGGACTTTTAAATAACCTTTACAGCTGTTTTGTTTCAAGCGTAAGTAACTTTTACTTTAAGTATTGGTTTAGAAAGCGGTGTGTAATAAATTATTTATTTCTATACAGTACATAATTAAATTTTCCAAAAACTTATCCAATTTCTACAGCCGTATCAGCCGTAGAGTCGTAGAGCCATATCAAATATGTACTTTGGATAGTTTGATAGATTTTACTTACAAAAATAATAATTTCAAAAGTTCATCTTTTATCAAAATCATAAAATACTACCTCTAAAAGTACATTTAGATTCGATAATAGAAATATCAACAATTCCGAATCGCATAAAACCTAATAAACTCACTCAAGCTTCAACATTCTGTAATTTCTGAAGTAACAAGTTAATAAAGAAATATCTCGCTATTATCCACTCAATAATTGCGTTACGAAGGTAATTCAGGGTGCAAATTGTTATTTAAATCCAATAAAAGCCCCCTCATGCAAATGTTAGGTGTTTTGTCACAATTACGTAGTTACAACCCCATTAGGGAGAATAATTAGGGGGCGAATACTTTCAAAGAATCGTATGGCTTCTAATTTGACATTGGAAGGTGGGAATTACGATTATATAACATTGATACGACATACAATCAGTCATAAATTTTTGAGAGTTGTAGTCTGTGAGAGTTTTGCAGTTAAGATGAGGTTAACAGATAAATATTTATAGCTATCGTATATAAATCATTTATTCATTTAGGTAACACAATGTACACTTATGAACGTCAGAAAGAAATACATATTAAATGTTTCTAATTTTACATTTACTGCCAGTTCTCAAATCGTAGAACGGATAAGAAGAATTGGCAATAAACTCTCCGCCATTCTTTTTAATCGCCAAGTTTTTTGTTTTACACAATGTTTGTAAGGAGTGCAACCATTACACCATGTTTCACATGACATCTTAAGTAATTAATTGTTAATTAATAATAATAATAAAAACCAACAAAGATTTGCCCTCTATCAGCAGTAGGCATGGTAAAATAGGAGCACGCAATTACATTCTCGTGGGAACAACACGCAAATACATAGTCTAAGTAACTAATTTCACCGCATACACGAATTCAAGTCCAACCAGTCCGTTCGCGAGTTTGACGCATGGCCAGCCATCGGCCACCTCGCCATATTTTAGGGAGAGAGGCAACCCGACGCATGGACGCTTATGATTATGATCTATAAGTATTAAAATGTTTATTATGGATACATGATGCCACGTAGTTGTACTTACCCTGTATAGCCCCCGCCCAGCATAGCCAGAAAAGCGCCCATTTTGCAGTGCGGAATCTCTGAAGCCACCGCGGTCTAATCAGACCCCAACCACATCTGAGCGCTCTTTCTTCAGGCGACAACTGTGATGCTGTATCTTCTTCACCCTGATAAATGAAAAAAACACAATTATATTTAGTACTTATAGCAGTGATTAATAAGGGACTTGAATATTGACTTTTGATTGATTCTAAGCAAATTTTGTACAAGAATCAGTGTATGTATTAAAATGATGACTTTGTAGTATTTGTTAACGATTGTTCGTTTGTAATTTACAATGTATAGTAATATAACATGAATAGTTTCATTTATAGGTAGTTCGACGTCAACAAATATATTTTTTACATTTTCGTAACATAATGTGATAATTAATATGTCATTTGCGTCTCTATCTCTCTCTTTTTAAATCTGAATGTACTATATTCTTTGCAAATAAACGATTTAATATTATTATTTTTAATGAACGTCGACAAAAAAATCTAAATATACAATTACTCGGCTTAAACAAACGAGAAGATATGATAAGAAACTTTCCACCTTTCTCTTGAAGAGACCTAAAACTAAAGGAAGTTACCAGTTAAACGAGTATTTTTGAAGTTATACTTATTTAGGCGCGTTATGTAAAATTGATGAGAGTGAAATTTTACGATGCGCGCGCACCGTGATACAAAATTAACAGAATGAAGTTGCCCACGGAAGATGCTACGGCATTGGACATAATTTGAAAACAACATTCGAATAATAATAGAATTTACGTTACACTTAATGTAAGAGAATAATAATAAATATTTAAGTTTTCAAATGTAAACTGAACTTTATTGATAATGACTCATTTTCCAGTCTTTGATTGTAATTAATTATTTGCATGCAATCAAAAACTATTTTTAATAATGCCAAAGAAGTATAACTTCTTACGCGCGTACATAAGTACACGCACCATTTTTTTTTGTGTATAACCAGCTCCGTACGTGGACCGATCTGGATTATTATGGCAATATGGAGTTACTCAAACCTCGACTAGATTCAATTTCATGGGGCACTATAAATAAGACTCTCTTAACATCCTTCTTGTATAAAACAATGTCTCAATTGCTGACAAAACGGAAGTACTTGTAAAATGTGCACTCAATATAATTACAGTGTATGTGGGTGAATTGATATGAGCATTAAATCATGATAAACATAATAAGTTCCGGTCTCTTGTTAATTCGTTTCTTACGAATGGGTCGTGATTTATTGAGAACGTACTGTCATTTATTATTAGACCATTATCTAATAATATCTCATTAGTGCTTCAATCCTTTATGGGTTTTGACCTGAGATATGTATATGTTTTTTCTGTGGTCAGGTTTGGTTTAAGCGTAATTAAAAACGAAACGGAAAGCGCATACTTGCTGGGAGAAATCATGAGACTATACGTTCCGGACAACTGTTACCGCTGCCGGAAACATAACCTTTTTGCTGTGCGTTCGGCTCGCACTGTCCAGCGACAACAAGCGCCCATTCCTCGGTTACTCTCGCTGCTTAATGGGGATAAGAGGATAGCATTTACTGTCAATTTTGTAAATAACTTAATTGTATTTTATTGTAGTTTTATGTTAATTTTAGTCTTAGTTTGGCCATACATGGGCTGTAAGAAAATAAATAAATAAATAAATGTGTAAATTTACAATATACATATTTTATATCAGGTTAGTTGTCAAAAACGTATTAGGTAAGACATTCGGGAGTCGTACTTTAGCGATGTCGATTTTGACTGTTAGATTTAGAGACGAGAAATCCAACACATTCTTAGTTTGTGCTAAGTATCATTTCTGAATCTCACCCCCAGTCTTCAGAAATGCCAGTTTCCATATTTACTTTATATATGGAACATACAAGCAATTATTTACATAGAAAGGAAAATTCAGCCGGGATTTGAAGTCACGACCTTTGCAGGTAAGATAATGTACACATTTAAGTGTACCTTCTTTATTTTATTTTATTTATTTATTTAATTTTTTTTAAATACATTTCAGATATCTGATGGTATAGAATTATTATGTTAGTATTTTTATAATAAATGACTTTTCGCGAATATTAAACATTTGTAAAAACCCGAGTCGTGAACGCAAAGGTCTTAAGTTCGATGCAAGACTATCAATGGTAACTTATGTTTCTACAAATCCTTATTTGAAGAGACATACCTAACAGAAATGTATACCGTGCCCCATTGGGGGATTACGGATACATAATCTTCAATAATATATTTGATGAATTTAAATATAATAATATTTTTGTTTTACACGAACGTTTTTTAAAATACATTTAACACAAGATCTTAAAAATATTATACTTTAACCAATGGGCGACTTTTTAAGTTTATATCTTCTTATAACAATAGGTTATGAATATTTATTTTCTTTTGTTCAAGATTTTACACACTAAAGGAATTATTAATGTTACCGTAATTGGCAATGAAAATTTAATATGTTATTTTCTTTTAAGTTCTATTTAAGTTGAAACTTATTGTTATCAATTTTCTTTCTTTTCTTATGTTTAGAAAAGTATTATTTATAAAGAACGGTATATAACATTTATCGAATTGATTTCAAATATTATTTTCTCTTTTTGTATGAAATGTTATTAATTGATTAAAACCTTTCTAAATTGTTGAAATTTTTGTCTAGTTTACAATATTAATTAGTGTTGTCATTTTTATTAGTAGATTTTGATTAAAATAAATAAATCAGTGGCGCTACAACCTCTTTAGGTCTGGGCCTCAGATTTATGAATCTTTAAGTAGGTGATCAGCCTCCAGTGCCGGTTTCTTCACGATGTTTTCCTTCACCGTTCGAGCAAATGTTAAATGTGCACATAGAAAGAAAGTCCATTGGTGCACAGCCGGGGATCGAATCTACGACCTCAGGGATGAGAGTCGCACGCTGAAGCCACTAGGCCAACGCTGCTCTAGATTTTATTTACAAGATTAAAAATCCTGTCAATTAATAAATGTTATGTTTGCATATTCTTGTTGATCCAATCAACAATAAAGGTTCATTCGTCGGAAAAAGGTAATCATATGTAATGAATGCAAAACAAAAGACAATTTTTCTCAAACGAAGGCGTGGGCGTTGTATAACCATTTACTATATTAGTATATCAAACTATTAAATGCTACTCGATTTTGATGAAAAGACTGTTCCCCAATTTGGAATATCCTGATTTAAATCATAAACAGGATCATATCTATTCTTTTGGTTTCTGGGATATTTCTGGACAAACATACATGCACATACTAAATTAAGTACATGTGTTTGTAAGCCTAATATCATCCTCAATTAAAATTTTTAATTTTATTTTATTTACATATACTTTTACACAAGACTTCAATACTTACACTGCTAACTTTGACTAATATTTTTTTTCCTACTAAGTATTATTATTATTACATTCTTTTTATTTTTTTGCGACTGCAGCGCTATCTGCTGTGGTCTCTGGCCGAATAACCAGCGCTGTGGACAGTCTGCTCCTCTGCATAATGCTGAGCCAGGGCCAATTACAACCACAGCACACACATTACACAATTAAAACGTGCCGTGTTCTTTAAAAGAAAAAAATTGTTATCTTTCATTCTTTGTTATTTTTTGTGTTTCTATGTGTGTGTTTTGTTAGTAATAAATATTATGTCTATGTCTAATTATTATCCGACAATATCAAATATACAAATTGATCATTCTCGGATTCGGTTAAAATTACGAGAAAAAATCTGCAAGTAGTCTTTATAGTTGTAAGTTTTTTGGTTCACAAGATGCTAATTAGGAGCTGCAACCATTATTCTTGCTAGCCAGTTCTTGTTTACTGTATAACTAATACATCGTAGGCGAGCTTCTGAACCAGCTATTAACAGCTTTTGTGTAAAATTTCGTAATTTTCATTGTATATAACTCTGAATTTCTAAAACGTTCTAAACGTTTTCATCTACAATGCTGTCAATTCAAGGTGTACCCCTGTGGCTTTAGCTCTGTTAATGAATCCACAAACAGTTATATAAAATATTAGCGGATCTGTCAGACGTCTTACATACAAAAAAAGATATCTTATAAATCATTCTCGAATTTCATCAAAATCTGTCCAGTCGTTTACGAGTTTAGTTACGAACACATGCACAGAAGATTTGTACCAGCTGTTTATTTGCTGTATAGATAAATACCTAGATACCGTGTGTGACTGATTTGTGTATCTAAATTCCAGGGCGCCACCCAAATGTATACAAAAAAAACATTCAAATCGGTGCAGCCGTTTAAGAGGAGTTCAGTGACATACACACGTACAGTAGAATTATATACATAAAGATAAAATTTTGGTGCATAAAATAACGCTGTAAAATTTTCTGGTAATTTCTGGTCATTGATGGCAACCAGGACACAAAAGGATTACCTTTTGTGTCTTATACAATATTATGTTTTTGTGTCTACAAATTCTCACCGCACGTTGTTTTTACCATACGAACAAGTGTTAATTGCGCACAAAAATTAAACACAACCAGAGTTCAAATACATGAAGCCTTTGGGTTGTGAATCAACCATTAAACAGTGCTTTTTGTTCTATGATATAAACTCTTCGTCATCTAACCATGGATTTATATTCCAAATTTTAATTGATGATAGTTTTTTACGTGCGTGGATGTAGTTTTCGCGTCAGAAGATACAGTTCCAAGGTATTTATTGTTTACTACGAGGTGACATGATTTTTTTAAACGGAATTACGGAATTAGTAATAATGTCTGTCTAGGGCGGTCATGCCCGAGGGGGTCTGGATCTTATATATAAAAGAGTATATTATTTATACACAATACACCGGATACCCATTCAATATACGTAAGGACCATTTAGCTCGTTTATACGTGACACACTCTATTCGGAGCCGCTTAAATCAAGTTATGATTGTCGATAAGAGTAATTGAATAATCTTACGAACACGTGGGCACTTCACGTATACGTACATAAAGTGTCTCGTAACCTTTAGATTCTTTTCTTGCTAATAAACTTTTCAATAGATTATTTTGTTTAAATATACTGCAAAGTATGTGTACGAAAACACTTTCGTTCACATACTTTGCGTCAATGCGTTCTTTATTATTCCTTATCTAATATAAAATTCTCGTGTCACAGTTTTCGTTGCCATACTCCTCCAAAACGGCTCGACCGATTCTCATGAAATTTTTGTGCATATTGGGTACGTCTGAGAATCGGACAACATCTATTTTTCATCCCCCTAAATGTTAAGGGTAGTCCACCCCTAAATATTTTTTTTTTATTTTTAGATATTTTTTTCTGTTTTTATTTTTTTATGATACAACATTAAAAAATACATACAAACCCCAAACTTTTACCCCTCTACGATCAACCCCTATTTTTTTATTATAAATGATATATATGGCAAAACGACGTTTGCCCGGTCAGCTAGTATAATATAAAAGTCACCGCGTGTAGACGACCAACACAAAATCAGATCGGAATTTTTAAGTTTTTAAGGTTGAACTGTATAATTGTTTGTGGTTTTATGTAAATTGACGGAAATATAATAGTTATTGTTGAAGAGGTCGCATAAAATATTACCATATCAACAGTTCATTTATAATCGGTCTGAGGACCATGTAGAATGAAATCAAGGTCGCAATGCATTTAATATGCTCTTCTCTTCTAAAAGAAAGAAAAAAAGAGCGGCGGAGAGTTTATTGCCAGTCCTTCTGTTCCGTTCTACGCCCTTGATTTGAGAACTGGCAGTAAATGTAAAAAGAAGCATTTCACATTCATAAGTGTACATTTTGTTATGTTGGTTTTATATGTATATGTGGTTTTACATAGTAGTGCCTTGCAATCGGAAAGAATGATGGTAATATTATTTAGGGTATTATTAGATAAACACAATTCGCACACACAGATTCTTGTCATTGATGAGTTTTGATATACCCACCCTGTACGTAGAGATAGGTGCGCTGTACACAGTTATATCTATATATATATATATATATATATATATATTTTTATCACATATCTTAAAGGGATAAATAATAATTCGAAATATCGTATTCTTTACATAACACGACGTTTATTGCTTTTCAGCAAACGTGGTCGGCTTGCTTTATTTAAGATAATTTTTGTATGAAACTTTCTCCAGACGTATTTGTACAAACGTGGGAAACAACTAGTCACTAATACTATAGTGGTAAAGTTTGTTTGTAGGAATAACCTAAGAAACTTGACTGCTTGTCAACCTTTATTAGTCTGTGATCTGTAATTAGTAAGCTGAAAATCTGTATAAGAATATATGATGTTTCTTAACCATATTCTATCGTGCTCAATCGTGTAATTCTTTGTAATTTGTAATTCTTGTATTTCTTATTATTTAACATCGCAATGAATAAATCTTTATTTTAATAATATTTTTTGTTTTTTGTTATTTTAGATGAAGGTTGGTGATTTTTTTTTATAAGATTTGGTGGATTTTACCCATCATATTAATTTTTTTTAGTTTTTTCTTTACTAGGGTTGCCTGGAAGAGATCGCTTGTTACCAAAGGTCGCCCCAATGGGCGGGATTCAATAATGCCTTATAATTTTTATGGTATTTGTTTTTCCATAAAAGTCACGAAGTGTAAATAAATAAATAAATCGAATCTTCTGATTCATAGGTTTGTGAGTTTACCAGTGAGCTATAGCAAATTTGTTAATAAATAATTTTATTCAATGCTGCATTTTAAATAAAATATGATAAATAATTTTGAGTATTTTGATGGTAAAATAATGAACTTTGACGCGTTACCGGTCTTTGACCTTTATTTTAACTCTTAAATCTAGACCTAGGTACCGTTAAGCTATTTAAAATCTAGATAAGTAGGTTGTACAATTAGGCATATTTTGAAGAATTGTTGTGTGATATTTTGTGTATTTAAATAACGGAAACTACAATTGAAACTACAAAAATATTATGTTAAATAATTTTTCAAAATATTTCAACTGTAAATTAATCGAATAACCGATTTGTTTTTTTTAATTAATACAGTGATAATCTTTACAATATATAAAGAAATTATAAATAATTCACCAAATTCAGTCTATACAATACCATTTTGGCGCAGACAAAAATTATCACCAAGTTCAAAACATAATCACAAGTTTACGAAAAGTTGACTTCAGAGGGCGGCACTCTCTCGACCAACCCCACGCGACAAACTGAGATTACTCGTAGCATTCCACTGTATATAAACAAACGAGGACAGTATAGGGGCTCACAGAGACAGGTTTTTTTTTAAAATTTGACATATTTTTAAGAATAAATAAATATTACAGAGTGCGATATGCTTTTTTATTCAAATATTGATAGAGATGAAGTTGAATTTTTAAATAATATATAGGATTCCAAATTCAAATTAGAAAACCGTGCATTTTCAGGCCAGTAAGAGCAGGTACTTTAACGAATAATTTGCCTTATAAAAATGCTGTATGCATTTGAAACTGTCGTATTTTGCCGTAATACCTACCTAAGGTAACATAACGCTATGATAAGATAAATTACTGATCCTTTTGTCCATAACATTGTGCTGTTAAGCCTTTATTTGTAATAATTGACGTGTTTTTAAGTGTTATTTTATATTATATCAAAGAAGTATGGGATTTGGCTATAGACTGAATATATATACCTCTCCAAAGGATAAGTTGCCAATATTAAATGTACAGATAAACATTACACTTCCGTGGCACCTTGTCTAATTAAAAAAGATATATTTATTGTAAAAAAAAAGAAAATGGTACATTTATTTCAAACCTGTCCCGGCTTTGTACGGCTGGATATTTTACTAATATAATATTTTTCATATATGTTATGATATTCCGAGACAATTCTAATGGCGAAAGAATATTTGAAATCGGTGCAAACGTTGAGTAAAATAAATGTGTAATAAACTGTCTTTAATATTTATAATACTCAAATTTCTATATTATTAATATAACCAAGTGAAGTGTAGTACTGTAGTATTCTTTGCAAAATTCAAAATAATTAAAGTTATTTTACCAACAAACAACGAATAATTGTATAATGATTTTTTTTTCATATCATAGAGAAACCAAAAGAGATAAATATCCCTCTGGTAGACGAAATTAGTCTATGCTAGGATACTGCGCACGTGCGGAAACTTGAAGCGCTTTAATTTAATTTCAAGTGAAACTGAATGAGTGCCATATTTTATTTTGGAGGGAAATGAAGAAACGCGGAAACATTTGTTTGCGTCGTTAGTTGACGGTTATTACAGCGCTTTTACAATTTTAGGTTTAAAAAAGGTGTTTTATGTACGGTAACTTGAATAATTACAAAACTCACGAAAAGCGAACTGAAGGATCGTAAATGAAAAGAATTTAAAAATGTAGACAATTTGTTTTTAATACGAAGTGTCTAATAGTTCACTGATTAACATAATTATTCATTGGTAGATACAATTTTTGCTCTCCATTCTGAATCTGAAGAATGGCCTAAAAAGCGTTAAGTCTTTAAAGCAAACCTTGGACTTCGATAAATACAACTTTTTTAGTTATGTTTTGTTAGTTATCATCATAGGTTATCATAATATTTTAATTCGTACAAATGCCACCATATGAATGCTGTGAGAAATATTGTATGAAAATATCACAGCTTATCAAGCTGATTCTTAAATTCGCTTCCCGGCGAAACATATTTGTTTGAAAAGCTACTACTCACCTACTAGACAAGAACCGGTGTATTTAAAGTGATATGGTATATTCACAATTATACATTCCTCTACGGTTAGTTTAAGTATCAAAAATACTTTTAAAAAAAAGGGTGCGTGTACTTAAGTTCGCGCGTAAGAAGTTATACTTCTTTGGCTTTCTTTATTTTTTTTAAATATTAATAATAACAAATATTTAACGTTAATCATTTAATAATATTTAATATTTAGTATATTATTCAATTATTAATTAATATTAATAACAATAATTATTTATTATTTTATTATATTATTCATTCAATTTAATAACTACGTATGTTTCATAACCTTTTAACTAAGTAACAATAGGTCTTTGTGAAAAAGCATTGCTAAATTTCTTTGAAAAAATAATTAAAACTCCTTTGTTTGTTTAAAAGGTAAATGGCATTATGTTCATTCAAAATTCTTGGCATAGCTGCTAACTTCACGCATATTCTATTTCTTTTTACTTGTAGATTGTCTAATTCCCATCTCGCTCGCGCACGCTATAATCACACTGACAACTTTGTGTCTCAGGTGCGCGCGCATCGTAAAATTTCACTCTCATCAATTTTTCATAACGCGCCTAAAGAAGTATAACTTCAAAAACCCACTTTCCAACGAAGAACGCACCCTGCTTCATTCCCTTAGCAGGATATAGCTACAGTTATATATCATAATTAAAATAGAAATATATACACTATCCTTACATTACTAAACTTATACGATAATGTCGAAATTTAAATAAAATAAAATATATAATATTAATTACATTACTGTAAGCTCGTTCAGTGCACATAAAAAGATTTCGATTATTTCGGAGTCAGTATTTAGTAGGCGCAACGTCTTTGTTAACAGACTGTTTCTAGCCCTTCGCAAATATCATGGGCTCAAAAAATAAATAATGAGTTTTTTCCTAAAAGATACCTGATAATGCCCATTTCTTCTGATTGTTGTTCTTAAGTCAATTGTTTGGAAGCCATCATCGACTCCCTCGAAGGCTCTGTTGACGCAGCCAGCTGGCTCGTCACCCTCCAGTGTCATTGTCACCTAAAAATATATATTATAATTTATTTAAATGTAATTTTATGTACCTAAACACGTGTTTGCTTTAGTTTTAGATGCTTTTCGACGACGTAATATTAAACATGTGTTTGGAGATGATACTAAAAGTTAAAAGCTTAATTTAAATAAAATAAATATACCTACAATTTCAATAAAGAAATGTGCAATACATGTAAGGTCTGTAATCAATATTATTCAGTGAATCTTTTTTATCTACTTTGTTTCGTCCAGTAAAAGAATTATAAAATTATAACCAAACAATTATAATGATATATTATATCATTTAAACAATTATAATGATATATTATATCATTTAATTGTTATGATACCCAATATTATAAACATAATATTTCAAGACTTTTTGATACTCTTCTATCTAGTTGTTTATTTAATATGTTAAACTGCTACTATCGGACTAGTCAAACTAATGAAATTTTAATCGATTCCAGGGATTTTATAGCTTTTTTCAACGTATTCTAGATAAATTCCAGTATATAATAGATTAAATATGAACATTAATAATTAATTGCTTGGCTAATAGTGGCATTAAGACTTAATTATCTTATCAATTATAGAATATGACGTCAAATGTTTTACAATGTGAGATGCCTATACATTGGTTTAAATTATAAAGTATGTTTCAGCTGCCTACAATTATTGTTCCGCATTAAGCCTGATATTCTCGATAATAATCTATAAAATTAAATAACACGTGTCTAAGGTATGGGTATAACTAACTTTTTTGTACAAGACTGGAGATGTTTAGCTGAAATTGCACCCGATATTAGCATGCAGACTATTTGAGAGCATCCAGGAGATGCCTATATAGCGGTCGCTTGACAGCCCATATACACTTTAGGGAAGAATGAAGGAGTTCAACTGTTTTGCTGCTTTAACAAGGCAAGTCGATCCAAATTGTGTTGGACATCCTACTAATATAAAAGCAAAAGTATGTAAGTATGGATGGATGTTTGTTACTCTTTTAGTAAAAACTACTGAATGGATAGTAATGAAACTTTACAATAATATAGCTTATACATCAGAATAACACATAGGCTACAATTTATAATGATACTGTGTGAATTGTCCCAAATATCAAGTAAGTAGGAAATCTACCATCTGCGAGCTATTCTGGCGTGCGCTGCCAAAACTGCTAGAGTTACACATATGTAATGAACGATGGAAATGTTTATCTTAAATAGTCCTACAAAAAAGCCCACGTCAATGTTTATTATGTGTAAGCCATTATAGCCAAAATAGTGAACCATAACTACAATAAAAAATGATAATTTATTTCAAATGCATATTTGGTAGTAATAAATTGATTCCTAAATGAAAAGATACTTTATTCGCTTCTGGTATTTAAATATATAAAATATGTCTTTCACGCAAAATCATTTGGACAAATATTATTTTAATCCTGCGCAGATGATGTCGCGGGCACCGGCTAGTTTTGTATTATATCGACAAAGAAATAATGAAACTTCAGCGTGCTTCTACTTATTACAAAACTATTTCAATGTCGTTTTTTGATGTACTCTACTATCATTTGCTTGTAACAAAACGGTACAATGAACTCGGTACATTTTAAAACCACAAATCTACGACTCGATAAATCAGAAACGAACGAATTGATAACAGAGTCAAAAATGTGTCCCCTATGTACTGTTCTCGTATACGGAACATCATTAACAATTAAATAATTGTATTAGTGCAATTCATTCTCCATATGGTTTGTCCTAACAATGACACAAATAACAATAGCTGGGAATCAGGACACTGTGGCATGCGCCCGCGCATACCTGCACGTGCTTTTCTATTTATTTACTGACGTCGACTCGCCTGTAATGACGGTATTCGCGTTCATCGAAATAATTCATTATAAATTTATAAGGTTTAGGCAATCGTAAATCCGGTGATACCGGCACCATTATTATATCTTTACATAACTCGCGAGACTGCCAGATCAAGATATAACTATGTATTTGATATTATGATTAGAGTAGTATAGTAAATAATAATACTAAATATAAGAGACTTTCCTCCAACTTCGATTTTGTTCCCTTTGGAGTAGAGACTCTTGGGCCGTGGGGTTCAAGTTCACAGGCGCTAACTAAATATTTAAGTTGGCACCTGGTAGATTGTACCGGTGACCCCAGAGCTGGTACTTTCCTCGCTCAACGAATAAGTAGCGCAATACAGTGCGGAAACGCTGCCAGAGTTAAAGGTACACTGCCACAGGGACCAAACTTTTTAAATCTGTTTTGATTTTTAATAATTTTTATCATTACTTTGTAGGTTAAGAAAATTGTAAGTACTGTATACTTGATTGTAAATATGAAATATATTATTGCGCATTATGTAGTGTAGTTATATTATGTATTTATTAGTAATCTGACAGTTATAAAACAAAACACTAAAACAATATACAAAGCCAAAACAGATTACATTGATAAACAAAATAAATGAAACAGAAACATAAGTAGGTACATTAATAGACAAATAAATAATAGTTTAAAAAAAACTAGAACAGACGCTTTATATAGAAAACTTAACTAAAAAACAGAAAATAAATTTTAATAAATATTAACTAAGAATAATGTAAATAATTCCTAATTTAGGCTGAAAATGGTAATGAACAAAAAATACTGGTATTATTGTGAAAAAGCGTGCGGCGCTCTGTGCCATATTTTTCGTCTATCGATTTTTTTTTATTTTTTTTTAGGATTATTGCATTGTCATCGATCTTTGACAGGTGCGCAAAATTTGAATTAAATCTGTCCGTTAAAAGTGGGTCAAAATCGAGTCCGAAGGAGTCGGTTACATACATACATACAAGTGAAGCTAATATAAAGCGTATAAAAAAAGAAAACTGAAATTAAATCTTAAAACAAACGACAGTTAATACTTAATATTTAAATAACTAAATTGTTACTGCTAAATAAAGTCTTATAGACAGATGACCCGGTAAACTTTTCAGTATTGCGTCAAAACAATACAAAAAAAATTTAAACAGACCAGAGATCGGACCTCATACTACAGCTATAAAACACGACTGAAAGCATCTATAAATATGTGACAACCAAGTGACAATTCAATATTTAAAAAATACAAAATACACCAAATATTACCCATTTATTTACAGTTTTCATTGGAAAATTCAAGTGTCGTTTTTAGTATTTTTCTTTACTTCTTAATTATGATTTCTACCTTTTAAACCTTCCCTGAACTTCCACAAACATTTCAAGATCATAATCAGCCATATCGGTCCAGCCATTCTCGAGTCTTAGCGAGACAAAAGAAACGGCAATTCATTTTCATTAACGCAGCAATATTAATTATCTAAAATATTCCGCGATTTAAAAAGAAATAAAATGTGTTGTACTTGGCTATTATAATGATATTTATACGCAATATACTGAATATGAATAAAATATATATATAAACGTTTGACTCGAAACGACCTTTTTGAAATAGTTTGTAATTACTTTTAAAATATTTCGTAAATGAAATGTGGAAAAATTCTAAACGCCATTATATATATACTAAGAATTAACCTATAGTTATGAAGTTTTAATATTGTTTATGGATAGTATCAAGGCCTACAACATTCCTCAAACATGTCTTTGGGGTCTGTTTATTATATTTTTATTACATTATATGCTAGTAGCGTAAACAAAAGAAAAATAATAATGGCGGCCTGGAAAAAAATTTGGTCAATAACTAAGCCACAGACGTCCATATGAAAAAGTATGAAAATTGTGTTTTGGAATTAATAAAAAAAGGTAGGTTCCAATTGTAGGATGGTATGTACACAGTAGCAAGCATAAGCATGTTAAGCAAGCACATAATATATCTGAGATTGTTACAGGATTTTATTCCGATCTACTGCCATAGTGTCCGGGAACTTTTTTCCATCTCTTTTATTTTCTCGTTTTCTTGCTTGTTAGAGTGTGACCAAAACATAATGCATTTACTTAAAGGAGTCATAGTTTAAGTCTCGACTCCAAAGTGTCTCATATTACTAAGCTTTCCCCGTAAAGCCTTAAGAAATATACACCGTTTGACCCTTTCAAAATAACAAAGACCGTTTTTCAACCTTGAGAATCGAGAAATAAACACATAATAGTCACTTTCACAACTGTTTTCTACCTTAGGATAATCCATTTGTTCTATGTACATTGATAAGAACTGAGAACTTCAAGGTAGAAGACTCTTTCAAGATTATATTTAGAGCAATTAAATAATAAAACGTCATGAAGTTATGACGATAATGGTAGGGTTTTTATTGTCATTTTCTTTCGAATATATAAGAACATTACTCACTAGCTTAGCTCACAACATATGTATAATATATTAATACTAAAAATATAAACAGTAAACCTTTGTATCTTTGTACTTTTAAAACGCAAACACTACTGAAGTTATTTTAATAATTTTATCACCATTCGAATTCTAATTTACCCCTAAGTAACATTATATAGTCTAAAAAATCACAATCACAATAGTAGTTAATGTATGGGGTTAAAGTTATTTATTTTAGACAGTATTTATTATATATAATACTAGCTGACCCGACAAACGTAGTTTTGCAATGTATATTATTTCTAAGAAACATAGTTGTAGTTCAATAAAAATAACTATCTGCTATAATAAAAAAGGGGTTGATCGTATAGGGGTGACAATTAAGGGTTGTATGTATTTTTGTATGTTGTATCATAAAAAAATAAAAACAAAAAAAATTGTTTAAAAATTAATTTATGTTTTGGGGTGGACACCCCTTATCACTTAAGGGTTTGAAAGATAGTAGCCGATTCTCAGACTTAATGAATATGCAGAAAATTTTTTATAAGAATCGGTTGAGCCGTTTCGGAGGAGTATGGGAACGAACATTGTGATTTGTGACACGAGAATTTTATATAGTACATAGCAAAATTCGACTTTCTAGTGATTTACTTATTTGCTGTTAATAGTAAGCGTTATAAGTAATATTCAAACTTGAATAACTTTTTGTACTTAAATTTGCGTAAAAAAATACTTATCTAATATCATGTAACTAAGTAACGGAATAACGAACCTGTTTTAACTATTACATCCTTTTGTTGCACAAATATAATAACACGCACACACTTTCCCACAAAACTTATATAAAGTGAATGGCGAAATCGAAATTCGATTTTTACGAACGCGGCGTTCACCTTGCTACCTGGCGCGAAACTGACGGCGCCCGCGCTGATAGTGATGTTATATGAATAATTAATTTACATAATTAGATAATAGGCGATATGTTTGTAATCAATGAGAAATTAGAATGTTTTAATTATTTGAAATCGATGGATCTCGTTGTACAAATGTTTCATTCTTTTTACTCGTGAGTTTTTCTAAATTGATTTGTATTGGCACGTATTTGCATGCGACTTTGATGCGATGGAGGTAAATTCGCGAATGTTCGCGTATCTAACGACAAGGAACCGTAAAAGTAATCTTATGTATAAAACCAGGAAGAATCTTAAACGAAGATCCTTTGTTGACATTAAGATTTCTTTTTTAAAAAAAAAAAACAAAAAAAAAACGGGGGGATTTAAACCCCAAAGTCGGAATTCCCAAAAAGATATCGTTAAAAAATGGAAATATAATGTTTTGGACAGGCGTGCAATGCAACTCTTATTGCAAAATATGAACTTTGTGTTATTTGTTAGCTTCTAAGTGCTGTTTGGACTTGAAATTTAATTACGCAAAAGTAATTTTGAATATTTAAACAAACAAACGCAATATTTAGAATCGTTTTTCATTGATAGGCTTAGTTACCATTTAACAGTACATTTATTGCAAAAACTATTTAATTGTTACTTCAAATATCTAATGTCACTACTGTCTGTTGCGTCTGGGATATTTTTATCGATACGCGAACATCACTAGACCGGTCAAGGACCGCAACCTGTTTGACCGGATGTGTAGGGTGGATAGGTATGAAGGGAAATTATGGATTTTTACACTTGGTTACCCTAAGAAACTTTACGACACCTAATTATACAGAGTTGTACAAATATTTTAATTTACTTACTTTTTTCTAAACCAATGTACTGCTTTGGTTAGTGGAAACTTACACATTACTCATGACTACGTGCTTTATAATAGTTTATAGTCTAAGATCCGACTGCAAGATTCATGATATATTAAATTAAAATATTTGCCCAGTGTCAGTAAAATTTGACCTTATCTAAAATTTAATATTATCACATGCGGCAAATGCATTTTCATCACAATTTAATAAAGTAGGGAAGATGCAGCCATACCTCGTACTAGATATAATTCTTTCGTAGACTAATACATGCCGGGATGGGGCCGAAATCGCTAATTTCCTAAGTTGGCGGTGTTTTAACGTAAACATAAATAAAATGCTAAGATTAATAATTGTAAGATATAAGGACTCGGTTTTGACAATTAATAAACCAAGAACCCACTCGTGCGGTGCAGTCAGCCTATATTTCTAAAATAGGTATGGTTTTATATAATATAATTTACACAGATAAGCAAAATTATTTAAACTATGATACTGAAACAGTATGATAATAATACATACAAACATCGCATAGTTTTTTTACACAAACTCTATGAGTATTCTGTGTGTTATGTCTGTTTTTTTGTGTATATGGTACGTCTCAAATATGTGTTATAGAGTTCCTATAGATAGAAAAAACGTGTGTATACTTATGTAGTATGTACACACGTTAGAAGTTACAAAGTTACTTCTTTGGCGTAACAAGATAGAAATCTTTTCAAAAATTAAAATGCGATGACTCATTAATCAGTATTAATGAATTCATTGTAATAATTCATAAATATTTATTAAGTTAAACTTCCCTCATTTCAATATACAGAATACATATTATATATATACTTGCGGCTTTGCATGGCTGACTGACATGAGTTTATTTTGGAAAATAGACTTTTACTCAGGGATAGTGAATTTTAATATTTCTTACTTACGGCTTACTTATTAACCTTCTATGACACGTATATTGAGATCAACCTCACGCGAAACAATATCCTTTAATGTACCTATTATCTTAGGGATACGATAAATTGGAAGCAAGACGGGACCTACAGTTGGCCTACTATATACTGATTCTTGCGGAAGGTGATCAGCGTCCTCCAAGAACTCGGTTTCTTTGTACCTATAGGATATGTGTGAAGGTTGTTTGCGATACCAAGTGCCAGAATCAGTCTTGCATAGCCCTGTTAACGAAGACGTTGCGCTTACTGAATGCTGTCTCCGACACTATCGACATATTAATATTCGAAGAGTGAATTCACAGAAGCAATATTGTGTATATTATATTTTTATTAGTATTGTAAGGATAATGTATGTATTTCTGTAAATAAATAAATAGGTACTTAATTCCTCGCTAGAATTCAGGCCCAGGTCTTCTATGTTACTCCCTATGTCCATTAACCCCATTTCAAATTACGTTGAAATTGATACGAGCTATGTATCTTTATAAAGACATTGAAAGCTCCTTTGCAATGAATTGCAATGACGCTATCAGCATGTGTCCGAATATCGCGTCTCACGTCGTGGGAATTCTTTTTTATTAAACACGGCGAAAATTTGTCAAATGAAAACAATTTTACCCCATGAGGTGAGAACGTAAAAGTAGACTGAACGATCGCATCTTCTATTTCGCGACATGAAACATCATGATAATATGACCGATTGTCTAATCACAAAAAGTTCGATATACGTCCTATACTTCGAGTTTTCCATCCTTTCCCTGGTGAGTGATAACTGATAACAACGACAACAATGTATTACACCAGCATTTTAATAACAATCAATCAATAACAATCTAAAGTACCAATTCTGTCAAAAGACGATTTCGTAACATCGTATCGTAAGTGTTTATGAGATTAAGGGTATGAAAAATGTGATAAGATTTTTAGTACTTTGTTACTTTCTTTGACTTGACTTACCTATGTCCCCCAGATAGGGCAGAAGGCATCCAAACTAGCCTTATTGGTCTTGAGCAGCTCTCTGCTTCGTTCAGTGTTGTTCATTGCCAGGTTTGTTTTGGGCAGCCAGGTTTTTGCCTTGGGGATTGCAGTGCGATTTGGGTTTCTGAGGTGTGTATGGCACACCCACTTCCAGTTTTTGTTGCATAGTTCTGTCTTGGCGTACGATACTTAACTACGAGAACTATAGATAGGAAAGAAGGAATACATTTAAAGATTGGCTTCTTCGAGAGAGAAAATGTCGGTTACTTAAAGGTACTGGACTGGTGATGATAGATTTTTATCCACTCACTTTGAACTCTCAGCCTTCAATAGATAGAGAATGGAGTTAGGAGAAACTTCATAGGAGGCAAAGTAGAGTGACATTATATAGCATATTTAGAGGACTATTCAAGAGGCAAATATTTCCATTCAAACCAGCAGTATCTGAGATTAGTTCAAACAAACTTTTTTTAAATAATAAAGCAATGTTTAATACAAAAACAGTTTTCCTAAGATATAATTTTTCCACTATGCTTCAAGCTCCTTACGACAAAGAGCCGTCCCAGATTCGAAGGCTTTCGAGGAAAGCGACCCTATTGAAATCTTTTGCAACGTGTATTGGCCCTCACACACGACCTACTAACGCCGGGTCAAACTTAAACATGTGGCTTTTAGAAATAAAAACGTTTATTATAAGCAAAATTGCAGCAACGTTACCACGCAACTTCATTATTCTCTCTGATTTGAGAATACTAGGAAGCTAAGTAAATTAGGGTTTTTACGATAATAATGTAACAATTCTGAGCCTGCCATTGTTATTTTCATGAGTTGGTATTATCGCGCAATCTATTAATTGCGTCTAATTTATATATTTATTTATTAGACGCGCAAGAACTCGTGGGCTTGTGGTGCGATGAAAGTCGCGTCTTCGAATCTTAAGACCATACCTAAATTACTATTATTAATTATTATTATTAAAAAGTCTCTGAGACTCGTATTTAGCCAATGCCAGTGCCAATCATTGACTAATTACGATATAATAATATCTGTATATTGAAGTTATGTGGTAAGCTTACAGGAGTAGGCTAACTCAAAGTCTAGCAAGGAATCAAAGTAAAACTTGTTTTCTATAGATATAACTTAGAAATTGGTATAACATTATCTATATTATAAAAATATATACATTTCATTCAATTAAATAAAAAATTCAACAGTCTTTTGAAGTTTAAAATTTTCTAATCAGGTCAACTAATTATTTTCATTTCATTCTAGTATTAAAATAACATTATTTGAAATTGGCATTTGTGTGTGTTAGCTACCTACTATTATAACAAGGACTTCTGGAATGAGTCTCTAGTAACTTCAACAAAATCATGGGTTTTTTTTTTTTCACGGGAAATGAAACTTTTTTTTTTTGTTTCTGCTTCGTGGCAATCTGCTATCCAGCAATAAGCCACTTGTTTGTTTGATTTTACTCAGTTCATGTTATCCTCAAGAGCCATACTCGACATAGAGCCACGACTCTCTTGATGTTAAGAGGTAAATCTTTTATATAGGCTCGGTACGTCCCTTCTTTTTAGCCGCTTATGCTGAAGACCGCCTTCTCCGCTCAGAGCGTGTGCCAGTTTATTTACATGGGAGGTCAGCTTCTCCTGGTATTTCAGGCTGTTTTGAGCTATTTCCTGTCGAACTGTTTTCAGGCCGAGGTCGGGGGGGGTATATGTACCTATTTGCTTATACAATGTGGGATGCCAAACATTGTTCTCAGAGCTTTGGTCTGGAATCTCTCCAAGATATCTATGTTGCTGTTGCTGGCCGTTCCCCACAGTTGTATCCTGTAAGTCCAGATTGGTTTTCAGGTGGTTTTATACACTAGCATCTTGCTGTTAGGATTAAGTTGTGATTTGCGTCCCAGTAACCAGTTCAGTGTCCGCAGCCTTCCATCCAGTTGTTTGCCCTTTGTCCAAATATGTTTTTGCCATGTAAGTTTCCTGTCTAGGTGCATGCCCAAGTATTTTGCGTTATTTTCTTGAGGGATAACTTTGCAGTTTTACGTTACCGGAGGACATGTTTCTCTCCTAAGAGTAAACGTTACATGTACCGATTTGTCTGTTGGCTTTAATTCTCAATGCTTCAGCCACCTCTCAACTTCTATCAGGCGGTTTTGCAACTGTGATGATGCCGTTGGGAAATGAAACTAAAAGTAAATCTATTTCATAAATTTTTAATCATTGAACTACAAAATACCTATGGATATATATCAGAAATATGATTGTTGAATGCCATCAATAAATAAATGAGTCACTTTCAATACAACTTTTGTCTTGTTAACAAATTATATGTTTTATTTTTTTTGCAACAAATTATATTTTACCATCGTGTCATCTAGCCGTCAAAATAAACATTACAAAGGAGGTTGATAGGGGGCCTCATAGCCTAGAGGTCTTATTAAGTGGCAGCTAGGTGAGGGGTACCAGTTCGATTCCCGGTTCGAGGGCAAGTTTTAATTTAATTTAAAATTTGTTCTCGGCCTTTGGGAGGGTTGTGCGGTACCGGGCGAGTGCTTAAACAGTACATGAAGGACACGGTCCAATTTCTAAAGACAACGACGAAAAAAAACATATAGCTGGCTAATGCACAAATCGTGCCAGAGCCATAAAAAAAAAAAGGAGGTTGATACCAAGAAGTATATATTCGCCACATACTCTTCCAAGCGACGCCATGGCAACAGTGTTATTGACAAAACTTCATTTTTGATCACCTTTACTTAAAACCTAATAAAAATGTTATAAATAAAACAGGACTATGAAGTTACTAAAGTTCCACCTTCGGTATCATCCCCCAGGCCTGGTGCTGGAGTATATTCAAAAAGGTCTCATAAAGAATAAGGATATTGATATTCTGGACATGAACTGCAAGTAAGTGTTTGCATCGTAATGCATTTCGGAAACCAGGTTAAAATAAGATTCTATAGATCTACAGCAAGTACTTTGACCGTAATTACGTCATGTAAACCTTGAAAAAAAGGGTTTACCTATAACAAACAGACAGCCTGTTAAATTTACCTCCTTCATAAAATCAATGAAACTCTTTCTTTTCGTTCTATCAAATTATTTTTCGCTGTGTTGAAAAGAAACAAATGAGTAGTTTAAAAAGTACTTTATGATGTTTTATGAATTAAGGGGTTCCTAGTCATATGGGTGTTGTGTTAGTGTTCGGAAAGACGCAGATGAACCCTATCATCCTGAAAGTCCAATAAATCCGCCTTTTTAGTAGACTTATACATTTCGTCATGATCGTAGAACAATGTCGGATTTGAAAAAAAACCAAAATCCACTTTTTATCACATTTAGATACTACATTGACTAAATATTACGACTACATTATAAAAAAACTTCCATGTTTTTTAAATTTCAAATTAATCAGTCGGTAAAGTGACTGATTTGATTGATTTTTCTAGAAAACTTTGTAATTTAATGTTATTATTTTGTTTCAAAACAAACCATTTTGTTTGCTTGTATGCCAATTTTCACAGTTACAGAATATGAATTAAAAAAGTTATGACAATAAAACTAACATGATTATATTATTTTTAAATGGCTGCCCTGTAAAGTTATTATTAGCTATTTGTCAGATCTGTCACTATTATACGACTATGACGATTTGAATGATCCCAGAGAGTGCCTTAATAGTCACGTTGCACAAAAAGCTCATCAAAAATTACCAACTCCGTGGTTATGTTGGTAAGACGGTTTTTGTAGACTAGAGTTCCTGAGTTCGTCAGAGAAGTAATATTTCGGTCATATTGGCAGGCACAAAAGGCTGGTCAAAGTCAAAGTCAAATCTTTATTGCATTCCTTATGTTCATACTTTACAGGTGACATGTTATAACTTTGTTACAATAAAGACCTTAGACACAGCAATGTTGTGAGAGGGCATGCTTTATTATACTTAATTCTATTCTTATACATTTTTAATCTTATAAGTAGATACATTACTTATTTATTATATTTGCTTTGGCTTCACGTCGCGACAAAAGAATATGTACATTATTAATAAACATCTTATAAAAAGAAATTAAAATCTTTCAGTCAGATATACTGTAACGATATAGTAACATTTCTTATATAACAATTCTTTTAACAATTTGATACACTTCAAGTTTATGACATATTTTTATTGAGGATGTATTGTAGTGAGTAAAGGTGTAATTTCAAGTCAACGTCAAAATCATTTATTCATATAAGCAACACAATGTTCACTTATGAACTGTTAGGCCGTGTAATTAAAATGCCTTTTTAAAAAAAGGATTTAATTAAAATAATAGGTACAATACAAAAATTAGACAACCGCTCTCTAAGAATGATACACGCAGACTGACTGAAGTCGCTAGGATCGTAATCCTCTAAAAGTATGCATTGATGATGCAGATGATGAGTTAGCATTATGGCTAGCAATCTAGGGATGTAACAGAACGTAAAAAAATAAATACATATATATTAAATGCTTCTTATTTTACGTAAAACGGACGAGAAGAACGGGCTATAAACTCTCTGCCACTCTTTTTAATCGTCAAGTTTTTTGTTTTGCACAATGTTTGTAAGCTGCAACCATTACCATGTTCCACATGACATCTTAAGTAGTCAATAGTTAATTAATAATAATAAAATAAATTAAAAACAAAGATTTGTCCTCTATCAGCAGGAGGAATGGTGAAATAGGAGCACGCACTTACATTCTCCTAGGAGCAACACGCAAATTTATATATAATATGTTTATATCCGTTAAAAGTTTTATTTAAATGATGACTAGTTATCTTCTTGAACATGTTACAGTACCGACATTCAAGAATTGGCAACGAAGCTCTATCAACGCGAGGTTCTGATCACAGATGATGTTAGGAACCAACTGGAGCAATGTTTGGAGACTTTAAAGAAGCGAATCGAGCATGAAGGCCCAATGGGCAAGAGGTTTTATATTTACAAGACATTGGTCACCCACGTTTTGCCGCTTACCAACGTTTGCTTTGATAAAATTGGAAAGAGGTATTTAACGTAATTTTACGTAAGTTATGGTGTAGTACTTCAGATAACTGGTGCTGTCTATCGTTGCTTATGAATATGAATATTAATAATTGTTGAAAAAACCGTTTTAATTCCCTTAAAGGTTTCTCATATATGTGTCGAGAAGTGATATCCTAGCGGCTTCGGCGTGCGACTCTTATCCCTGCGGTCGTAGGTTCGATCCTCCCGGCTGTGCACCAATGGTCTTTCTATGTGCGCATTTAACATTCAATCGAACGGTGAAGGAAAACAACGTGAGGAAACCGGCTTGCCTTAGACCCAAAAAGTTGACGGCGTGCGTCAGGCACAGGATGCTAATCACCTTTTTGCCTATTAGATTGACAAATGATCATGAAACATGGGTCTGAGGCCCATACCTAAAAAGGGTGTAGCGCCATTGATTTATTTTATTTATTGAAGTATGTGGTTTATTTTATTAATAAGGTTTCTCAAAGGCCTAAATTTATTTTATTAAATATAAAAACATATAAAATAGTACATTATGGATGACCGAGTTTCTTTACAAATTTTTCATGATTTCACCTATACTTTTTTTTTAATTATTAAGATGGAACTGTTTTAATAGTTGTAAAGTTTTATAATATAACTTTCAGATGTTTGTCAGGAAGTTACGACCGGACCTGTAAGGTTTGGGATGTGGATTCAGGCAAAGAATTGAAGACGCTCGCTGGTCATCAAAACGTTGTATATTCTGTGGCGTTTAATTTTCCAGCCTGGTACAGTTTTATTATTTCATTTGGAAAAGTAATTTTCTATAAAGGATAGAATTAAATCACTGAAATAAAATGACGTACTGTTTTATAATATTAATATTAAAAATAGATTTACACTTCAACTAAGTAATTCTTTCATCTTTATTTACAAGCTTGAAGAATACACTCTTTACTTACCTATTGTAGTGGCAACTTTATATCAGATTATTTGACTGATAATTGACTGAAAGACTTGTTAATAAAAAAACTGCGTTTTCAGTAATCGCGTAATAACAGGATCCTTTGACAAGACGGCTAGAATCTGGAAGCCTGAGACGGGTGAATGTCTGGCGACATTATGGGGTCACGCTGGCGAAGTGGTTGCCGCCCAGTTCAGCGCGAAGGGAGATCATGCAGCCACTGGCTCTATGGATACCACAGCTAAGCTCTTCGACGTTAGGACTGGTTTGTATAAAGACATTAATTTTGACTTTGTTTTGTGATACTTTACTCAAAAAAGGTGAAATTATTTTTTTCCACGAAAATCGATTTTTGTAGTAAGTATCTCCTTTCATGTTAAAATCGCTAGCGTATAATTGTCGGTAAATAAATTCACAAGTCGCATGTGAATTGTGAATTTATTTACTTTACAATTTACATTATAAAGGCCTATTATAATGTAAATTGTAAAGGATTAAACGAAGGATGCTCGAACAATTGTTGGTTGAGCCAGTTCTTACTTTAAAATGTACATGATTTGTCAGAAAAAATATTGCTTGGGTTGGTTGCTAGTTCCTTTGAAACTCATACATACACGTTTTTTTTTTTTTTTATAGAACGGGGGCAAACGGGCAGGAGGCTCACCTGATGTTAAGTGATACCGCCGCCCATGGACACTCTCAATGCCAGAGGGCTCGCGAGTGCGTTGCCGGCCTTTTAAAAATTGGTACGCTCTTTTCTTGAAGGACCCTAAGTCGAATTGGTTCGGGAATACTTCAGTGGGCAGCTGGTTCCACATAGTGGTGGTGCGCGGCAAAAACTGCCTTGAGAAACGCTCAGTTGTGGAACGTCGGACGTCGAGGTGATACGGGTGGAATTTCGTATTCTGCCTGGACGTCCGATGATGAAACTCAGCTGCAGGTATTAATCCGAACAACTCCTCTGAACACTCTCCATGGTAAATGCGGTAGAAGATGCAGAGTGACCCCACATCTCTACGCAACGCCAAAGGATCAAGCCGCTCGGAGAGGGATTGGTCGTCGACGATTCGAACCGCTCTGCGTTGTATACGGTCAAGTGGAAGGAGCTGGTACTGGGGAGCCCCCGCCCAGAGGTGAGAGCAGTACTCCATGTGGGGCCGAATTTGCGCTTTATATAGTTGCATGCGGTGGCCCGGAGTGAAGTACCGTCTCGCCTTGCTGAGCACACCAAGCTTTTTGGAGGCTAATTTAGCTTTTCCCTCCAAGTGACCGCGAAACTGAACGTCGCTCGATATGTCAACGCCAAGTATTCCAATGCTGGCTGTGGCTTTAAGAAGAGTGTTTTCGAAAAGAGGAGTAGCGACAAAGGGTGTTTTTTTAGCGGAAAACGCGCAAACTTGTGTCTTCTTGGGGTTAAATTGGACTAGGTTTTGTCTGCCCCAATCTGAGACTCCACGAAGTAGAGTTTCAACTTCAGACACAAGTTTGTTCCGGTACTCATCAACAACTGCCCGAGAAATACCTGCCCTTAATAACGTTTAATTTCTGGTTTTAATTATTTGTCTATATTATAAGGTTAATGCTCTCAGTGCAGCTGTTACACAAAATATTTAACACTGATTTTCAGGCACGGAGATCAACACATACACTGGGCATACAGCGGAGGTGATAGCTCTTCAGTTCGACCCTAATGAAGGACAGCGACTCATTACAGGATCTTTTGATGGCACCATCTCTATATGGGATACGAGACTTAAAGAGTAAATATAAGTCATGTCAAGTTATGTGTAAACATAGACCCTTTTTGCTAATATTATATCAGAAGGCGTTTAAAATAGTCGTGAATATTTATAACGCCTGCCAGTATAAAAAAAATATTTCTATCAATTTTTAATACTTATTAATTTCGAAAGCGAAATAGATTTTTTAATTTTAAACAAATCATTATATTTTACTAAACGTTTAAGTAGCTGCTCCCGCATATTATACGCAACATTTACGCATGACAATAATTTTATAAAATGACACTTAAAAGTTCGACAATTTACATTTACATCGAAAATTCTACAGTCGTGTATCGGTACTGAGAGGCCATGAAGGTGAAATATCCAACGTCCAGTTCAACTGGGACAGCTCCCTTGTAGGATCATCTTCCCTGGATGGGAGCGCGAAGCTCTGGGACGCTAGGAAGACAGAATGTCTTGCAACTGTCGCGGGGCACACGGATGAGGTACGAACCCTGTGCCAATGTTAATTTTTCAATAGACGACTTTCCAATCAATGTCTTCGTATTATCATTGATTGGTAATAAACGCATTCTGAGCTTTTTTAATGCACTTGCTTAAACTTTTTAACCATTGCTTGATTTGGTTTTGTCTGTATTCAATATTGTTCGAAATAAAAATGAAACTTGCTAATTTTCAGGTGTACGTAAAAAATAACGCCTGATAAAATAGTGACACAAACTTTATAGTTAAAAATTGCTGTTCAAGACTCGGTAACTCGTATATAAGACTCCCATGTGTCAAAAACTTATTGAATTTAAATAATATTCTTAAACAAAAGAAGGTCAGACTTTATGGTTAACTTAGTATTGGGTAAGTCATGAGTCCGAGAGTCTGTCCTACATTTCAAAAGTAATTCAATGCTAGCATATCGTACCTAGGAAAAAGAAGGAAAAAACGTCCAAAATATTAATTAAAATATTCTCAACTGTATTAATCTAATGTACAATATTGACCTTCCGGGTCGCTCACTCGTACTTACTCGTTTACCATTGTACCGTGGGTCAAACGCATGTCTTTTAATTTTAAATGAATTTTATTGTTAACTGTTAATTACACCAAGGTGCTAGACATCTGCTTTGACTGGGCCGGTCAACGCATGGCAACATCTTCGAGTGACTGTTCAGCTCGCATCTATGACGTGAAATCGGATTTCAAGGAGCTGGCTGTCATGAGGGGACATAGGGAGGAGGTTTCTAAGGCATGTTTTAATAGTTTTCTAGTTCATTCGGATAAGTTAATTACAAAATATATTGGTAAATCGAAATTTGAATAATTCCTACGTTTTTACGTTCTACGTAAAGGGGCCGTTCAAGTATTACGTAAGCACTATAGGGGGTCTTTGATTTTCTTTTGGGGGGGGGGCCGGCCTTAGTGATTACGTCAATTCAGTAATTAATTACTTTTTTACACATATTACCCACACATTGTCTATGCTTGAAAACGAAATGAGTTTTCGAAGATTCCTACAAAAAATTAATACGTTTATATATTATTATTTTTGACAGCTTTGCTTACGTTTGCTGACAAGAGTAATGGGGGGTGAATTGCAGTAAATCTGCTTAAATTCAAGTTTATTAAAAACAATGGTGTTGTCCCTCTTACCGAGTTCAATAAAGGAAGTCAGTTTAACCTGCAGTTATGCCACATTGTTGGTAGTGGATAATATTTTAGAATGACGATCTGTTTAGGTATTCAAGCGCGTGTACTAAATGTCGCGGAAACTAACTAATGATCCTTTTTAAATTTATATTTGAATCACGTATATTGAAAGGAACAGTCCAAGTTTCAGTTGAAATCAGTAGTTTTTGAGATATCAGAACCTATCCACGTAGGTATTTTGGGTATAATATAGGTAGGTAAATAAAATTTTCTTCTTTCAGGTACTGAGTCATTTTATTTTGTCAAAACATGTTTCAGGTGTGTTTCAGTCCAGCTGGTGGATGTCTTTTGACAGCTTCAGCAGACCGCAGTGCGAGAGTTTGGAACACTAACACAGGCAACTGTTTGCAGGTAAATCTGCTTTTTCTACTTCACCCAATTAATAGTATAATGTAGTTATAACAAAAAAATATGGTGTGAATTATGTAACCTAACTTTAGTTAACTTATATATTATATTTAAGTTAATAATTAGAAGCGTATACCAAATGCAATCATCGCACACTTAAAGCCAAAATGAGCCCTTTAGTTTTAATAGGTCGCCTACACTTATATTTAATAACCCTTCAATAAGTCAAGTTAGTTTTTTGTTAATCTAGTGTCGCAACCCCACTAACCCGAATCCTATGTTAGTTATAAGCTCATATTAAACGATTAAAGCCAGTTGTCACTCAGCTTCAAACAAAATGTGTCATTTAACAAATATCTGAACATCCCTACAAGCCACCGAACTTAACTCGCAACATTAGAAACGAAACTTTTTAATTTGAGTTTCTCATGCGCAATTTTAGTTTGGAATATACAAATATATTTGTAAAGTAATAATTATTTTATATCCAGGTCCTCTCCGGCCACTGTGGGGAGATTTTCTCGTGCGCGTTCTCCTACGCCGGCGATGCTATCATTACAGCGTCAAAAGATAATACATGCAGGATCTGGCGGTGACTGGAATGGTGGTTCTATGTCAAAAAATAAATTAAACAGACGTATAACTTAAAATTAACAAAACAGCTTTTGACCATTATAAGCTTGAACTGAGCTTCACAAATTGTAACAAAGATCACGTCAACTGTGTAAGAAAAAACCCCATTATCCTTCAAGAAGCTTAATCAAAAAACAAATTAGAATGATCTAAAGATAAAAAATGATTGATGCGTCAATATTAATAGAATTACAGATGAGTGCAATTAACACTAAATGTACTATACAAAAAAAAATTAGATGCGCACAAGTTTTTGGAACGAAGTTCCTTATCGCGCGTTGTGAAAGGGGGCTAGACGGAAAAAATTCTTACGAAAAGTTGTCACGACACTTTTTTGCTATTTGCTATTGTAATACACCGGTTCTCGTCCATCACCGAAGTTAAGCAACGCGAGGTGAGGTACTTGGGATGGGTGACCACCTGAGAACACCTGTATTTGGCTTTTTTTTATCGAGCGTTGGAAAGGGGCTAGACGAATAAATTAAGACCAAAATTTAACATATTTTGTATATAATACATTTTTTTAGCTATCGCCAACGTCATAATTGAATAACGTTCTCTCATAGAAGTTAAGCAACTGGCAGGTAGTATTTGTGTGGGAAACTGTGCGTTAATTGGTTGAATAATTATATATGTTATGATACAATTAATATAAATTAATCGAAAGAATTTTTCATTTGACACCTCTAAAGTTTTTTTTTGTTAGAAATACACGCAAACTAACCCCCTCCACGAACTGGTGTTTGTGTATGGACTAAAGTAGATAAGTAACTGATGCACGTAATGAATGCCTAACGCTCTATTTATTTATGTTATTTAATTTATTATCCTTATACCGATAACTCACGGTATACACTGAATGTATAAAATTCCTAATATACAACTGTATCATAAACCAACACTTTTATGTGTAACTCGGTAAAATTCATAGACACGTTTTGGACTTACACTTGACTGAGTCCAAATATCAACGGCATAGGACATTTTGTCTATGATCAAAAGAACAGACGCAAAATGTATTGATTTTTTATATTTATGTTAACCAATAATTTAATAGATTTAATATTGTTAAATAAATTTATATTCAAAATAATTGTCTATTTATCGTTGTATACTATGCATTTCGATACCTACAATATATGTATATGAAATTGGAGTATCGTGGATACGTATTCCCCATCCCTCCAAAGATGATATCAGGTGATATCAAATTTATGGCCTGTAGAGAACAAGACAGTCCTAGGATGGATTTTATTTTTTCGTGGGGAAATGCGTTACGCATGCCCTCCCGTGGCACGGTTGCCTCGTGGTGAAGGTATCTGTGGGACTCACTGCTGTGCATACCCACTAAAACCCCACGGCGCCACCAGCAATCGCCCGAGGCAGGTCACGATAACAGCGTAGTATTGTCCGCATCAAGCCACTCGATCAGACGTTGAAATCACGGTCCTAGGATAGATGCACCAGCATAGCATTACTGCTGGTGCATCTATACGGACGGAAGTGGAGTAGACAAATTGGTCGGTGCCAGTGTTTATGGAAAAATGGTGCCGAATTTGGTGGTGCGTGTATGAAGCTGAACTGGTATTGGCATGCTTTTGGTCAAGAGACATCTTTCTAAAATTAGCTGTAAATATATGTTAATATATTATGTTAAACGTAATAAGTAGTGCTGAATCATCATAGTTACCAATACTATATACTTAAGTTATACATATAAGTACATAAGTTATTTAATACCTCTGACGCCAATATAGAAAATATATATCAAAACTTTGATAACATCAGAATTCCACAAAGTATGCAAAATCATTGTCATATTTTTATGTACGCGCATCACTCAAATATTACTAATAAAACCAATTAAATAATCGAGAAGGTTAAAAGTGTTTTATAATTTTTTAAATATCATAAAATACTCTGTTCCGTAGAACTGAGCAGTGTTGGCCAAGTGGCTTCAGCGTGCGACTCTCATCCCTGAGGTTCGATCCCCGGCTGTGCACCAATGAACTTTCTTTCTATGTGCGCATTTAACATTCGCTCGAACGGTGAAGGAAAACATCGTGTGGAAACCGGCTTGCCTTAGACCCAAAAAGTCGACGGCGTGTGTCAGGCACAGAAGGCTTACCTAACCTACTTGTCTATTAGTTGACAAAATATGATCATGAAACAAATACAGAAATCTGAGGCCCAGACCTAAAAAGGTTGTAATGCCACTGATTATTACTTACGCAACTATAAGCTTGTAAGCTTGTAACTATATTTTAGGAAAGAGTCTGTAAACAATTGCAATAGCAACGAGCCACAAAAGCAAAGTTATCGTATTTCGTATTAGGTCCATCCTGTGTATGCGAAGTTCAAATGTCAATGATAAGACTTGTACTGTCGCGTACAAAATGCGAAATTTAAACAATCTCATTAAACTGAGAACTAATAACTACAAATGTCAACACATTTAGCAATTAAGACTCTTAATGATGATTCAAGACTAGTTTGTTAATTGATAGATGTATTTTAAATGCAAATTTAAAATCAGTTTTCTTTTACATCTAATATACCTGTCATGCCAATTATTTGTATAGGGCTCAAGACAAGATGTGATTGGAGACACGATTTTAATTTGGACTTCAGAGTTTTTCAGAATGCTAATAATGTAGCTACTATAACTAGCGGATCCGACAGACGTTGTCCTGTACACACGTCTTACATACAAAAAATATCTAATAATGTAAATCAGTCTTGACTCCACTTGAACACACCAAAAACTTCATCCAAATCTGTCCAGCCGTTTAGGAGTTTAATTACGAGCACATGCACAGAAGATTTATATATATACCAGCTGTTTATTTGCTGTATAGATAAATAACCTAGATACCGACTGCAGCGCTATCAGCCGGGCTGATTTGTGAATCTAAACCATCCAGGGCGTTTCCTAAACGCATAGAAAAAATTTCATTCAATTTGGTTCATATAGTAGAATTATATATACATATAAAGATATACTTATTATTATTCACACTACTTATAGCAATATGTATGAGCTAACTGAATTTTTTATTATCCACAACGTTAAAAAGTATGCCATATGCTCAGATAAAGAAAATATCAGAGATTCATAAATTAGGTATGATTTTTAAATCCACCTTGAGTACAAAATTAATATGAAATATTAAGTCAACATCTGTCTGTGATTGTACACTGTGATATAAGCGGATATAACTTATTAAGTTATTAGTTTTTGCATCTTTGCTGAAGACGGACGTACAATGTGGAAATATTTTCTTTTCCTGTGCATTGGGAGTGTTTACTGTGAATATAAATATGAGACGAAACTCTTCAAAGTACCTCTCGATCATTTCGGTTATCAAAGGAACGAAACATTTAATATTAAGTATTTGGTGAACGATGAGCATTGGGACAGCAGTTCGGGACCGATATTTTTTTACACCGGAAATGAGGTAATTCTATTCAAATTCAAATAGGAACGTAAATACTTGGAGACGTTTTTGGAATATACAATAGATTTATGTAAACAGAATAAGGCAGTGAGAGGGCTTTTTTGGATTAAAATTAAACATTGCATTAAGTAACCTTAAAGTATTAAGGAACTACTTTGAAAGCTGTTTATGATATTTATCAATGCATGAATCTTGTAGGTAGGCAGAATTGTCTGTTCCATCAATACTGCACTGTTTTATTGTTATTCTTCTTTGTAATAGCGTCCTTATGACTTGTGAGTTAAGATATATTTTACAATGCACAAAATCTGACATCAACTTGGCGTTGGGGCCTTGGACATTATAAAAATTGACACTCCAAATTATTAGCACTGTACGAAATATTGAGCCCCAATTTTTATTTTTGGTACCAATTTAATTTTGTCTATATATTGCGGTCAGTGACCTATCACAATAATAACATCTATTGCTATCTACTAAAACTTATCTTCTGTTATGTCAACATATACCTACGGCTTCTAATATAATAGCAATAAAATAAAGCGAGCAAGTTACATAATACTATCTTCACGGCTTCCCGCAGCTAGACATTTATTTTTTAAATATATATGTGGCATATTATAATGTCTTTCTTACGCGTTATTTATCGGTCCAGTAGTGTTAGAGTTTATACGCTACAAGCATACATTTCTAAGTTGCTAAATAAAACACAAGTACCCTATAAATCGAGTCGGAATCTACAAAAATCTGTTTTATTATCCAAATTTCCCTGTTTCAAATGGTGGGCAAAGAAATCGATCACGTTATAATAAGTCAATACCAGAAAGCTCGCGAAGTTATGTAAATTGATGTTATTTATTATTAGTTTATTGGCTGTTGTATTAAGTAATCCTCTTCCAATATCTTTATACATATATATAATTATACTGAACGTGTGTTTGTCACTGAACTCCTCTTAAACGGCTCGATTGATTTGAATGAATTTTTTTGTATGCGTTTGGGTGGCGCCCTGTGTGGTTTAGATTCACAAATCAGCCGGGCTGATAGCGCTGCAGTCAGTATCTATTTATCTATACAGCTTCTGTGCATGTGTTCGTAATCAAACTCTTAAATGGCTGGATAGATTTAAATGAATTTTTTTGTGTGTTCGATTAGATTTTTTTTTGTATTTAAGACGTGTGTACAGGACATTGTTTGTCGGATCCGCTAGTTCCTTATACAATATTTATTTATGTAGCCCAAGGTTCCATTTAAACATAACTATATTCACGAATCTACCATAGACTATGACGTACAATTTAAATAAAGTGGTAATTATTGTGCAGGGTCAAATAGAGTTGTTCGCAAAACACACCGGCTTCATGTGGGAGATCGCCGCTCACTATCGCGCCAAACTTGTGTTTGCAGAGCATAGGTTAGTATGTTAATTGGTTGTATAATATACAAATATATGTGGAGTGAACTATATTAACCGTGAACTATATCAACCAGTCTAACCACTGAAGAAGGCCTCAGTGGCTAAGGTCAAGAAGTTTTATATAAGCTTAAGGGTGCGTCCACAACTGGCGGATATGCCGCAAATGTGCAGCTCGCAAGCCGTTTGCGAACTGCGCGCGTGCATTTTTGTTCGTGTGCCGCTCCTGCGCCGACCGCGCGCTGTTCGCTCGCAACCTAAGCGCCGTACGCGATCAGCGTATTAGCTAGCTTATTAGTAATATAATAGCTAATGATGCAGCAATCATATTAAAAGCACTAGTGTCGTCCGACATCTTCGAAAGTACTGAGCCAGTAAACGGAACTGTAAGCGCGAGAATTGAGTGCGCGCACGCCTTATACGAGCCTTGCATGAGTTGCGCTAAAGAGGCGCACCAAACCCATGCCGTGACTGCACGCGCGCAGCTCGCAAACGGCTGCACATTCGCGGCATATTCGCCAGATGTGGACGCACCCTAACATAGCACCATTCAAGGTGCGACGTCAACATACTAATTGGAACCTCGGATTGTAGGTGTGTCGATAACCTAACCAAATTATATGTGTAATATTCTGTTAGGTTATTTTTATTTAATTGTTGCCCTGGGGATGGACAATTACACAGCTTTATTTCATAACTTTTCTTCAAAGACGTTCACAATGTTTTTCTTTACAATCCGAGCTAAGTACGAGAAATTGATTGAATCCATAGTGGCCGTGTAGGGCTCTCTGGGTTGAGGAAAATTACCGATTGAAAGATTTTATTTGCATTTCCTGAAATAAATTTAATAAATCTACTAAATATGGGTATATTTACATACGTAGTAGTTACTAAAGTAATTTTAAATGTTACAATTTCAGGTACTATGGGACCTCAATGCCATTCGGTAATAAATCTCTGGATAATGAGCATATTGGGTACCTGACAGCTGCGCAGGCGCTCGCCGATTATGCAGACTTGATTGACTTCCTGCAAGGCGAATCTATGCATCCTAGATATCCTGTTGTTGCGTTCGGTGGTAAGACATTTCATATCGTATATTAATTATTAGCGCAGTGTATCAACATATCTTTCAAATCAAAATATCATTATAAGGTAACATATTATAAACATCTATATGAAATTAATTAGTTCTTAATTTACAATATGAATGGAGGAAAAAAAAAAATCCACCACTTTTTTATATTAATAGATAAAGTAATGAAATAGATCGATTATTGCCTAAAACATTTCTTTTATATTTGCTCCAATTTTAAATGAAGAGAGACTTTCATTTGATACAACCTTTGTTAGTATAAGTCTTTTGAGGGGTAAAGTTGTTTAAGAGAAATATTAAAGACATACTTTTACTCATAACATTTCCATTGATATTTGATTTACAATTTACATGAACTATAGTGATGCACAGACTAAGTATTTTATACTAATATACACAGACTACATTGATTTGTTTTAATATAGATACATAATATTTTTTGTGTGTTTATTACTTTAATATTTCTAGGCTCGTATGGTGGAATGCTGGCCGCCTACTTTAGGATTAAATATCCTCACATAATAACGGGTGCTATTGCTGCCTCAGCCCCAGTACACATGTATCCAGGCATGGTGCCTTGCGATGTTTTCGATAGAATTGTCACTTCCAGCTTCAAAGTGGCTAATGCTAAGTGCGTCGAGAATATCAGGCAGTCGTGGTCGTTGATCAGGTAAGAAATTCCTGTATCTTTAAACCACTATGGATCTTGGTTCACTATGAACCTCTACAATGTATTATTTTAAATAATATCAAATTATTGAATCCCTATCGACGTTACGTAGTAAATCGGGTGTATTTTACTTTTCCAGAAAGTATGCAACAAACACGACAACCAGTGAGTGGCTACACAAGAATTGGAAACTTTGTGACCCAATCAAAGATGGCAAAGACATTGACGTATTAGTTGAATTCCTTCAATCCATGTATGAGACCCTGGCGATGGTGAATTACCCATTCCCCTCGGATTTCCTCGTCTCCCTACCAGCACGGCCAGTTCGAGTCGTCTGTCAGTATTTAAATGAGACTCTTGATGGCGATAAGTTACTTGAAGTATGTATCATTTGAGTTCATAGTCTATGATCAACATAATCTATGAAAAGGTCCTAAGTTCGATAGCCGGATAAATAATATCGAACCTGACCATTTCATCTTACAATTGTTATCATAGGAATAAGTCCAGAACCATGAACCTGTGCGGCTTTTATTTTTTATATATTTAAAAACTTATAATTAATTCAGGGAATCGGCAAAGTATTGCAAGTATTTACAAATTATGACGGAAAGAGTTCTTGCGTGGACTACAAGAAGGGGAATGACTATGGAAACCTTGACGCAAGTGGGTGGGATTATCAGGTAATTACTGTATTTTTTCTATTCGTATCCATTCATAATATATATACATATATAGTCATACAGACGGCTCTGGAACTTAATTAGGGGAAAATACTTAGTAATGTAAAATACACTAAAATATTTACGCGCATTGTTACGTAAAAATTACAAATAACTGTACAGGAATAGAATTGACTTAAATAACTTTATTCTTACAGGCCTGCACTGAAATGATAATGCCTATGTGCACAACAGGAAGGGATGATATGTTTGAGGCCTCATCATGGAACTATACGAAATATGCAGAGGATTGTCACAGGAAATATAACGTATATCCTCGACCTGAGGCTGCGAGGATCCAGTATGGAGGCGACAGACTACACGCTGCGTCTAATATTGTCTTTAGTAATGGTTTACTGGATCCATGGGTTGGAGGTACTTTATTATGTTATTCCAAAAACTATTGGTTTTTAGAAACCTACAAATAGGTTAATACATAATAGTGATTTGCAATATTTTTGATTTCACTTCACGGTGTTTGTATGAGAAAACCCAAAGTGAGACTTTCCTTAATCGCTAGTTTTTTGAAGTTATACTTCTTTAGGCGCGTTATGAAAAATTTATGAGAGTGAAATTTTACGATGCGCGCGCACCGTGACACAAAATTATCAGTATGGGTGCCGAGCGTGCGCGAGAAAGATGGGAATAAGACAATCTACAAGTAAAAAGAAATAGAATATGCGTGACGTTAGCAGCTATGCCAAGAATTTTGAATGACCATAATGACATTTGTAATACCTTTTCAACAAATAAAGGAGTTTTAATTATTTTTTCAAAGAAATTTAGCAATGCTTTTTCACAAAGACCTATTGTTACTTAGTTAAAAGGTTATGAAACCTACCTAGTTATTAAATTGAATTAATAATATAATAAATAATAATTATTATTAATATTAATTAATAATTGAATAAAATATTAAATATTGTTAAATTATTAACGCTAAATATTTATTATTAATTATTTAATATTTAAAAAAAATAAAGAAAGCCAAAGAAGTATAACTTCTTACGCGCGTACATAAGTACACGCACCATTTTTTTAATACAGTGTTAAACTCTTTAAAAAGAATTTCAAGGGACCTAGCATGTTTATCGTTATAGATAGATTTCGTTATATGGAGGGAAGATAAAAAAATACCAATTATATTTCTTATTTTATTACAATTAATCGGTAAATTATTCTAAAATCATATAAGTATTCTGTTAACTTTGCCTGACGTGTTTTGCTATGACAGGCAATATAATCTAAGAATAATGGCACACGTGTTAATGCAATTAGGGCTCCCACACAAAACTGCGAATTCGCATCGCATCGCAAATATTTGCGAATTCGCACGAACGTACCATAAGAAGTTCCGATCTGCTTCGCATCGCACATTCTTGCGATATTACGTCATCCTTGGTGACGCCATTTTAGTCCGCTCTGAGACAGCTTTAGAGAAAGACGCGCGGCGCCTCCGCCGCCTTCTTTGTTTGTAAAAAATTGCGGAATATGATGTGGAGTTTTTAATATTTTTAATTGAGGAGCGTCCCGTCCTTTGGGACACAAGTGATGAACATTATAAAAATAAATTGATTAAGCAAGATGCGTGGAAGAGCGTCTGTGACAGTTTGGATCAGAGTTCATAATCGTAATAAATGGATGAACCTAGAATCTTCTTTTTCTTTCATATCTATTTAACAATAACAGAAGTGCAATTATCTTTATGCGATCCATCTTACGCGTCCAGTACGGCTGACTACGAAGAAATGGTCGCCCTACCAAACGGTTCGTCGCACTAAATCGTATCGAATGCGAATTCGCATCGCATCGCATCGCAGTTTTGTGTGGGAGTCCTTAACAATAACAAAGGCGAGACGGCTGTTTATGACCTCATGTGTCTTTCTTAGAAATTTCGCCTCCTCAATAGGTTAGTATTGTAATCTGATTTTAAAAACAATTACACTTAAGTATTTTGTTGATGTCTAAATATGAAAATATTTATTCGTAATAGAGAATGGTCGTTGCGTTTTAAATAGTGAAGTAATGTATGGGTTTTGTGTTAAACCTAGCAAATTTAACTCAAAAATTATGTTATGGTGAGGTTTTCGTTATAACGAATGACGTTATAAAGAGTTTAGACAGTAATTATAAATTAGTATTATAGGATGACATAAGAGAAATTATTTACAACACCAAGTTTAAACTGAATCTTGAGGATTGTAATAATCGTTTTTTCCAGGTGGTATTTTGAACAGCATCAGCAAAACCGTCACGACCGTTGTTATAATTGATGGCGCGCATCACCTAGACCTTATGCCAAGTACACCGTATGATCCAGCAACGGTACAAATGGCACGTACTATCCATAGACAGAATATAGACAAGTGGCTTAAAGAGTTTAGAGAGCAGAGGAGGAGGCATTGACAATAAATATTTTTTTCTACTGTACTGATTTTCTTATTTATTTTATTCATAGTGATACACAGTTAATTATTTAATGATGAGTTTCGAAATCCTCGGACCCGACAGACGTTGTCCAGTTTTAACTATGAATATGGATTTCGAATTGGTATAATTAACTAAAAAAATATTTCGGGAACAAAGTGTTTATTAAAATGAATTCTGATTGTATTTTTTTATATACCAGTAGTAGTAGTATATACCTTAGTATATTAAGTGTTATGTTAGTAACGTGTCTGTAGGGTCTGTTTCACAATGTATGGATCCAAACAAAACGACCCAAACTTACCAAAACTCCATATTAAATTGAACTTTTAAAATTTGGCGTGATAACTCTAAACTCATAAATTAATTATTTTATATATATAATAACTCAGATCGAAGCATTTGTTTTAAACGATATTCATTTTTCTTACATCTTCTTTGACGATATTTGCAGCATACATTCTGTCAAAGTTATGTCAAACACCACAAGATTACATCTAACAATTATTTTAAGTGTAAAATCGCTGAAAAAAAATTTGCTATCGTAATAAGTCAGGATTACTTACGCAATGTTCTTAATTTTTTCCTTAATATTTATTTATAAGAACCTTCTCCTGACATTAACAAATACAATTATTAAAAATGAATTAGCGAAATCAGTCCAGCCGTTCACGCGTGATGCCTTGACCAAGGGAAATAGGGATTAATTTTTATATACATACATAGATAAAGAAAAAAAAAAAAAAAAAAAAAAAAAAAAAAAAAAAAAAAAAAAAAGGAAAAAAAGGAAAAAAAAAGAGGAAGAAAAAAAAGAGAGGAAAAAGAGAAGGGAAAAAAAAAAAAAAAAAAAAAAAAAAAAAAAAAAAAGAGGAAAGGAAAAGGAAAAAAAAAAAAGAAGAGAGAGGGAGAGAGGAGGAGAGGGGGGGGAAGAAGGAAGGGGGAGGGGGGGGGGGGGGGGAGGGGGGGGGGGGGGGGGAAAGGGGGGGGGGGGGGGAGGAAGGAGGGGGGGGGGGGGGGGGGGGGAGGGGGGGGGAGGGAGGGGGGGGGGGGGGGGGGGGGGGGGGGGGGGGGGGGGGGGGGGGGGGGGGGGGGGGGGGGGGGGGGGGGGGGGGGGGGGGGGGGGGGGGGGGGGGGGGGGGGGGGGGGGGGGGGGGGGGGGGGGGGGGGGGGGGGGGGGGGAGGGGGGGGGGGGGGGGGGGGGGGGGGGGGGGGGGGGGGGGGGGGGGGGGGGGGGGGGGGGGGGGGGGGGGGGGGGGGGGGGGGGGGGGGGGGGGGGGGGGAGGGGGGGGGGGGGGGTAGATAAAGAATGTCTTCCATGTTTTTTAAATATGTGAATATGATTTACTTATGTGTAAATAAAATACTACTTGTAGATAATATACACCAGATCATTACTATTAAAAAAAATACCAGTTTATAGTAAAACATCTCTTAGGTCTGAAACGTTTCTACGTACTAGAAGTTATAAAAATTTATAAATTATATATTACTAGCAGACCGTGCCACGCGTTGCTGTGGCTAAGGTTTTAGTTATATTAGATAGTAGTAAACTATTCAAGGGAACCGGTAGGAGAACACCAGTCATGGGGACCACCATGCTTCTTTGGTGGTTATGCCATTCAATTATTGTAGTTTATGTGAAACGTTGGTACTTTCAACACAGCGCCATCTGTTAGAATTGTGACTGTTAAATAATAAGAAATAATTTGCAATAAAACAATATTGCGGGTAGAAATTAAGATGTTAGCTATCCTATCTTTTAAGTTAGATCAAACTGCACACGGTGTGCAAATTTGATTGAAATCGGTTAAGTAGTTTAGGAGTCTATCGCGGACAAACAACGTGACACGTGATTTATATATATTAAGATATATTTATAAATATTATTTTTTAAGGCCTAGTTCTGCCTTAACCTTAAGACGAAATAATACTTAAACTAAATGAATATGTATTTCGAGCACATGTATATAGAGACAAAACTACATTTCAAAGGAATGAGTTAAATTTATCTGACAACACAATTTATTTTGCGGCTAGATGAAGACTGACACATCTGATCACACGTTTGTCACTGTCAATTATTGACTTTAATGTTTATGAAATGTCAGTCTGATTTTTGAGTCTAACTGTTAAATTTGATTGCTCTTAGTTCCTATTGTTTATTTACGTCTCATCAATATTAAATTTTCAATAAAATTCTGAAATAAAAGTATGAGTACCACATGCAAATATTGCAATGAGCCAGAAGATAAACAGTACCGGCCAGGTCTTATATGCGAAAGTTGCATATGCTTCGTCCACTTAACCTGTTTGAAAAGAGCAGGAACACCGGGTGACCTATCCGGAGATGTTTTCTTTGATTATACGTGCGAAGACTGTTCGCCGGAGAAGGAAGAAATTTTTAAACGAACGAAGATTCTCTGGTTAGTTATATGCGCTAAAATGCGTGTACTCAAGACTTGTCTCTTGATCTAGCAGAGCTACTCAAAATTAAAGATAGCAGAACCTAGATCATTCCTTAAAGCTACAAAAAAGCTAATGCCCTAACATGAATATAAAATTAAGATAATCAAATAATAATCCAACACCTAATAGTAATAAAAGTTTATTTTATTAAGTAGCTAGCTACATTACACCATTTACAAATTTTCAAACTCAAAATATATTTATTCATATAGGCATATGTTTTGACACTAACATAACATGTATGTATGATTTTCAGGGTTCATGCTCTCCTATTAACTTTATATCATCTGAGGAATCATATGAGCGGGATGAGTAATCATAGGTATTTCCACTACAAGACACACATTTGCTCCTTCATAGATAGGTCTTGGATGCAGCTGTTTGGACCTAAGTTGTAAGTCCTATTATCAATGATAATAATATAAGTGTAATTTTAACACAATAAAAAATATTTTTAGAGAGGATTTAAAACACTTCTGTTCCCTTATTTTTATGTGTCTTACTTTAAATTTTTTAATGTACTTTTATCTTACATCATTAAAAAATGCAATGAAGTTCTGATAAATCCACAATGTTAACTTTCAAATTACCAAAATTTAATCTTAAGTCATAATTGCATTGACAAAATAATTATGAGTGAAACTAGTAAGTACTAATACAATATAAATATTGTCTTGGTGAAACTATATGGTTTGGACTATAAGATCTGCCTGTATTATACAATTATCAGAAAATAGACAAACACAGTTCACACAAGGTATATTAACATTTTCAGTAAGCAGAAGAAAAATTGGATTGGTACAATAGCAGGTGCCTTGTCAGTGTATAGCAACTTACTGTTTCAATCAGGGTTGGCGCAGCTAGGAGAGAGTGGTTGGTGGAAGCTAAAACACAATTTTAGCCCTGCGGCGGCTGCTCATATAAGTATGTATTGCCTATAAAGTTTACATTACATGGCATATTTTACATGTTTAATATAAATAAACTAGCAGACCGGCCAAGCGTTGCTGTGGCTAACGGTAACGGTAGGAGAACACCAGTCATGGGGACCACCATGATTTTTTGGTGGTTATGGCCATTAAATTGTAGCCTATGTGAAACATTGGTACTTTAAACACAGCACCATCTGTTAGAATTGTGACTATCAAATAATAAACAAATATTTTGCAATAAAATAATATTGCGGGTATAAATTGAGATGTAAGCTTTAAGTTAGATCAAACCGCACACGGTGTGCAAATTTGATTGAAATCGGTTTAATAGTTTAGGAGTCCATAGCGGACAAACAACGTGACGGACAAACATACGTCTTACATGACATTGGCGTTTTAGGAAAAAGCGAATATTTTAAAATATAATATTAGGTCCTTACATATGAAATTGGCGTTTTGTATGGGAGGAACAAAAAGTCGAATATTTTTAAATACAATATATTTAATTAATCAAAGTATGAACCATTGTTTTCTATGCACTTTTGCCATCCCATAGGTAGTTCATTGATCCCTTTACTAAAAAAAACCAGTCGGACGGGAATCAATAAAATCTGTGAAGGCGATTTGGACTGCCCCATCAGAGTTAAATTTTTTCCCTTGCAAAAATTGTCCAAATTTCGAAAAAAATGGTAATCTGTTGGAGCAAGGTCCGGGGAGTACGGAGGATGTCTTAGACATTTCAATTGAAGCTCTTCTAATTTGGTAGCCGTCTGTTGTGCAGTGTGTGGTCTAGCGTTGTCGTGAAGTAGCAGTGGCGTGGAGCGATTGACCAGCCTAGGTTGTTAAGCCGCTAGCTTTTCCATCATGGTTTGCAATTGCTGACAATAGACATCAGCCGTAATAGTCTGGCCAGATTTGAGAAAACTGGAATGAACAATACCGGCACTAGTCCTCCACACGCTTACAAGTAACTTTTTTGGGGTTAATTTTTGCTTGGGGCAGGATTTGGCTGGCTGGCCAGGATCCAACCATTGCGCTGAGATTCCGATCATCGTAAAGAATCCATTTTTTATCACAGGTAATGATTCGGTTTAAAACCGACCTGAATCGGCACAATAATGATACCTTCATTATTGTGCCGGTTCAGTAATGTAACGCAGCAGTCGACGCGCGTTTGCCGGTTTGCTTCAGTCAATTCGTGAGATACCCATCTTTCAAGCTTTTTAATCTTCCCAATTTGCTTCAAGTGAATTAAAACAGTTTTATCACTAACACCGCAGCCTGCAGCTAACTCGGACGTGGTTTGCGATGGATGCGCTTCCACAATAGCCTTCAATACTTCATTATCAACTTGGGTCTCAGGCCGTCCACGGGGCTTGTTCTGCAGGTCGAAATTTCCAGAACGAAAACGTTGGAACCAAAACCGAACTGTGTTTTCTTTTGCAACATGACCGCCATACACATCATTCACCCTTCGAGTCATTTCCGCACCACTAGTGCCACGGCGGAACTCGTACTCGTACTCGTAAATAATGCGATATTTTAAGTTTTCCATTTTGTAAAATGAGTGACGCAAACAGAAAAAAACAAATGAATGACGGTCATATAAGCACAAGTACATGAGTAAATAGCTGTACAAATTTGAATTTGGAATTCCTTACCAAAGAGGAGAACATCGTGATTAAAGTGGCCAGTACGAAAAACGCCAATTTCATATGTAAGGACCTAATATATTAACATAATAAAATGGTGTAAATGCAAATGTACATTTCTAAAGAATATTTATTTATATCTGCAAATATGTATAATTATATACTTTATTTCAGTACAAGAGATATCGCGTGACAAGACAAAATCCCGGCCGAAGAATCAGCTAGGAGTGGATATGACTCTCTTTATTGCTAAAGTCACAGAATTAGGTATGTTATCAATGATATATAATGAAAAACCAATTCTAACTTCTGTGATCAATTCTCTGTATAGGTTAGTCAGGCCAAAGGCAGTCCTGCATACAATTTTTTGAAAAGTTATTTACGAAACCCAAGCTTTATCGCTTTCGACGTAATCGTTAATAAAGAGCGAAGTCCTGCCCCATTGCGCTGCATATTTATGTGCTTCAAATAGTATTGGAAATAATCATAACCTCAGTGACTCAGTGAGAATGTAGCGTTTTAACCTTACCGCTTTACAGTATTTAACATTGGAAATAATTTTAAAGTATAATTCTTACATTCTTTTTAAAAACTTTCAGGTTACAAAGACCAGTTAGTGAAGAGGAAGGTCTTGACATCATCGTCCTACCCGCTAGACACGGGTTTGCGGGTTTGAAGATTTCCTACCATCTGATGTTCAGGACGATGTGTAAGTGTATATGTAACGAAAATGAACGTTAGATTGGATTCTATCTCGCGAGATTTAAACTGTCAAAGATTGCCTGAACACAAAGTACCCCCCCTTGTTGTCTTACAATTTAACGTATTATTATTCGGTAGATTATAATCTATCAAGTCCAAATTATTTAACTGTACGCATCCGTCTGATTGGCTATAATCATTAGACCGTTATGTCCAAGAGTTAGGAATAAAAGAAGGGTTTTGGTCAAATGAAATCTGCAATTAGTTAACGTAAAAGGTAATCAATGTTGTCCTTACATGTTGCAAAACAACGTTCGACACAAAAAAACAGAAACGTGACAATATTCGATCTTCAAAACAAATTAAAATTGTGTGGTTCACGGAAACTTTCTCTTAGAAAAAATCGCCCGCACAAATTAAAGTTCACACGTGTACGTACAAACGTTTGGGGGCGTTAAATCGTAACAAGATTTCAACTTATGTGGAACTACAAAGTTAATCGCACTAATACAAATGTTAATGCTTGTTGTGCGGCAACTGAGTTGTGGCTCCTGGAGCTACAAAGAGCATTTCAGCTCTCTTTTTATTTTTTTGCAAAACGTTTTTTACTAAGTCATTATGCCCAAGCTTTATCACTTTCGTACGCTATGGTAATTTTCCGTTAATAAAGTACCAATATTTCTGAGTTTTGTTGATCGACATGCTCAATATCCGACATTGTAAATAAATACAAAGGTAAAAATCTCGCAAATAGAAATATTACGGAAAATTATTTCTTAAACTATGTTTGGAAATCATCATAACCTCAGTTACTCAGAGACTTCTTGAATCACAGATTCATTTTAACTTACCATTTTAACTTTTCATATTTAACATCTAAAGTAATTTTAGAGAATAATTCTTCACAAAACATTTTTTTTAAAAACGAATTTCAGGTTACAAACGGGCAAAACCAGTTCAGTCAATCAGAGAGAGGTGCTTAGTTGCATCACCTTCGATAGATCCAATCTACCCGATAAGAAACGTATTGCGTTTGGAGTTCAAATATTTCGAGAGTTTACCATCTGGATGATTCAACGGTACTATTTTAAGTTGAATATACAACATAAAACAGAACTATATTCACCAACTAACTCAGTCTAATGAGTGGACTCTTTCGTCTCTTTCTACTCAAATTGTGTTTACACTGTGATGAAAAGAGAGCTGAAACATTATGAAGAATTTCTTGTCTGAGTTTAGCTCAAAGGGAATCCTAGTGTATACTGGTGTACATTTTCATTTCATAATATATACAATTAAGAATGGACAAATTTACGTCATATTGATTGGAGACATATATAATATATATACTTATAAAAATTACAGAAAAGAAGAGAAACTAATGTCACCGGTGAAACAAGAAGTGGAAGATTACTATGAAGCGTCCACAGCCAGTATCTCGTCTCGGGATAATTTCTCTGATGTTGATTTTCTAAAAGAAAAATTTGATTATCCGGCTTATATACCGCCTGTAAATATTAAAAATACTACTTTTAAATAACAATGCGTGTCAAATAAGAAACGTCAATTACGTTTATCTATCAAATGTCAGTTGTCTTTTGCAAAAAAAAAACTTATTTGCTGATTGCATAACAGTATAGTTTAACTGGTCTTAGGTAATATAAGCCTTCAAATGTTTTAACTCAAATACTGTTTCGTCTCTTTCTGTTAACCCTTTATTAATTTGATATGAAAAGAGAGATAAGTACTTGACTATCTTAATTGTATTGTCTTTGATTGACATAACCTTTACACATTTAAAGAAAAAACTTTTTAACCGGATTAAAGTTATGTATTATTATAAATTTACAACTATTTATTTTATTTTACCGTGACCACGCACGCTGTAAAGCACGCGAAACGTCGGATAAATTTAAAATTATGTTAAATAGTTGTAAATTTATAATAATACATAACTTTAATCCGGTTAAAAAGATTTTCGTTCAAGTATTACGTAACGAATTTTTTCCTTTTGTACTGTTGCGATGCGGGGCGGGGATTTAATTACGCGTTAACATTAACGATAAATATTTTTCGACTTTCCAGTACTTTATACCACATAATGGTAACTTTTAGGTATAAAGAGTCACTAGGTGGTCACGAAACGTTTTACTATACTTGGGTACAGTGCTGTATTTAGGTACAGAAAAACGTTAAATGGGGGGGGTTAATAATCTCCAAAAATTGCGTGACGTAATACTTGAACGCTCCCTATGACGTCACAATAGATGGTAGAGTCAATTCTTATTTGAATTGTAATGTGTGTGCTTTGGTGATTTTTATCTTCATTAAAAAATATTACAGATAAATTTTCAAAGTGATTCATCAAGCGTACACTCGTACAAATATTCGTATAACTGCGATTCGGATAGTTCGCTTCGTGAGCTTCCCTCTGATACGGAAGTTAAAAAGGAAAAGACAAAGAGAACCGAAGAGAAACCTTATATCAGGAGAGAGAGTTTATTTTCTACGCAGTTGAATTCTGTCGGTACGTAACCATTAATAGACTTCTTATATGGCAAAATATCTTTTATTTGTCAAAATATATGCAGATTTTATAATTTCTGGCAAATTTCTAAAATTTAACTCTTAAAAATTGTGCACCGTTGTAATCAAGTGTATTCTGTCTCTTTTCATCACAGCGTAAACACAATTTGACAGAAAGCAAACTATTTTTTTTCTTCTAAAAAACATGTGTGCGACAGAGATAACGGTACTCAATGAAATGTCTCTTTCTAAAGGTCTTTTGAATTTAATAATTGCTAATGTACTAAACAAATCACATCTTACATCCAGGATTAATATTTACATTTTATAACACATTTAGATTTTGTTAATGGTTATACGTCAATAAAACCTAAAAGTATCGATATAAATATTTAACCATCTATGTTATGTTTAAGACATGCCCTGGTTAAGCCCACCCGAGCCGACCAATGACGTGGTTGAAATGACGGAATATGAAGAAATACAACTTCTCAAAACTATTGAGGCCCTGGTACTTAAAGTACGGGAAAGCGGGAAAAAGGCCTATCTCTCTCAACTTAAGGCCAAACTGGCACTACGCAGGCTAAAACGACATAAGCATATTCCTGTTTTTGATCTTGATAAGTAAGTCAAAAATTTGCCTCTTTATATTTCTACTAAAATGGTCTGTAAAGTCGGTTTATGGAAGATAGTTTAACGTGACAACGTCATAACAACACATTGATGATATGCTTGCATACTTATGTCTTCGAGTAAAAGAAAGATAGATGCGTACAAGCGTACAATGAGCGTAATGGTACAACAAGCGTAACGGGACAACGAGCGTAAGCGTATCAAGATTCATGCTTTTTATGCGTGCAGGCGGCGTTCATCGATTTATTAGACGTTGTCACGTCAGAAAGATAAGTAGGGTAGTCCAACAGATCGGTAGTAGTGAAAAAAAAACAGTCTCTTTATTAATATTGGTTTATTTTAATTCTATATGATCTATTTATTTACACTTCGTTACCTTATACAAAAACATACATATAAAAAAAGCAGGTTACATAAGTTATTAGGCAACGGGCGGCCTTATTGCTAACAAGCTATTTCTTCCAGGCAACCCTAATATGGAACAATAAAAAAAGAAACATCAAAGATCAAATCAAAACAAAAATCATTTATTATGCTACACATGTAGGTAACACAATGTACACTTATGAAAGTCAAAAGAAAGAAATAACACATTAAATGCTTCTAATTTTACATTTACTGCCAGTTCTCGAATCAAGGGCGTAGAACGGAAGAGAAGAACTGGCAAAAAACTCTCCGCCACTCTTTTTAATCGCCAAGTTTTTGTTTTACACAACGTTTGTAAGAAGCTGCAACCATTACACCATGTTCCACATGATATCTTAAGTAATTAATAATAATACAATAAATTAAAAACAAAGATTATTTTCTTAAAATGCGCCATCTCGGCTTAGCATTAGCAAACTTGACGCATGTCGGCGTCGCGTCGTTTTTCAATTTAATGTAAAAATCAAAGGTATTTGTTACAATTCTGCCAATTACTAATTTCAAAATTGGTTTCATTGAAATCGATATTGAGAGATACAATATTAATCTGTAATGCATATATTATGACGCTTTTTGCGATTCTGAAACACAACCAATAGACTCTGGAAAGAAAAGCGTCGTGGGATCCCATTAGTGTTAAAGCAATAATTTACCTGATTCCGTCAATTTAAACTATATAATTATTGTGAATAAATGATGTGAACCTTAAGCATTTGTTACAAATACAAAAACACTTTAAACAATGTTGTCTATGATTAATAAGCTTACGTTATTCATACGAATAGATCTTTTCTTACCTGCCATGTCGGTTTCTCTTCCGCTAACTCTACAAGCTTTAACAATTATTTTCAGGACCGTGAAGATCCTGGGCGGTTACGTCACAGAAGAAAAGAAGATCATCTCAAACATTGAACGTGTACTCGACAGATTCCAGAGATCTGTATGTTATATATTTTATATCTTTATTAACTTGCCAATTTGTATGAGTTTTTTTGAAGTGACTTTATCGGGGTTGGAAAAAAATTTAGTGTAACATTTTTTCGTTACGCGTCACATTTTTCCGTTACGCGCCATGTTGCTTTTGAAGTCAAAATTCTTTATCGGCTTAAAATATGAAGTTTTTTTATATAGTCCGTTAACGGTTAGATTTTCGAAGTCACTTCTTCGGCGTTAAATATAATATTTTTTGACTTTGAAGTTTGACAACTGATTACATTTTCGTATACTATTCGCAATTTGCAGCATTTTTGTAAATTGTATGCGGCAGTGTACAAAACTGTTTTTAAAGAGCTTTTATTTAACATTTAATAAAGCTAGCAATAATCTTTTAGATGTTTTTAGAAACATTATAAAAAAAAAAAAAATCTTTTGTTAATAAATATTGTGTATTTTTTAATCATTAGGACATAACCCTTTAAATCATAATACCATTTATTCATATAGGTAATTAAAACTCTCGTTAAACGTAAATTAATCAATAAAGCTTTCTATAAATTTGACTATTTAATGATTCCAGTACAAACAATTTGTATGACTTAAAACTTGGCGATTTAAAAGAGTGGCGGAGAGTTTCTTGCCAGTTCTTCTTGCCCGCTCTACGCTCTTGACTTGCGAACTGGTAGTAAATGTAAAGTTAGAATCAAATTTAACACCTTTTCTGTTGACGTTCATAAGTGTACTTGGTTACCTATATGAATAAAGTAATTTTGAGTTGAGTAGGTCATATATATTACATTTAAAAACGTCTTAAACAATATAAAATGCTGTTTAATTTACATTTACTTCTCAAATCCAAAGGCGTAGAACGAGAATTGACTTTTTTTTATATAAAGCTGTAACCATCAAACTTCTCGTGAACATCTTGAAGCAAATTAGCATTATAATTAATGCAATAAAATAGGCGAAATACTTACATTAGTGTTCTCTTTCCATCACAGTGTAAATACAAATTGACAGAAAGAGACGAAATAATATTTTAGCGTGCAAAATAATTTTTACGAATGGGTTTAATGGATAAAATACCGCGGTACAAGAAGTAGGGCTCATTTTAATTGGTAGTACTTTCAATGAATGTGGTACATATATTTAAGATTTGTCTTTTATATAATAAAAAGTACGGGGGATTGGTGGTTGACATACGTAACCCGTAAACATAATTATTGACGCATTTTGTGAAATCTAACTGCTATTTGTACGAATCTTAAAAGTAACTGATTTTTTTCAGTACCTAATAGACAACCTCAGTGGTACGATAGCGAGTACGAACTATGGCACAGTGTTGCTATCCAGCATGGAGACTGCGCCCTTCAGGTCGAGTTATTCTGGCGCTACCCTCAAACCGTTTATACGACGAGATAGCGAGACTACCCCCATCTGGCTTAAACTTATGGACGAGCTGCTACGAAAAACGCATAAGTATGATTATTTTTTAAACATACCGTCATAGTCGTAGAATAGTGACGGATCTGACAAATAGTAAACATTAGGGCAGCCATTTCAAAATAATGTAATCATGTTAGTTTTTGTCATGACTATTTTAATTTATATTCTGTTTTTATGAAAATTGGCATACAAGCAAACAAAAGGGTTTGTTTTGAAACAAAATAAAAATAATAACATTTAATTACACAGTCTAGAAAAATCACATGCTTCTATCAAATCCGTCACTTTACCGACTGATTGATTTGAAATTTAAAATAAATGGATTTTTTTTAAATGTAGCCGTAATATTTAGTCTATGTAGTATCCAAATATGATAAAAAGTGGATTTTGTTTTTTTTTTTCAAATCCGACATTCTTCTACGATCATGACGATATGTATTATGTGTTCACAGTTCCCCCGCCGAATTGATTTCGTCGAATTTTGGATTGTTTTATTTTGAACTAGAACTAAATATTATTTGTCATAGCTTAAATAACTTCAGTCTTTTCGACCAGTATATGTATACAATAACCAGTGGCGGTTAGTAGTTATCAGTTCTCATCTTCCTTCCATCTTCCTCCACACAACTCTTTAACTAACCGAAAAAGGGGGATTAACTTGTAATATTGGTACTTAATTGAGGAGCGAAACTAGCTTGTTTTACTATCGAATTTTGAATTAATATTCGACCCAATAAGATTACTCGACTGAGATTAAACGAGTCCGTTGGCCTGGACACTGAGCGATTTATGAATCACGCTAGCAGCCCCCCCTCTCTCCCCTTCATATGGAAGGGGGGCTGCGTCGCAAGCATGTGTCTATGAGCAAAAAATTTATTTTTAAAGAACTACTTAATAACCGATATTTGAATTAAATCAACTACTTCCTTGTAGTTTAGATCACGACTGTACCCTCGCGAAGACTCTATACATATTCTTTTTATGATGATTTATAATTGTATACTTTTTTTTAATAGGCACGAAGAAGGGTACAATCCGCCACCGCGCGCGACCATCGACTATTCATATTTGAAACCACAACATATTGCGGCCGTAAACAAATTGTGCGCGCAGTACTTCTGGCCTGGGATTGACTGTAAGAAATGCTTTCTATTGCCTTTTGTGTCTATACTTATATTATGTCCACATATGAATTTTGTATGGGAGAAACAAAAGGTAGATTTTTTAAAATATAATATATTGAATTAGAAAACCAAAAAAAAAACTTCAGAAAACCAAAAACAAAACTCGACCCATGAAAAACGAACTGAAGGCTCTATACAAATTATCAAGTAAATATAAAAAATGCACTACAAGAAACACAAAACTGAGGTTATTAAAAAGTATCTAGAAGAAAAAGGAAGCTTAAAAAAAGGATATAAAGAGTTGCGAACAAAGAAAACGTGGATTGAAGGCCTGAAAGAGTCTGGTAAAGTAACGTATAACCGAAAAGACATTATCAACATTGCTACTGACTTCTACAAAAACCTATATAGCGCACCCTGCACACAGCGATTGCGGTCAGTCTCGAAATGAAGAAGTGGAATTCGAGGAACTACAACGTCCCATAGAGCCAATACAATGTACGGAAATCATAGACACTATAAATAAACTAAAACCCGACAAGTGCCCAGGCTCAGATAATATTACAAATGAGGCAATCAAAACAGCCAGTATCATACTGGCTCTTCCACTGGCAAAATTGTTCAATATGATATTGGAAACAACCCATATACCATCACAATGGTCGGAATCTAATATTATCTTACTTTACAAAAAAGGAGACCCTAAAGATATAGGCAATTATCGGCCTATAAGTCTACTACCAAGTTTATATCAAATCTTCTCTACAATAATAAACCACAGAATAAACGCAACCTTAGAACAGCACCAAACTAAGAAACAAGCTGGTTTTCGGAAAAACTTCTCTACTGTTGACCACATACATGCTTTAGAGATAATAATAGAAAAATATCAAGAGCAACAAAGACCCCTGTACATCGCATATATTGACTACCAAAAAGCCTTTGATACTGTTTATCACGAAAGTATATGGGAAACACTAAAAGCACAAAATGTCGACTTAAAATACATAACTATACTAAAACATATATACGAGAACAGCACTAGTAGAGTGAAGCTAGAAACCATAGGACCAAGCTTTCCAGTGCGTAGAGGTGTCAGGCAAGGTGACCCACTCTCCCCAAAAAATTTTACTGCAATATTAGAATCGATCATAAGTAAACTAGACTGGAAAAAAACAAGGCTTGTACATGGCAACTACTTGAACCATCTAAGATTTGCCGACGACTTAGTATTGCTATCAGAAACAAGCAACCAATTACAAAATATGATAGAAACCTTAAACAAGGCTAGCGTACAAGTAGGTTTGCAAATGAATATATCAAAAACAAAAGCCATGACAAACTACATAAGATCTACGATAAAAATTGGGAATGACGAGTTAGAATATGTTGAAATGTATATTTACTTGGGCAAACAAATTGGATTCAGTAGCGACAGAAATGATCAAGAAGTAGAGAGAAGAGTTAAAAGTACGTGGAATAAATATTGGAGTTGCAAAGAAATATTTAAAAGTGATATGCCTGTAAGACTCAAGAGGAGAGTTATGGACTCATGCCTTCTGCCATGTCTGACATATGCATGCCAAACATGGAAATTTACAAATAAAAGAAAAAATTAAATAAATACATGTCAACGAGACATGGAAAGGAGCATGCTAAATATTAAAAAGGTACATAAAATAAGACACATAAAAATTAGACAAGAGACGAGAGCAATTGATGCTCTAAGCCACGCAAAAAAATTGAAGTGGAAGTGGGCGGGTCATGTAGCGCGCCTCACAGATCATAGGTGGACGAAAACAATAACTACATGGAGTGGCCCACCAGGCAAACGACACAGAGGCAGACCCTACACTCGATGGGATGATGACATCAAAAAAATCGCGGGTCCTCACTGGGTCCAAATAGCTTGGGATAGAGAAAGATGGAAAGCCTTGGAGGAGGCCTTTACCGGAGAGGGTTCCTGATACTTACTAACTGTAAAAGATATTCACTAACACACGAGATAATTAGATATTTTTGTATTAGGAAATAAGATAAGGCTTAAAATAAAATAAATAAATATTGAATTAATCAAAATATGTACGATTACTATCTATGCAATTTTGCCATCTTACAAGTGGATTAATACAGTTTTATCACTAACACCGCAGCCTGCATCTAACTCAGACGTAGTTAGCGATGGATCGCTTCCACAATAGCCTTCAATTCTTTGTTATCCACTTTGATCTCCGGCCGTCCATAGGGCTTGTTCTGCAGGTCGAAATTTCCAGAACGAAAACGTTGGAACCAAAAACGCACTGTTTTTTCTCTTTTGCGACACAGCCGCCATACACATAATTAATCCTTCGAGGCGTTGCTGCAGCACTGGTGCCACGGTGGAACTCGTACATCAATAAAGCGATATTTAATGTTCTCCATTTTACAAATAGAGTGACGCAAAGAAAAAAGCGGGAAAATGAAATGAATCATGGTTTTTGAAAAACAAATGCACGAGTAAAGAATTGAATTTGGAATTCCTAACCAAAGAGGAGATATTTGACGTCAAAGTGGCCAGTAGTACCACAAAACGCCAATTTCATATGTAAGAACCTAACATTAAGCTGAAGCTGGACAAACATATACAACATTGTGTTGTCAAAGCAATATATAAAATGACTATAGCTACTAAATTATCTGTGTCGTTAATTATTATATATCATTAAATACTTGACTGCGTTTGTGGCTGTTATTCAGCATGGTCTTGTGATGTGATGTGGAGACAGAGCTCCAATAAAGAAATTGTTTTGAATTGGTAGTCTCAACTAGTTGGTTTAAAAAAAATCGAATTTGTCTAATAGAAGTGTTAATTTGTATTTAATCTAGAATTTTAGATTCAGGCTGGAGGAGTCGAGACCAGCCCTGAATCGTATCCTAACTCTCTGCGTTTACTTCAGTGACAGAAGCCCTGCAGTACCCTGAGTTTAGCTGCGTTGTGACATACAAGAAATTAGTTATAGGATGTGCCTTCCTGGTTCCGGATGTTGGACACAATCAAGCCTATATCTCATTTGTATTGACACGACCCGAATGGCGAAGAGCAAATATTGCAACATTCATGTTATATCATCTCTTACAGGTATGTCTAGAGGGTCCACAACTAATTTTTTTAGCAAGTAGAAAAATACTAGATGAGAACCATTATATGGTCCTTTACTGGCTTACATTTACTACATTTACTAGTGTCCATTTATAAAATCAGCCCTCAGTGGATGTTTTGCTTTAATTTAATACAGATTTCATTATGCAGCACCAGATAGTACTAATATGTAATAAATAATAGTAATGGAAATGAAAAATGCATTTAAATTAGTATTGCATTTGATTTACATTTGCAGCTGATCATTTAGAAAAAATGAACTTTTTACTTAATACTTAAAATATTGATTTATTGAAAAATCTTGTTTCAGACATGTTCTGGCCAGGATGTGACACTGCACGTCTCTCCTACAAATCCAGCCATATTTCTATATCAAAAATTTGGTTTTAAGGTAAGCAGAGAAAGATGGAAATTATTAAAGAATTTAATTACCAACTATGTCATTAAAGGTTTTGATATAAATCCTTCTTCAATAAGGTAATCATACAGCTTCCGTGTCTTATTCACATCTATTTTAACAATTCTTCTTGCATCAAGTAACCTTAAAAATCCTAGTTTGTGATTTTCAGCTATCATTGTATTCTTAATCTCTAAATAGTTCCTAGGAGCTAATCGTACATGCGCGCATAGTGTCTTTTCACTTTCCGATAACAAATGATAACCAGGCAAATCAATAATATCTAAAGGCATATGCGACCTTTTGTATTTTTTACCTGGAGTAGGCAAGAAATTTTGATTAAGACTGAATTTATGCTTTGCAGGTGATTTACTCTCAAATTTTTTTGCCATAACCATTGAGTAGTATCTTTGTTCTTTCAAAGCTGACTCATGTTCAGACTTTAAGTGCCGGTAGAGGCGGGCTGACTGCATTGTTTTTATACCATTTTTACGATACTCTGTCAAGAGTATATATTTTTGCAATAATGCTTCTGCAAGGCTCATGGACTCCATAAAGGCATCAAATTGCATACCTGTCATAAACTGCATAAAAACTAGCAAACGTTCCGCCTTTGCTCTAGTGAGTGTGACATCAAACTTTTTCACCCAAGAAAACAATTTATTTATCATTATCAGTCCATGATTTTGAATTATGCTATATCTTCTGTGCCTTTCTTTAAGGCGAGTGTTAAAAGCATTCACGAGGCTTACTTTTAGAGCATCCAAACATTCATCTTCATCATCAGAGTGCGTGTCCTCTATAGTGAAAATATTTTCAGCATTACTGTCATAATTGAGTTCAAACTCTGATCTATATGCATTATAACCAGCTAAATGCTTGTCACCGTGATAGTTCCGAGGTGGATTGGTACTAATATCCAAGCTGAACAGATATGGTATGACAGGTTGAGGAAAAAGAGATTGATCTGTTTCAGGTAATAATTTTAATTCTTCAAAAGCAACATTTTCAATATAATACTTTTTATAGTGTTCTAGACATTCTAGTTTGGATCGTGTATGCACACTTTTAGATATTTCTTCCCAGTTTCCATATCCATATGTTGACAATGCAGTAAGAAGTTTACATTCCTCCTTAGCTGACCAGTTGCAGTTGTCAAAAAGTGGGAAATCGTTTCTTCTCACAGCATACTTGTGGTCATTTTTATGTAAATCGACTTCTTTGCCAGATGCAAAACAGGAACAACATAGGTTTGTTTCACAGTCACAGCATTCAATATATGGTTCGTGTGTTAGGTCTTTGCAACCATCGCATTTAATTTGTAATATATCACAGGACATTTTGTTCACAGGTCGAAGAGTTAATTCAAGATTTTTACGAAAAATACTACGACATGGATTATAAAGGATGTCGACACGCACTGTTCCTTCGACTAGTCCGATGATAAATAATGTATTTTCTGAATTAATTTAATAAACATTATTTTATGTATTCATTTTATTCTTCCCTATATATATATATATATATATATATATTGTTACTTGCAAGTCGTAAACATTTAACAATAGCGGTGCTTGATAGGCGATTACCGGTGCGACGTCCGACAGTGACAAATCATAATAGTATCAAGTATGAAGTCAGCCGTCAGGGTTGCCAACTCCTACAAAATGGTCCCCCTAGGACCAACTTCAAATACCCCTAAATGTCGATCAAAACCTCTAAACTTTTTGTTGTACACTTGGTTTGAGAGGTAATTTCAAATATGAATTAAAATTACGTTGAAGTAGTAAAAAATAGCTAGTATTTATGTGAGTACATTTTACATATTTATATATGTTAATCAATGACCGAATAATATTAATGATAATAACAATGAGATGTAACGATTCTTATTTTTTGTTTCATAACTTTTCTTTCTTCGAATTCAGTTTTTCTTAACTTTTCTTGGCAGAAATTTTTTTGCGTTTTCGTCAATTTCTTTTCATACTTTATTTTTGGCTTTTTGTCCTTTTCCTTTTTGAAGTTATACTTCTTTAGGCGCGTTATGAAAAATTTATGAGAGTGAAATTTTACGATGCGCGCGCACCTGTGACACAAAATTAGGAGTGTGATTATAGCGTGCGCGAGCGAGATAGGAATAAGACAATCTACAAGTAAAAAGAAATAGAATATGCGTGAAGTTCGTATGCCAAGAATTTTGAATGACCATAATGACATTTGTCATTTACCTTTTAAACAAATAAAGGAGTTTTAATTATTTTTTCAAAGAAATTTAGCAATGCTTTTTGAATTATATATAATCAGAAGTGATTTAAATTGAATATTTAAACCAATACTAATTAATATTTGTGAAAAAACTGTGCTCATCAACCTTCCTAAGTGCTTCATTACAATTGAGGTTAACTATCAGTTTGTATTATTATTATCGAGTAATGTTTTGATTAAAAAAATTACCACATTGTTTAATCAAAACATGTAATTTTTCTCTAGCAAATATAAGGACAAGAGACAAAAAACAATTGATGAATCAGTGTAAGTGCACTAAATTGAATACAAAAAAAGAGTTGTCATCTTATCGCTGTGAAACATCAAAAACTGGAGGTGGAACAAAGCCAAACTATTTTTAATAATGCCAAAGAAGTATAACTTCTTACGCGCGTACATAAGTACACGCACCCTTTTTTTTTATCTGTTCTGTTACAGTTAAAAGAGAAAGAATTAAAATAAGAAACGAATTGCTTTTTTCCTTCTAATACAATATAATGAAATGTCATTGGGATAAGCTTCTAAGATTTCGTCGAAGGCATCGGTCTGGATATCGCGCTGCGTTTTGCTGATGCTGATATTTTTGAAATCGTACATATGTATTGACATTTTATGATTTGATCAAACGGTCAGAAGGAACAATTTGACACATGAAATTATTGTTTTTCGATATTTAAGCTGTAGCCAGGCTTGTAGTTTATATTTGGTTTAGTTTGTTGATTGCGTTCGAAGCTTAATATAAATTTTATAAAATCGTGTGTTTGTAGAGAAAAAAAATCTTGAATAAAGTACCCCAAAAAAACCCCTGGACACCTTTATTACCCCTAAATTTGGGGGGAAAACCCCCAAGTTGGCAACACTGTATGAAGTATAAACTATCAAGCTTACTACTGAGTACTGTCTGCTAATGATGTTTGACCATGTGCACAGACCAGGAATACCATCACTAATTCATTAGACTGATACATGACTTCAAGCTTGTATATGTCAAAGTGGACAATTTAACTTATGTTACAAGTACCGGCACGAAACTCTAGCGCTGACCGTTATTGCGCAGAAGTAAAAAATAAGGTACCTGAGGGGTCAGGGGAGCTAGCGGGCGCGCGTAGCGTCGATTGGCACTCCAGCCGCATTCCGTCCCCCGCGCGACAGTACACATGCGCAGCAATCCCCTCCACGTATCGGCCAGCGCTAGACTTACGTGCCGCTGCCTATACGTCTAGATTAAACTCCAAGGTTCCATCCTAACATAATTTTTTTAAGAAACTATGTACTTATTGCATAACGTGTTAGATTTAATATAACGTTTGACAATGGATAGTTAGCGTTTTTACATTTCGATATTTGATACAAAACTACTAAACAGATTCGAAAGCGCGTAGCAATATATTATGTAGTGTAAATACCAAAGAATTCAGTCTAGATTTACTACATGATAATTGATTTTTTTAATAACTTCCATGAATTTGCGGTAGCATCAGTTTGCTGCACCAGACAAAGTGATTAGGGCAATGCCTATATACCCATATATATATATTCAAAAGTAACACTTCTTATTGCTATCATTCTGAACCGTACATAGCGTAATTTATTAGTATTTGAAAAACATTCAACTGTAAAATCAACCAATGTACGCGGTGCTTGCCTCGACGTCCGCAAAGGCCACACAGCGTTTATTCTAGATTAATTCAACCGACACGTGAATGCCTCGATTTTCTTTGACCTACATCGAGTTATATCGCAGTCACGTGTACGTCTGTTATATATTATGATCTACAAAAATACAGGCAGGCAGCTGCTGTAGATTTATTAGTTTCCTTCAAAGTTCATATTTCTATTTCTTGGGGTTTTTGATGTTGGTTAAAAAGAGATTGTTAGGATGATTCATATTCACCTAAACCTTTGATATCCTATTAACCTAGTAGGTAATGTTATACTCATAATAACTATAGTGTTTATCTGTTATTAAATAAAATTTCTTTATAGCCACGCCATGACTGATATGCGTTTAAACTTTAAACGTGCTACTTTTACGATCTTTTCCTTTCCGTATAAACAGATAATAATTGTGCATATAGAGGTTAGTGCACTAAATTCAAATTTCATTTCAAAGTCGAACCTTTGGGCCAACACGGCTCAAGGGTGTTAGGCCGGCCCAGTTGGCCCCAATATTGGCCTCACGCTATTCGTCCACGTGTGGATCTAGAAAATGGCATTGGTCCCAACGTTGGGGCGAGTGTTGGTAGTTGGCCGGCTCGTGTCGGTTTCATCAAAGGAATCTGCGCCAACGCTCGCGATCTGTCCACACGTTGGCGCTTTGCTTAGTTCTGTTACAGTACGAGGAGTGCGTACGTCGAGCGAGAATGGCTTCCTCATCCACAAAATCGCCACCGGCATGGACAAATGAAAAAGTAATAGAATTTATTGAACTTTATCAAGCACATCAATAAATGGGACGCAACTCGAAAGGATCATAAAAATAAAAATTTAATAGCTGATGCATGGCGCACCATTCAACAAAATATGGGAATGAATTTCTCAATTGAAGATTTTTAAAAAAGCGGAATTTTGACTTTGACTGGCTTTTTATTTTTCTCAGTAACAAATATAAATGTGCATATCATTACTAAAACGGTAAGCATTTCGATTGTATGGACATTCAATTGGCCCTGACGGGACAGAACTATTTATTAGCAAGTGTGTAGCCTCCCTTTGAGTCAGTTGGTGAGGTTGGGCAAGGGTGTTATCCTGTTTTCTAAGCAATTGATTAGAATAAAAATAATTTTACTATCCTATGTCATAAAATCTAATAACATATCTACTTGGTGCACTATGAGTGTTCATTGGTTGTATTTCATTTACCAATTTATAGTGGAAGCTAATTTGTATGTAGGATGATCCATGGATCACAAAAATCACCTACGTAGGGTCTATAATATATTAATATTAAGAACTTTGTTTATTGGCCACAGTCAATTGGTTTAATTGGTATATAATATGTGTTCCAATTATTTTGCGACAAAAATTCGTTCTTGCTTCAGGTACATAATTATATTTTGTTCCTCACATAAACACAAAAATCTAAGTTAAAATTTCTTCCTAAATTACTCTCTCTAGTCTCTTAAATATGAAATCTAAAATTGGATAAAATTGAACTCTATTGCACGTACGACCGTTTAAGTCTAGATTGTTCTCGATTACAATGTTTAGATTTTAAATTGCGTAGACTCTTCATAAGATAACGTTCATTGCACAAAACTTTTTAAATAAGTTTACTGGATTGGTTTATCAAAGACATACCTCGCTGCTATTGGCCGAAATATGCCTCGTGTCAGAGATTCGTACATACAAAACTAACTGATTTTCCATGCTACGTCAAGTTTGTGCTGGTTATGTAGGAATAATTGAACAGTTAAAATTATATTTATCTCTTTCTAACTCACACTACACGTAATGTAGCGATATGTTTTATCTCGTTTTGGCTTTGAGTGAAGGTCCCAGAATGTTCTAGATGTTTTAATGTATAAATTTTGGCGCGACGGCAACATTACGTTTCATTCATTTGTGAAGTAGATAGTGTGAACTTGTGAGTTGTGTTTGTGCGTGGTTATTTTAGTAAAATCTCTAGTTATTTGTGGATTTTAACAGAAATATAATTCTATTGTAAGTATATTTTCTATTTATGTGTCTTAACTATGTGTTTTGTAATCTGATACTCCGTTAAAGTACCGATAATTTTCAAAGTTCTAGAAATTTATTGAACCTAGTGGATCATCAGTGATTTCCTAAAATGGTGTTACGTGTGCTCTAATAGAAATCTATTTCTTTGTTTTAGGAAAATGGGGAAGGATTACTACAAAATATTAGGACTGAATAAAGGTGCGACTGATGATGAGATCAAAAAAGCGTATCGCAAATTGGCCCTCAAGTACCATCCGGATAAGAATAAGTCGGCTGGAGCAGAAGAACGGTTCAAGGAAGTTGCGGAAGCGTACGAAGTGTTATCAGACAAGAAGAAGAGAGAAATTTATGATGAATGCGGTGAAGAGGGACTGAAGAGTGGTGGCAGAAATTTCAAAGGTACTGGCGGTCAATCCAACGCGTACTCGTACCACGGCGATGCATGGGCTACATTCGCCCAGTTCTTTGGTTCAGCAAGGCCCTTTCAACCATTCTTTGACATTAACGGTAGCGGTGGAGGCAACTTTTTCGATCGTGACATGGACGTCGATCTGGATCCTTTTGCTAACATCGGAATGGGAACAAATAGACCAAGCGGCCCTGGCGGCGCGTATCGTAGCCATAGCTTCAACTTTCATGGATCACAACATCGGAAAGACAGGACACAAGACCCGCCAATTGAACATGACTTGTATATGTCGCTTGAAGAAATTGCTAGGGGCTGTGTAAAGAAAATGAAAATTTCAAGAGGAGTCATTCAACCAGATGGTACAACAAAGAAAGAGGATAAAGTATTGACAATCCATGTAAAGCCTGGCTGGAAGGCAGGTACAAAGATCACATTCCAGAAGGAGGGAGATCAGGGAAGAAACAAGATTCCAGCTGACATAGTATTCATTATTAGAGACAAACCAAACCCATTATTTAAACGTGAAGGCAGTGACATCAGATATACAGCAAAGATATCACTTAAACAGGTGTGTATTTAATTCTTGTTATTGTTTTGTTTATTGTTTGTTGTTGAATCATTATTATCTAGTTGGTTTTTGTCAGTGGGATTTCAAATAGTTAATATCTGATGAGTCATGAATTTGTAGTAAAAACCATGTATATTATATAAATATGCATGGCTTCTGGCAAGAAAAATAAGTAACATACTTATAGTTTTAATGAACCTTTATAATTTTCAGGCCCTATGTGGAACAATTATTGAAGTGCCAACAATGTCCGGAGATAAATTAACAGTAAATCTACAAGGAGAAATAGTTAAGCCCTATTCAGTGAAGCGATTCCCTGGTTATGGCCTCCCATTCCCCAAGGAGCCAACTAGGAAAGGTGATCTACTTGTGGCATTTGACATCAAATTCCCAGACAAACTGACTCCTGCAGCAAAGGAAATATTGGAGAGCACTTTACCAAACTATTGATAACACAAGATTTTTGGGAGAGTGGAAATAATTTCTGGATGATTTGGGACTTACCGTAACATAAGTTCTGTTTGGTAGGATCTGCATTTGTTCAATTTGCAAAGTGAGCGACATTTAAATAATTGAGCATTTTGGTTATGTGTTCATTGACAATCCACAATTTACTCAATGATTTTATATTCATAGTTATTCTTGCTTCATATTTATTATATTGTGGATAAAAGTTTGTATGGGTTGAAACTTTGTGCGTTTTAGTACAAAGAGTTTAAATTTGTGTCAGTGAGTGTATTTAAAATTGACAATTGTAAATATTGAACATCATGTAAATATTTAGCAACAATTATAAGTTAGGTTTCAGTACTTAGAAATCTAGCTCTTGTTTAATAGTACTTTGGGAATGCAATTTTGTCTTTGTACACAGATTAATCACCAGAAACATAACATATATAGAAATTTTAAAACAATTGTTTAATGGAGTTGTTCAAATGTCAACATGTTCGAAGAACAATCAAAATTGTATTTTTTAATCTGTTTGTACCCAGCAAGATTTTGTTTCAAAGACTGATCATTGTAATAGGTTTAATTGTAAGACAAAACTTATAATTTTGCCCTTTAAAATTAGTTAAATAAAAAAATTTAAATTCTTTATGGCTTTTATTTAACCTGAATATGTGTTGACCTCAGTGTTTACTGTAGAATAGAGAAAAATCGTCAAAAATAATTTATTTAGATTTAATAAATAAATGACTACTGTCTGTTTTGAACACACAGGTGTAATGAGTGAATATCTGATTCAAGGTAAGAAACCTTTAAGAGTTCACTGTATCAAAATCTATTGTTGCTTGCCTATTGGTAGGGGAGCCCACGATGCTAAATGGGGATTTACTCGAGCGTCGTAGAGACCTATTGGGATACAAAGCTTAGATAAAAAGAAGAAAAAAATGTTATATGATAAATTCCTTTTCATCGGTGGGGGAAGCGGCTATAGATAGTTAAATATGTAAAAAAAAACTGTTGCATGGACATCCTCGAGCGCGTCAGATATTGATAGCATCTATGCCCTACGTATTTTTAATAATGTACGTATGTTAATCTGATCGTTTGCATGATGCGGGTGGTTGTATTTAAGGGTTGAAAATTAAAAAAAAAAAAATTTATCGAGCGCGTCAGATTTTCTAAGGGAGTGTTAAGTGCACCAAAAAAAATCTCTCATTCACTAATCTGACGATTTCGATGGGACGCAAACCCACAGCCATTTTCTTAATTTGCAAAAAAATCGCAATTTTGAAATACTCAAGCGCGTCAGATTAAGATATATGTGGTTCATCTTTATGTTCTAAACGTACTGTCTCATAATCTGACGATTATCTAGAGGGATTCGCCTGATCTGACAAAAAAAATAGAAAAACGGTTCACCTAAAGGGCCATCCCTGCAACTTCCCGCTAATTCCATTCCTGGGCGCTTAAAATTGATATTTTGAGCTCGCTGAGTTCAAAGAAATAACATTTCTATGCATTTGAGCTCTCCCAGCTCGAAAGTCTGATAGAAGTTTCATAGAACACTATTTTTGGAATTTTCAAACCGCAATAACTTTTGAATGGATCAAGCAATTTTCACGCGGTTGGCGGCATTCGACGCAGTTTTATCATTCTCATAAGTAATTTTGCAATTTTAATTGATCGAACCACAAATTTCGGAGTAATCCCGAAAAAACACTTTTTCGGGTTTCTTTCATGTACGATATCTCTCGAACGAATCAACCGCTTTTGACCAGCTTGGTGGCGATCGACGTGGTTTTTCAAGCTCAAAGGCGGATTAGTTTTTGAAGTTGATCGATAAAGAAACCACTTAAAAAAAAATATTTCTTATTTTTTTAAGATTTTTCAAAATTTCTCAAAATCTATCAGTCCGAATCGGTTCAAATTCACAGGAAATGTAATTTTGAGGGAAATATTTTGAACGCCGTTTAGTAGATTCCGATCGGTTTAAGGAAATGTAGGCATCACGCAGCTGCACGCATTTAACTTTATCGACGAATTTTTGTTATTTCGGCTTGCGGAAATCGTCAGATTATATATTTTTCATTATTCTGGAATTATTTCCTTCAAAATAAAAGAAAAATTAGCTACGCTCGAGAATGTCGAGATGACGTTTTTTTTACAACTTTGTTGCCCTCCCTTTTTTCCGTCACTCTCAAATTGTCAGATTAGTGGAATATACACTTTTTAGGATGTAATTAACTCACCCTACCTTAATCTGACGCGCTCGGGAATTTCTGATGGTCAATTTTTTTTTACTAATCTGATCCTGTCTCCTTCACGCGCGGCCTTATATATGGGCCTCATATTTTGTGGAGGTACTTAACCTGGTACAAGTGATCCCCCTATATAGTAATCTGCCGCGCTTTAGTAAATCCCGAAATCCCCTCTTGGGCTCCCCTACCAATATCTTCATACGGACAAATGTCTAAATCCTGTTTTCCTTGCTAGAATGTAAAATTCATTAGGTCCGCATTGTATACATACATACATGGACAATAAATACTCTAGTCCTTGAATTTAATTCATAAACATATTTTTCTATTCATATATTTTTGTACTGTCTGTATAAACATGATTTTGTTTAGAATATACAAATAAGCTACTGTTATGATGTTTAAGTTTTGACAAATATTATAATCGTCATTATTCTAAATATTATGATTGTCTATTGGATAGTCGTAAGAGCCAGAATTCATATGGATAAAAGAAGTTACTTTCTAAAAAAAAAAATACAATTTTAAAAATAAGAGAAGCTTTGTTTAGGTGTAGTAAAAAAGATATTCATGTTGTACTTATGTGGATACCAAGTCATTGTGGTATAGCGGGTAATGAAACTACTGACTCTTGTGCAAAAGGTGCTATTTTCTTACTGCGTACTCCCACCTTTTAAAATCCTGGACTATTGATTGGCAGGGCCGCGCCGCCCATGTGTGCGAAGTGTGCGGTGCACACAGGCGCTGATACAATAAGGGCGCCGCCACCGAAATTATTTATACTACACTACAATATTCTTACGTACGTTTGAAGTTTCATTTTACGCTTTAGGTTTTAGTTTACATTAATTACTCAGAGCTTAGCGAATCAAAAGAAAGGCCGCTGGTGACCGCCGTGAGTTTTTTGAGTGTGTTTATGTCTTATGATTTCAATAATATGCCGACATACCTTGATAAAATCCAAAATGAACTATTTTTTATACTCGGTAACCAAATTCAACATTTTATTTTAAATTTATGTCGAATTAATAAATATTTTTCAATAATACTGGATTGTACTACTGACGTTTCACACGAAGAGCAAATTAGTATGATAATAAGATTTGTCAACTTTAACATGTAAACTAGAAAGTTAAGAATAAGAGAGCATTTCCTAGCTTTCCAATTTATAATAGCACTTTCTGCTCAATCGTAGATACAACTGGCGCTGGAGTAACGTCATTTATAATAGAAAAACTAAACGAAATTAATTTGGACATAAAGAACTTAAGGGGGCAAGGCTATGATAATGGCTCAAATATGCGCGGTAAGAATATTGCGGGATGTACGAGTAAATCTCCGCACTTTTTATGTCCGTGCGCCAGCCATAGTTTAAATTTAATAATAAATGACGCTGCACATCTCATACACGACTGCGTTTTTTAATATTGTGCAAGAACTATATAAATATTTTTCGTCCTCTACTAAAAGATGGGATTTATTACAAAGATATGTCATAAATCTGACCTTAAAAACGGTTAGATAAAAATAACATCATAAATAAACTATGTAACAATTTAATTCACGTTTTATTTTTCACGGCAATTGGCCAGCGGACGTTTTACCTATTTAAGTGGATTAAACTAAAGAAAAATTTTCTTTCAGTCAAAATTAAAAAATACATTGAAACTTGAAGATTCTTAAAAAATAGGCCGAAATATAGAAGGAGTTCCCTCAAAGGCCTGCAACACACCCGCTAAAAATGTCTATGAGATTCAATGACTGCCATTTTTTTCCGTCCCTAAGGCTCGTTTGACCCCTATAGAAAAAGGAGGCGCTTCATGGGTTTCGCACACAGGCGCTGCCGGGGGTCGGCGCGGCCCTGTTGATTGGCAATCTTCTAAAGAAAAGACTGGCAGGCACTATGCTAATATTCAATATTCAATCCCTTCTTCGCCGTGGTTTTTTAAACATAAGTTTTTAAGCAAAAAAGTCACGTCTATAATCTGCCGTCTTAGTATAGGGCACGCTTGTACTCCCGTTCACCTAGCCAAAATTAAAGACAGTTCTCTCTGTGAGTGTGGTATGGACGAAGGCTCGACAGACCATATATTATTCAACTGTTCTTTAATTAATGACTCGTTATTTGACCATCTTTCTCCAAATTTCCCTCGTCCATGTAACCTTAATTCCCTACTTTCCCTCCCATCCAGCCCTATAGTCAAAATTTTAGGGAAAATTATTTCTGTTAATAAATGAAAGTAAATAAGATTCTCCCCTCTATACCTTGTGGCTTGTAGTATAATGTTAACCTCTTGTATATATTATTAGACGTCTGTATGTGTTCTTTATTGTGACGTCATTTTTGTTTTGGGTAACTCTGCTTAGATTAAATGCAATCCAATCAATCTATCCTCACCGTGTTAAGACTTAGAACACGACATTGGCGGAATAGTGATTCACACAGAAGTCGCCATTAAAAAAAAATAAAGTGAAGTGAAGTGAAAGAACTTGACATACCTACCTTTTTTTAAGTTCATCAATTTGATTTATTTAAAAATGTGTATATCCTTTAAGAAAATTTTCTTTGTTTTAATGCTGTGGGTGTTTCTTTATCGCTCTATCCTATCCCTACGTCTACACTCTACATATACTTCAATACCTATACATAGTTTTATTAAGGCTGATGTCGAAACTTTGAGATCGCGCCATACAAAAACTTAATATTTAAGTAGAAATATAGAGTACCTGTGGAGTTGGAAAAACAGTTAAAGAGACGTATTAAGTAGACAATTTCAGCTTCATTATCAACTAGCAATAAACTATAAAGTGTTACTGCACGGATTACGACGTCACATGCAAAAATACATCCACGCGGGGGCGGGCATACCTATTACATAAATATTAAAATACGACCACTGCATAACTATTTTAGATATCAGAAGAAAATATTTGATGAGCGTCTGTAACTCCAGATATATTTTATTCGTAAATATAACTTTTCTACTCTTATGAGAACGTCCTAAAATAAATGAAAAGTTCATGTTTGCACTCAAATCAAGGGCGTAGAACGGGAGAGATGAACTGGCAATAAACTCTCCGCCACTTTTTTAACCGCCATTTTTTTTACACAACGTTTGTAAGCAGCTGCAGCCATTACACCACGTTCCACATGACATATCAAGTAATTAATAATAATAACATAAATTAAAAAAAAACAAAGACTTGTCCTCTATCAGCAGGAGCATGTAGGTGAAATAGGAGCACGCACTTGCATTCTCGTGGGAACAACACGCAAACACATAGTCGAAATACGTACATATTATGACGTATTGAGGGAAGATTTAAGAGCCATAGAGAGATCTGGCGCAGACTTTCTTGACCTGACAAGTAGTTGAAGTCCTGTTCTCCTTTATATCTTTGATGTATTTAGGTAATCATAATACGGTAATTATTATCTTAGATAAAGCACATAATATGTAGTAAGATTAGACTGAATTCATTGCTTTTATTTATTTAAAGGTTACATTAAATAGCTATATAATATATATACATTATTCAAGTATATATATAATTAAATTATATATATTAAATTGTAGTGATGCAATAATATAAGAATTGATATAATAATATGAATGATATGAATAGAGTATAGAGCGTTGCATTCCGAAGAAAATCTCAAACGAGGTTCGAGTTTGGTAGGCCTTGTACGGACCTGGGCCAAATCCAGGAGATAAAATTACTCATGACCAACGCATGCATGCTGCATGGTGAATGTTATGAGAGTGGATGAAGCGATGTATGTCAGGAGTCAGGACCGTAGCAAGTGGAGATCCGTGTTCTCTGCCTACCGCTTCGGGAAATGTCGTGATGAGTTAAATAATTATACAGAAAATTCATATTAGAAAGCCAATGTCCGACATATGGACACAATCACATTCGGTCAACGACCTTTAGTCGTTGCAAAAATCAGTATATAAAAATTATTGGGAAGTTTTAAATTTAGATATCTTACGGTGTCCAAATAATAATAAATTAACAATACAATATTTTATAAGAGTATAAAGTACCTTTATACTCTTATAAAATATTGTAGCTACTAGGATGCTATAAATCTACGAAGTAGAGCTTTCGAGAAGGATACTAAGTAATATACTCAACCCATCTGACACAGTAGACAGACCGGTCTCTGGCCTCTGATACATTATACACATTACATATACAATTATAGCTTTTTTTTTTTTAAAACCGGAACAATTATAGCTAATGCTTTTGTGTTGCCAATTTATAGTTTTGAATCTACTGTGATAGTTCCTTAATAATGTACAGTAAAATAAGAAAGTGCACTAGCTCTCTTCTATTTGACATACTTACGATTATAGGTACTTGAAAAATTGTGTAAAACTTTAAATGCTAAACCATTTAAGTAATATAAAAAAGAATGGTAAGATAAAAATTAAAGTATTTAATTCTATTGTCCGCTAATAAATATTTTTAACAGCTTTTTATATTTTTAGTATCGTTAAATTAAGAATTTTAAAAGCAGTAGATATATCTTTCCTCTCGTAATTATTTTAAGCACTGAGTAACGATTGAAAAATTCCCTAAAATACGGTAAAAATTTCAAAGCTAATTATAAAAACTTCGTCGGCCACGTGCGCGTATCATCGTCACGTGTACGCGACGCGTGACCACAAGACATACAAAACCTATAATCCGACCAAGTAATAATAAAGTCCTTTCTTTTTACTCGTATAGAGCTATCTAATTTAGCCGGATAACCACAGAATGAACCCACAAATCACAATCATTGTCTGATAATGTTGAGTACTATGAAGGTTCCTTAGCATATTTTAAATATAACCAATATAGCTTTTTCGAGATATGGAAACAAGAAGTTATAGTACTACGTATGCAAATACATATTCTAGAGAAATCTATACTTCGATAAATGAAATATTCGATAAATAACTGGATAATTTCAATATCATTATTACTATTACAGATATTGAACGGAGACTAGACGAGGGTGAATCAAAAATGACTTGTTATTATTGTGTGAAATTAATACGCAGCACGTAACCTTGCGAATTGAGGAAAAGAGAAATTAAAATATCTGAACAAATGATGGTTTTTGAATTTAATAACGATATATTAATATTATGGTATGTACAAGTTGGTGTATTTATATGTATACGTACGTCGGTACGGACGGTTTTTTAGATTTAAAGTAATTCATTTTGAATGGCGTCTAATGATATTGTTTTGCGAATAATCGTTTGTATTATCTAATATATAAAATTCTCGTGTCGCGGTGTTTGTGGTTAAACTCCTCCGAAACGGCTTGACCGATTCTCATGAAATTTTGTGTGCATATTGGGTATAACTGAGAATCGGACAACATCTATTTTTCATCCCCCTAAATGTTAAGGGTAGTCCACCCCTAATTTTTTTTTTTAATTTTTAGATACAATTTTTTATTTTTATTTTTTTATGATACAGCATTAATAAATACATACAACCCCTAATTTTCACCCCTCTACGATCAACCCCTATTTTTTATTATAAATGATAAACATGGCAAAACGACGTTTGCCGGATCAGCTAGTATACCTATAAAATTAAAACAGAAGTTAACACATCCGTGATTTTCCATTGTATACAATCCAGGCACTCTCCATTGTATTGTATTAAAAACTGAATATTTCAATTATACTATATCAAATACTTAATACGGTCTTCGAGTATCCTTCCGTCTCAAGACGTCATACTTGACATTTCGACTTTCTCTCATACATTGATCTGTTTACAGATAACGAATTAGTATAATTATTGTGATACGTCAAACTCGTCCTACCTCACGTGTGGCATTGACGACTTAAGAAACTTCTCGAATTGTTGTTTTGTTAGCAAACACTTTCTGTTATCGGTATGTGACAAAATCACGCACGTGGACTGCTTCTAAAAATACGTAGATTATTTAAAAGGAAGTAAGCGTAAAATGTAAATATTTATTTGTTATCTCGAAACTAAATAGATTTTATCATTTAAAAATAAATTACAAATTCTCATTGATTGGTTGAAAGTGTAAAAGTTTGCCTCGAATGCTTGTAGGTTTTTTGTCGAAAGGAAAGGCCCTGCTGTTTCTCTTCGTTTTCATTTTGGTAGTTTATAACTTTGGTAAATAAAACAAAAATGAGCAGTGTTGGCCTAGTGGCTTCAGCGTGCGACTCTCATACCTGAGGTCGTAGGTTCGATCCCCGGCTGTGCACCAATAGACTTTCTTTCTATGTGCGCATTTAACATTTGCTCGAACGGTGAAGGAAAACATCGTGAGGAAACCGACATGTCTTAGACCCAAAAAGTCGATGGCGTGTGATCACTGGAGGCTGATCACCTACTTGCCTATTAGATTTAAAAATGATCATGAAATAGATACAGAAATCTGAGGCTATGACCTAAAAGAGGTTGAAGCGCCACTGATTTATTTTTTGAATAAAACAAAACTAACGTACCTATATAAATTCCATTTATCGCAGTGCATAAAACAAAAGAATCGTAAATCACCAGCAGAATGACATAACGTGTCTGCCAATCAGCGATGCCAAGCATAACTCTAGTCATTGCCAAGGCGCCATTGCATTGAATTATTAAAAAAACAACTTCTTAGATCATAGTCCCATTGACGTAACGTAATCAGAAGAATTGAGGTCTAACATTTAAGATTTTTGACTCAACTTTATGTATGTGTTTCGTGACCATTTGTTTTGTCTAATAGGCAAGTATGAAGTAGGTGATCAGCCTTCTGTGGCGACATTTTGTGTCTAAGGCGTGCCGGTTTCCTCTAGATGTTTTCGATTATTAAATATCCACATAGAAAAGTCCGTTGGTGCACAGACGCGGTTTGAACCTATGTCCTCAGGCATGCATGAGTGATGACATACGACTCGACTTTACTATAAGGACAATCTTGAACGCAATAATTGTTTAGGGTTTGTAGTCGTAAAAGGCAAAAGTGTCCTATCTATATGGGGCTCTAACCATGTGAAAGGCTAATTTATTTCTATTCATATTTACTAAAGGATAGTCCTTTATTTACTAATATTGTTCCTTTTTGTTATTTTCTTCAATCACATCATATTATCTTATAATTACCGTCAAAACATGAAAAATTTTAGCAGATTCAAATAAATCAATATATTATTATTATTATAGTGTAATTTACGGATCCCAGAAGGGGTCGATACGGTCTTAAAAACGTTGATTTAAGTTATTAATTTTTTTATATATAATGGAACATAAGATACAGGTATCACTTATTTCACGTCATTAAATTTGAATCGGTAGACATCCCTACTCATCGGCAAAAGAGACAGAGGGTGTAGGCCGAGAGAAAAAGCCGGCGTAAAAAACTCTCGGTACTCTTTTAAAATAGCAAATCATCAAACAACACTTTTGATGTTTGATTTAAAAAAAACAAATATCGCAAGTTAATTATAAGTAGCCTGTCTAGCACTAGTCCCAGGCCCTTTTATCAACTAGATAATCGTTAACTTTATAGTAAGCATTTTTACACAGCTTTTCATTAATACATTTATTAAAAGGCAGAGATAAAAGAGCCTCTGGGATTTTATTAAAGAAGAGTATCCCTTTTCCCAAAAAAGAATTACTAACTTTAGTTAGTCTAGTTCGGGAAATTTGCATCCTGCGTTCGTCCCGAGTATTAACAAACAACATTACCGTGTAACATACACGATGGTTACGATGTTAAACCCAAGAAAAAATACCGGTAGTCGTGGCATCAAGCACAGCATATATTGGAGCGACCGCAGTCTGCCATAATTACTATTATTATGTCACAAAGGAACATTCAAGGTCCAGGATTCAGCCATGACGTCATTATTCCATATTCAGCCGGCCAACTGTTTGTAATTTAAACTTAAATAACACTCTACTGCAGTGTATTAAAGTCTATCGCGCTCGGTAAAAATTGCAAGGTCAGCAACTTCCTACGTTTTGCCAAATATTGATGCTAAGCTATGACTCAAGATATAAGAAAATCACATTTTCTTACAAAATTGATATAACAGGTGTATTTATAACAAGGTTAGCTTTTTTATTATGAAATCGTATATTTTTATTGACAAAAGGCAAATACCAACAATTCGAATCTCTGAGTTACATTTTAGGACTAATTTGATTAACATAAAAAAGCGCGGTTGTACAAAGTACACATGTCACAAGTGAAACTTCTTTGGCAAACAATTTTTTAAGTCTTGTTCATATTTATACAAATCTAAAACTTTAGATTTCCGAGACTTAGAGGGAGGGAAAAGGAAGATATGTTAAGAATTTAATGAATTTTATTGTCATTAAAATATTAAGTGTCGAAAATTAATACAAATAATATTTTATTTTAATTTATTACTTCGATAATATAAACACGTGGCATTTTATTTACAATTCGTCATTTGAGATTTCAATAAATTATTTTGCATAAAATACTATAATACATGTATATAATATTAAAATAATAATATATCATTCTCTTTACGAAATTTTAACTTTAAAAATATAATTTCTATAAGGTAATTCACCCTTTTCACTCTCTGTCTCAATCCTTCTCTTCCTTTTCTTCGACAAAAACGCTGCACATCTTCGTGACTAAAGCAGTTTCACTTCAATAAAAGATTTATAAGAAGCGTGGTTTTGGTGATTGGTAACTTCCGAAACAAGTATTGGGGCTTCCCTGTAAGAATAATTTTATGCAAGTGGAGGTCCGGTGTTACATTTTGAGTTTTCTATGTTCATTTATATACTTTTCGGTTCTTCCAAAGACTCGGACCATAAACGGTGTAAAAATAATTAAACAACGATTGCGCAAGAGTTTCGAAACACCTCGTTTGTGTGTAAGGTTAGGTCTACAGTAGTAAAGTCATAAGTAGCAGTGTTGGCCTAGTGTCTTAAGCGTGCGACTCTCATCCCTGAAGTCGTAAGTTCGATCCCCAGCTGTGCACCAATAGACTTTCTTTCTAGGTGCGCATTTAACATTCGCACGAACGGTGAAGGAAAACATCGTGAGGAAACCGGCTTGCCTTAGACACAAAAAGTCGACGGCGTGTATCAGGCACAGGGAGCTGATCACCTACTTGCCTATTAGATTGATAAAAAATGATCATGAACCACCGATTTATTTATTCATAAAGTCATAATATGCTAAGAAGAATGAAAGTAAATAAAACCATTTAATTTAAAAACAAAATTTATTAAAATTGCATAATATGTCAAAAATTATCTAAATTATCCTAGATTTGTATGAGGTAAGGGATTCTTTTAATATTAGGAATTGTTTTAAATATCTATCGTTGGTACGATCATATAAAATATAGAAAAATACACAAATATAACTTCACTGTAAATAAGTTAAATGAAATACACTTTTAATCGACTTCTTTATGTAATCCATTTCCTTTTAATAACAAAGCTTGTACAGATACCGCCAAACATCTTGAACAAATGCCTTAGCCTGCGCAGAAGCGATTTTTAGGTATCACTGGTAGGGGGGGCGGCGGGAGAGTGACGTATCGATCGCGTGATTGGTAAATCAGTTGACGTTTGTTTACCGCGCGTCCCGTAAGATACGCAAACTTTCCCCCACTGCCTTGTTTAATGCTCAAGAAGTTTGCCGGTATCAATACGTCGATGAAAAATGTATTTAATTTTATTAATCTTAAGAGGAACCATAACTTAAACTCAAAACTTCTTTAAACTGGTGTAAATGCAAATAATTTTCATATAAATAATGCAATTACGTTTATGTTCCTTAAAGAAGTTTTTACTATAGTATACTATAGTATAGGTGTAATATTCGTGTTAAGTAACACATATTATTTTATTGCAATGTATATTTACGTATTTTAAATTACATGGCACGGGTATGGCAAGGTAATAGGGTTGAAAATGCATAGCAAACAGTTTGTATATAATTATAACGTTTAGCTCAAATTCAATAATTGGCAATTGACTACTCGTCTATTCTTATTGTCAGGAGCTATTATCTATGGAGTTTTTCGTCCTTTGAACCATAGAAGAAACAGCGCGTGTAAATTATATGACTACGCTTTAAATTAGATTTGCTTTATTAGTAGGTTCTATTATTATCTATATCATAGTGGTTATGATGAATAAAATGTTAACTAATAACCACAAATCATTTAAGGATTGACAATTGTCGACGAAATATGTGTAATCAAACCTTAATAATTATAATTATAAAAAATAATAGGTGTCTAGCATCGCTAATGCTTTTTAAAAAATCACGCACCAATCACACAGTAAATTTTTTTTAACACTCACAAACCAATAAAGTATTAAAGCTGGCTAGGATTTTTAAAGTAAACATATAGCTAACATAAATCTGGCTAAAAATATCTAGTTCTTTTTAGTTTTCTTGGTTTTCTTGGTCATCTCATTGGGCCCTTCTCTCCAGGGTTCGAAGTCAGGTTGGGGAAGTTCCTTGCAGTCCACGAGTGGGTTAGTAGCACTGAGGGCTTCCATGACTCTTGGTTGTGCAAGGTCTAGTAGTTCCTCATTGGCACAGATGACTCCAGCCAGCGTTGTTTTGCGAAGCTCGTACAATTGTTCTGAGGATTTAAATGGTTTAATGTTATATAGTCATGTATTTTCGCTATGAAAAAACAATGGCAAACTAAAAGTATAGGTTGCTGGTTATAGAGCTTAATTTTATGAAACCTATAATGAGGCGTCAGATTCAAATTTACGAAGATGGCCGTGTTTGCAGGCCGGCCTTTCACCTGATTTTGTGATTTTCACATCGTGTAGGACTTCCGTACCTTCAGGCTATTTCTAGATTTATGAATAACACATTTTTCCTTTATAAATAATCAGTGAGTTAATTAGACACTGTGGCCGAAGAGATTTGGAGAACTTCACAGTTTAAACTAATGTTATTGTGATACCGAACATTGACAGTCCTACGCTAATAAACATTAAACACGTATTTTTGTAATGCAAATTGGTGGTAAGGTGTAAGAAAGTAATTGTATTTTTAACCAAAATAACGATCAATTAAAGGCAAGTTTTTTTATTGAAAGCTCCTCCATTTGCCTTGCTTTTATTTATACAAATTGCCCGATACCTATGAATTTTTAATTAGGTTTCTTAGCTTATAATTGATCAATTCTATTAACTCACCAAATGTGAATCTGATATCTGGATCTCCGGTCTCATACCAGAACCTATCACCAACCTTCACCCTGTAAAACTGGTCTGCGATGAGGCAAGTGAGGGTAGGACCCAAAAGTCTGCCTCCCGGTTGCTCAGCTAATGCTCCAGTGTATAAATCTATATCTTCTACATTCCTGGTGCAAAAAAAGATATTTAACTGATTTCTTCAGTGGAGAAGAGAAGCTGCTGAAATGTTCAGTCCCGACTTTGCACCGATGTATTTTCTACATGCGCCATTATCAAATTTGAAAGTTCAAAATTATTAGGAAACTGACTGAAAATATGACTCCATATAAACACCATTACGGCGTCAAACTCCATTACGGTGACTCTTTAACCTTCATTGTACCCTTCATAGCCTAGGAGTATAGAGACGCACGACCAAACCAATGGACAACACTACTCTTAAGGTCCTATCCCAGCACGAATTGCTGTGTCAGTGTCTCGGGGTGGACTGCGGTGCGCAGTGGAGAGCTGGAGTACTAAGGACGCGTTCACGTTATATTTAGCGTATCGTGTATTAGGTAGCCGTTTTGCGTCGGCCCGTTACCCGTTGACAAAAACGTTCGTTAACAAGAAAGCCCAAAGGCGCCCTGGCCCGTTATAACAATTAGTTATTGTAAAACATTAAATTAATGTAATTTTACAATTTTTTTCTGAAATGGATTACTTGGCTTGCGCTAAAATGATATCGGGTAAATTTCAATATCATGTTCTGTATACATTTTTCATAAAAATTGTGTCTTTGCTTTCGTTTGGATTTTTTTCTATCGAGTGAAGTTATTTAAATCGTGTATCGATCTTTCAAAATGGATACATAAACTACTCAACTCCACCATATATTTTTTCCATTCGCCCTACTTCAAGAAACGATGACGAGAAATGGAAAGAAACAATGTACTTTTTTGGAGTTTAGCGACCGGATAGGTCCTTAACTAATAAAACTTAAACCAGTAAGGTTTGATTTTACGTACTTATAGATTTTACAGATCCGACTAAGAGAAAGCTCATCAAAGATGGCGTCCAAGTCTTGAAAGGTCTTAGGTCTCGAGAGTCCACAGAGCTCCCTCCAGGCTGGGTAGGAGGGCAAACCGTGGTCTCTTCCTCTTTGGATGTTTAAAGATACCAGGTCAAGGCCGCAGGGATGGAGCATAGGGTCCGATGGCGTGGTTGAAGGTGTTGAGTTCACGACTATAGGACGCTCGAAGAGATGGTTGCTAAGCTGAAAAGTAATTATGATAAAGTGTTTAGGTAATAAAAACGAGGCGATTCTGAAAAATACAGCTTCAATTTTTTTTTCTTTCTAGTAGATAGGAACTTTATTACTGAACGATGCAACGTTAATATGCCCAATTAGCTTAAGGGCAATAAATTACTTTTTGGAAATATAGTGTATTTAAATGTTATTAATTAACGGCTTGAGAAATAACTCTTATGGTCTCTCTTATGGACTCTCTTGAGACTAGATCTGGAGTCATGAAATATTGATAAGATGTTGTTAGGTTAGCTAATTACGTAAGCACTAAAGACAGAAGGTCCCTAAAGTAGCGACTAAATAAGTTGACCAAAATCGATATCGACCCTGACTTTTTACGGTAGAACTGCGTTGAGAGATTTGGTTTTTTACAAGTTATGTTTTGATAGCATTGAGTTTAATTCAAAACTCTTGTTAATTTTGTTCGTATGTGAAATAAGCTATAAAACTGTCGTCTAATTAGCAAACTTGTATAATTTGAACGTAAACAGTAAAATTATATTCATTATGTTCATGAAGAACAATATTTATGATTTTTTTTAAATTAATGACGCCTTTTAAGATATAACGGATTGGCGTTACAAAACTGTTTGCGTTACATTTTATCAAAGGCGTTATAATTGTTATAGGCGTGGATTGATCGTGCTATGACATATATTTTTGGATCGTGTCCAAGAACGCGAATAAAACTCAAATCAAAAATAAAAAACCAAACATTTTAAATAACAAAGTGCCGATTGAATACGAATTCCCTTCCGCATACATAACATATCCACAGAGGAAATTGACTGAGTCTGACGCCGCGCTGTTTGGATGATATAGCATCAGTAGTGTTAGGAAAATATGCTTCTACGTTAAGAAAGTTTTAAAAATCGCCAGATTGGCTATTAGTTTTTTATCGAAATGTGCCACAAAAAGGTAGTCATATTTAGCGTTAGTATTGGAAGATATAACGATTTTCTGAACCATAAGCGCACTTTTGAAATCGGAATTTGCGTGTGTCGAATGCTTAATACCTCGGAAGTTACATGTGGGTCCACTGTATGAACGGGAGTGTCCATGGCAGATTTGACCGCATGCCTCGCACCCTTATCAGTGTTGTAAAGTGCGAATGGATTGAATAGCATCTCATGTAGGTGGGTGTAGCTAACGGTGCCAGTACTGACGTCCACATTGTGAATCAGACCCTGAAAGAATATTTACTGAAAGTAGTTATTTGATCAAACTTGGCAATGTTGGAAAGGATTTTAAGTAATTTGGGTATTTTTTTTTAAATAGACTTTTCTATTTTAACTCTAAAGTACGTTCGCGAAATCAGTTCTTGGGGTTTTGTTTGCCGCCTTTATATATTCACAATTAACCGCCGACTGTGCCTTATCTGCCGAGGCCGTTTGGTCAACAGTCATCTGCATTTGATGTCCAGGGCGCCTATGCATAAATGTAGGAGCATGTTCACTGTTTGTTCTTGGTACTCAGCTGGGCTTGTTAATTTTAAACCTATGAACTTAATGTGTAAAGGCTCCGTCCGCCCTGTAAAATGTGGCCACTGAGTGGGTGAAACGCCTCTCTCTTATTAATTTGTACGCAGTTCTAACATTTGCGAGGAATAATGGTTGTAGTTAGCTGCCCCCCGGTAGCGTACCATACATCTAGAGTCGTTTGCCTTATCTGATGTTTTACATATGTCAGGTTTTGACCTTAGCATAATGTATTAGCTATAATAGTATTTTATCCCCACTTGGGCATGGGCTCTCTGGTTCGGGAATGGTTTGTAGTCCCCGTGGCATTTTGCCAGCCCTGCCACCCTATTGTTACGCCACTGAGTGAAACGTGTCTCTATATATCCCCAATGGCACAAGCACCTCCAAGGTGACCTAGGGAGGTGATAATGTAAAACGAGAGACGAAGGGATGACTCATTTGATTGTGAAATGAAAAAAAAAACTAGTTAATTAACCTAAAAGCAGCGTAAAAAATAACAAGAAATGTGACAAATGACAGTCCCAATAAAACGTACCTACCCATTCCCGGCCCTCCGACATATCAGGTTGATAATTGACATTAGCTGACGCGTAGCCGTGACCTATTCAATACAATTTCCAGTAAGGTACCACCGCGGCTGAAGAATGGGACTATCTACACCGTTGTATATATAAAGTTCCTAAGTTCGGAGCTCACAGCTAACTCGTTGGATCGTTTCTAAGGGCATTTTGGCTATTTTCTCTTATATTGTAACTGTCCATGTTTTAATAAGAGTGTATTTACTTACTGGTAGCAAGGTGTGAGCAAATCTGAAGGCTGATGACGCAAAGTGGTTCGCAATGGAAGGGTCAACTGTAGGATCGTAGATATCAGAGTAACCAGAACTACGAAGGGTTAAGTTGAGAGCCCACATCACATCCACACCTGTAAACAATAACATATGTTGGGCTTTTGAAAATATCTTTGCGTTAAAGCTAATTCTTATATTAAGGCGAGGGGCCGATGGCTGGCCATGAGTCATACTCGTGAACGAGTGCTACTTCTGGTGACTGGTGGGACTTGAATTCGTGTATGCGGTGAAGTTAATTTCGACTATGTATTTGCTTGTTGTTCCCACGAGAATGTAAGTGCGTTTAATTTCACAATGCCAATTTCAAATTTACTGCTGATAAAGGACAAATCTTTGTTTTGTTTTCGTTTATATTTTTTTATTTATTATTATTGTTAAATATTTAAAGATGTCATGTGGTATATGGTGTAATGGTTGCAGCTCCTTACAAACATTTTGTAAAACAAACAACTGGTCGATTAAAAAGAGTGGCGGAGAGTTAATTGCCAGTTCTTCTCTTCTGTTCTACGCCCTTGATTTGAGAACTGGCAGTAAATGTAAAATTATAAGCACTTAATGTAAATTTCTTTTTTGACGTTCATAAGTGTACATTGTGTTACCTATATGAATAAATGCTTCGTTTAGGAATAAGTTAAAACACTTAATGTCTTAATATTCCTTGTTTTTTTTATATAGCTGCTAGTTTGTTTGTCGTTCTCCTAATTTATAAATTTTGTGCTGTCATGTTTTGTCTTGTTTTACTTTGTATTGTATTCATATTTATCAGTGAAACTTTTTGTGGATATGTCCAATGGGTTTATTTTATGTTTTACTTTTATTTTATTTACTTTGTAGATATGTATCTGTTTGTTTCCTTAATAAATAAATAAATGATTTTGAATTTCTGCAGACAAGATGTTTAGGTACGTAACTTCAGTGGCTGTTTAAGAAACAAGGTAGATTGTTATTTAGATATACTTCTCAGTTGTAGCTTTAAACGTCTAACTTAATGTAATAAAATATTAAGTATAAAATCTCTTTCACACATACACACGCAGAGACACAACAATATCTATCTTATATTTTACTAGAAATTGAAATATTTTTATTATTATACATCGTTATATAAGCAAAACATTAAACTCTTTTTTGCAATGAAATACAAAGAACAATCAGCTATGTTCACATAGCACCAGCTGCACCAGCATGACAAAATATAATTAAAAACAATTAAATTATTTTGCGTTAACTGAATGTAGCAATAATACCTAAGATAGCTGGCAAGAACTCCGAATATGTGATATGCTGCATCTGAGCTCCTACAATCCTTCTGGCTTCCTGAAACACCGTCTCATCAGACCAGGTTGGGTTCAGCTTGATCAATTCAGCAGCTACTCGATTGTGTTGCCGCGCCCAAATCAAATGCATTGTGGTTAAATGTAGATTTTCGTTTGCTCTTTCATCTCCTGAAAATAACTTTAACGTTAGAGGAAATGTTCTTTTTTTTACCTGCAAACTGGCAGGAGGCTCACCTGATGTTAAGTGATACCGCCGCCCATGGACACTCTCAATGCCAGAGGGCTCGCGAGTGCGTTGCCGGCCTTTTAAGAATTGGTACGCTCTTTTCTTGAAGGACCCTAAGTCGAATTGGTTCGGAAATACTACAGTGGGCAGCTGGTTCCACATAGCGTTGGTGCGCGGCAAAAACTGTCTTGAAAAACACTCAGTTGTGGAACGGCGGACGTCAAGGTGATACAGTTGGTTCACCATCCTTTCTCCACACTCCTAACACAGATTATGTGTTCGAACCCCGATTTTACCGCAATGGCCTTTTCATTATGTTTTATTACAAATTTAACAAACAAACAATTTTTTGGTATATAGTTAAACACGTAATCTAATATGTATTTTAAATATTTAAACACCTCATTTGAAGTATAGATTACCGTTATACCTGATTCAAAACAGTAACGTCCTTTCGCGTTCATTTCCACCGTATTACATCCATCATTCGGATCTGTTGATGGTGGAAGCAGCTCCCATTTTCCAATGCGGAGCATTTTCAGTTGTCCACGCATGCCTTCCCGTAGTTTCCAGGTCTTCTTCTCCGCAAAGCTGTATACCGCTGACGCATCCAGAAATGCTGTAGCCTGGTTTAGCTGTTCCCGTGCCCCTGAAGAGGTAAGTTAGTTTTTAAAATAATTACAAAACTTATTTTTTTTTATACCCCGTTACCTTAGATATAATAAAAAACAGGTTACATAAGTTATTAAGCAACGGGCGGCCTTATCGCTCACAAGCGATTTCTTTCAAGCAACTCTAGTATAGAAAAATAATAAGTATATTTTTTTTTGTAACACTTATGTTTACCAAGTGTCATATATTTAAGATAAAAGAGCTTGTAACATCTACCGTACATATAGTATTATGTATGTTGTAGTAAACTTGAATAAATAAATAAACAATATTATGAAAAATAGATACTTCTATTTTATTACGTACCAAAGTGGCAAGTCGGCGCGGGAGCAGATCGAACAAATTCCATACAAGTAATGTTATAGTCTTGGTAATAAGGGTCTTCTGCATCCAGCGGCACCGGAAAGCATTCAGGATGGACAGGGCCATTGGTGTTGCAGCATTGTAAGGAGGAACTGTTCTCGCCTGAAAAATATTATAAAAAATCTTTAACAGTTGTCACTACTTTGTAATAGTATATGGAATAGTCACGTGAAGAAGATTGAGCTATAAAATCCCGTAAAAATTCATGCGTAAGTTTTTCTGCAGTAATCTAGCGTATTTAAGCTAATAAACTGTTATACTTTTATATAATCTCTATATATATAAAATTCTCGTGTCACAATGTTCGTTCCCATACTCCTCCGAAACGGCTCGACCGATTCTTAAGAAAATTTTTATGCATATTCTGTAAGTCTGAGAATCGAGTATCTATCTATTTTTCATCCCCCTAAATGTTAACTACCCCTAAATTTTTTAATATTTTTTTTTAGATAAATTTTTTCTTTAAATTTGTTTATGATATAAAAAATACATACAACCCCTAATTTTCACCCCTCTACGATCAACCCCTATTTTTTTATTACAAAAAAACGAAAAACGACGTTTGCCAGGTCAGCTAGTATACGTATATAATATTTTGGTCTAAGTCACATTAGTCTTTAATTTAGGTTTAAAAAAACGTTACGCCATGCATATCGTTAAGTATTTTTATATCAGGCTGTGTTGTGTATATACAATGATGACGTTTACATACGAGAACAGTATCGCCCGTCAGTAATAAAGTTTATATTAATTTACTAAAAACGAACTGATAGTATGATGTGATGTCTTAGTAATATTTAAATTGAATTATGTAATGTAATATGCAGTGGCGTAACTATACCATCTGGGCCCGTGGAAAATTCTTTTAATTTCCCTATCAGAAAAATCGACACGTTGTACTCAGTTTAATTTTAATAAACTTCGAGATTTTCAGCGTACTCAATTACACGTTGTATATGTCCCACTAATGGCTATAGGCCTCGTCTCTTAGCCGAGCGGGAATGGTCTGTAGTCCCCACGCTAGCCCAATGCGTATTGGAGACTTCTCCTCTCTTGGGTCGGGGGCCCGTGGCATTTTGCCAGCCCTGCCACCCTATAGTTACGCCACTGGTATTATGTATCTCGAAGTTCTTTTTAAGTCAAAAACCCGTTAACTCTAATTTTTTTGCCGTTCCCTTGGCATTCTGGCTATCTATATTCCACTGTATGTACCTTTACTAAGCGCAGTGGCAGTAATATCGTGGTCGATGAACTGCCCCCATACGGCCAGCATCACAGTCAAGGTAGAGTCGTGGGCATAACTTGGTCTGTGGACGGTCACACTCACGTCTCGAGCACTTGGTAACATTGCGCCATCTACGCCTGTCCTTGGGGAGCTGATTCCTGGAAAGTCCAATAAAAAATGACTGGGTAACATTTTAATCTTAACAAAATAAATCTGTGGCGCTACAACCTCTTCAGGTCTTGGCCTCAGATTTCTGAATCTGTTTCATGATCATTAGTGAACATTCATTCAACACATTTATGAACATTTTAGTCTTACGGACCTAGAAATATTGTCAGATAGAAGAAATTACCAGCGGTTAGAAGAAATTACCAGCAGCTAATTGAGCAACTTGGCCTAGTGGCTTCAGCGTGCGACTCACATCCCTGAGGTCGTAGGCTCGATCCCCGGCTGTGCACCAATGGTTAAATGAATGAAGTAGTGAATAGTTAGGAAACCGGCTTGCCTTAGACCGAAAAAGTCAAACGGCGTCAGGCACAGAAGGCTGATCACCTACTTGCCTATTAGATTTCCAAATGATCATGAAACAGATACATAAATCCGAGGCCGACCTAAAAAGGTTGTAGCGCCTTTGATTCAGAAGAAATTATGAAGATATTCAAGGTTATTTTAAACCTAGAAGATTAATATCAACCACATAAGGAGTCTTTAAAGATCATTTTTATCAGACAGGGGCTGCCGTTGCTATTAAACTTGTAGGTTGAGGACTATTATAAGGAGACGAAGGTTTCTTTAACAATTCATACGATTCAGACAATTCTGTGTCTAGCAATATCGTCTAATACTAACCATCGCCATATGAAGGTGGTAGGACCCGTCTAAAGGGTGTATTTGAAACTCCCCAACGTAGTGGGTTCTCCAGGTTATTGCAGGATCCGTCTTGAGTTCTGTATCGTGATGTTTCACAAGGAGCAGTTGGCGGCCTGCAGTATCTGGGCTCGGGGAAGAAGCCATTGATAATCGGACCTACACCCACACTGCCGTCGATGAGGGACGAGTTGGTTCTGAAATTTGAAGCACTGTCAGTAAATATGTCGCGTAGAAGTGTGACAAAAAACGGTACGTACCTGTCTCCATGGTTCACGTTCACACAATGAAGAAAAAAAAGGTATTATGAGTAGTGCCCGTCGGAAAATGTATGTTCTTTGATACAATACTTTTAGATTACGATAGAAAAATAAAAAACTTCAGTCACCGTAAGTACCCGCGCTATTAGCGGCGCTGTAACGCAAAACCATGGGCTGATCAATAAAAAAAAGAAACATTGTTAATACCTGATCCGCTGTTGTGCTAGTAATTTTTATTGTATTTTAATTTTTGGTATCATTTATGTTTAGACCGAGGCTGCGTTGGTGGGATGGTGTTGTCAAAGACCTCGAAACAATATGGGTTCGAAATTGGACGCGGGAAGCACTGGATAGATTTCGATGGCGAAGTGTATTGAGGATGCTAAGGCTCACAAGGGGCTGTATAACCATTGATGATGATGATCATTTATGTTTAACATAATTGTCATATATTTTATAAAATCTAGCTTGTAACATATGTAGATATCGCATGTATGATGAGGACGTGGTGAACTGTAATAAATGAATAATAAATAACATCTGGTAAACCTTCTGCCCATTTAACCTCTGTTTTATAAAAACTCTAACGCACAATTATTAACCTACAAATAAATCAGTGGCGCTACAATTTCTTTAGGTCTTGGCCTCAGATTTCTGAATCTGTTTCATGATCATTTTTTAATTTAATAGGCAAGTCGGTGATCTTTAATGATCCTAATCCTTGGGATTGATTTGCTCCAGTTCAAACAATTTTTATGACAATACCGCCACTTGGAATCGCCAAATTAAAAGAGTGGCGGAAAGTTTCTTGCCAGTTCTTCTTACCCGCTCTACGCCCTTGACTTGTGAATTGGTAGTAAATGTAAATTTACAATTAATTTAACTTCTTTCTGACAATTCATAAGTGTACTTGTTTACCTACATGAATAAAGATATTTTGAGTTTGATCAGCCTCCAGTGCCTGACACACGCCGTCGACTTTTTGAGTCTAAGACATGTCGGTTTTCTCACGATGTTTTCCTTCACCGTTCGAGCAAATGTTAAACGCGCACATAGAAAGAAAGTCCCTTGGTGCACAGCCTTTGATCGAACCCACGACCTTATGTATGAGAGTCGCACGCTGAAGCCACTAGGCCAACACTGCTCTTTAAAAATAAATAAAAAAATGTAATTGAAGGTATATAATGCTTTTTAACAACTTGATAAACTTCTTCGATAAACTTTAATCCATAGAAAAACAGTTAAATTATGTTTACAATTCTTTTAGGACAAAAGGCTTCTAATCCGGAAGTGTCGATCAAAATTACGTGAATTAACACTTTCCGGTTCGATTGTCAATTGAATTATCTAGCATTTGGTCCAGTCGGTGAAGCCTTAAAGCTAGGCAAATGGTTTCGCGTATCGGGTTACATATCAGGATTACGGGTGGTAATGATATAATCCTTGACGTATTAATTAGAGTTTGTTGACCCCATTTGTTCTAGATAACGAAAGACTGGGTCCGATACTTATTACAATTTACAATGTATGAGATTGGGATTTTAAAGCTATAAATTTAAAATGAGTTAAATTGCAATATGATTATGAAGTTAGAATAACTCTACATAAAATGCTGTATAAGCCACAGATTGATGCATCTACGAACAAATCGCGTACAAAATTTACCCCAGGAATTCGCCATTTACGCGTGTCTTGCGCACCCTGAATATGTGAGACGGATATATTTAGTTGCACACTGGCTGAATTCACAAGAATTGCATTATTTATAATTAGTTCTAAAAAGATTTTGGTTTTTGTTTATATTATGTTTTTAGTTTAATTTATATAATAATTTAAAACAATTTAAATAACTCTGTCCATAGTAGCTTGTCGTTTAAAAAATCAAACACACCGCAACAAGCAATACTCGTCGAGCGAGTATGCTTATCTTGCCGAAGCCGTGTACAAATTATTTGAAAAAGTCGATTAAGTATAAGGGTGTGCAATTATTTGATCAATTACCGTCGAAAATTCGTAATATTAGCGCGTTTAACCAATTCAAAAGGGCATTAAAGATACATATCAGATAGAGCCTAGACTAAAATTGGGACGGCTGATGGCGACGTGTATCTCGTTCGTATATGAATTGGATAGAGATACTCAAACTCAAAATAACTTTATTCATATAGGTAAACAAGTACACTTATGAACATCAGCAAATAAGTTCAATGATTTCTAAATTTACATTTACTACCAGTTCGCAAGTCAAGGGCGTAGAGCGGGCAAGAAGAACTGGCAAGAAACTTTCCGCCACTCTTTTTAATCGCTAAGTTTTGAGTCATACAAATTGTTTGAAGTGGACCAATCAATCCCAAGGATTAGGATCATTTAAATATTCGTCAAATTTATAAAAAGCTTTATTGATTAATTTACGTTTAACGAGAGCTTTGAATTTATTTAGTAATCATTCTCTAATTTCGCTTGGGAGTTTGTTGTAAAAACGATTACAATTTCCATATAAGGAGTGGTTTATCTTCTGTAGCCTGGTTGGTACGCTCAAATTAGTTCTGTTTCGAATAAATATATATTGAATGCACAACAGTGGCGTAAGAATAGGGTGGCAGGGCTGGCAAAATGCAACGGGCCCCCGACCAAAGAGGGCCTCTGCCCAAGAGATATTATGTTCTATGGATGAATGTGAAGTCTCCAATACGCATTGGGCTAGCGTGGGGACTACAGACCATTCCCTCTCGCCTAAGTGAGGAGGCCTATGGCCATTAGTGGGACATATACAACGTGTAATTGAGTACTCTGAAAATCTCAACGTTTATTAAAATTAAACCGAGTACGTGACGATTTTTACTGATAGGGCCCCATCAAAAGAATTTGCCACGGGCCCCAGATGGTATAGTTACGCCACTGATGATTTCATTACTAAGGACTAAGTCTAGTCATTCCTAGGTCCTGGGCAATTTAATTAATTGGCCGGAAGACTAGGTCGTTCAGTATTAGTCGAAGTGGGACAAGTCGGCTGTCATCCAATTAGTAATGTAAATACAGTCCTAGTTTTGCTCCAGATTAAACACAAAACATGATCTTTGCTCAGATTAGAATATTCCTGATCCCATTATACGTGGAATTCCTTAAGTTATTTCAGAGCTTATTAGTAAATAATAACCGACACCACGACTTAAAGATGTAGACTAAACATTGACTTAAGATGTCATGTGGAACATGGTGCAGCTCCTTACAAAGGTTGTGTAAAACAAAAAACTTGGCGATTAAAAAGAGTGGCGGAGAGTTTATTGCCAGTTCTTCTCTTCCGTTCTACGCCCTTGATTTGAGAACTGGCAGTAAATGTAAAATTAGAAGCATTTAATGTATATTTCTTTTTTTGAAGTTCATATCTGTGTTACCTCCACGAATAAATGATTTTTGACTTTGACTTATAGTAGAATCGTTTTTAAACTTAATTTCACCGATGCAGCAACGAAATATTCATACCAAATGGCAGTGATCGTTTTAGGTTCCGATTGGATTTATGTTGAAGAGCTAAATTATCCTTTAAAATTTAAATGAAATGGTTTATTCGTAAATGATTTTTTTAACCGATATAAACGTGAATTGATTACATAATTCCACGTTTTTTTTTTCAGCAATAGTAGTCAGCTGTTATTATAAGACAATTACATTATCTACTATATGAAGTTGACAGATGGTAAAACTATATTATAATTAGAAATGTTTCCATATTAGCGCCATCTATAGTCGCAAAGTTGGTGTTTGTAATTTGAGAACGATTCCCGAAACAAAAACTAATAACATAATACAATATTCTTTGTTAATCTTAAATTAAATAATTAATGCGACAGTCGTTTGTACCATAGACTAATATAATAATAAAAAAACTCAAAGGTCAAATTGTGTTAACTCTGAATAAAAATACTTGTTTAGTTTTTATGAATGGGCTGTGAATCTAATTTAAATAAGTCAAATTATTTTCAATACTTTAATAACAAATAATATTGTAGTCTCAGATAATCACGATATATTAATTATTAAACATCCGATTAATGAGTCTAGTTGCGAGAAAACAACGCGGGCGTTGACGTCAATTGTGTGGAAAAAAAAATTTGACATTTGATTATCAGTAGGGATGTGACATTCTGCATAAAAAATCGATTTTTTATTAATCGATTATTTTTTTAGCATGAAAAATCGATTAATAAATAATCGATTTATCTTAAAAAAATAATCGATTTTTTTATTAATAGATTTTTTACTATTTTTTTAATTAATTTCAAAATAAACACCCTAAATGTTTTATTTTTCATGGTTTTTTTAATTAAAAATAAACAAAAGAATTTATGAACACAAATTAACGTTTAAGAATAATCAAAATCGAAATTAACTCTCGTAACTTTTCTCAAAATCTCGTTTTGATAGATTTTGGTGAAATTTGATAAATGCTGAGTGTATGCCTTTTCAGTAGCACAATGTAGTATTTTTGTTGTCTTTTTAATTGTATGTAGTCTTGTGCTGCTGAATAAATTGATTTTACTTTTAAATTATAGTGTTCCATTCAAACTTGAGTTTTTGTAAAATTAACTGGTTTTATCATCCTTTCGATGTTTTACAAAAAAACATCATATGCATCGAGTATATCAATACATCTTCAAAGAATCGGATTCAATGTATCGCATTGTAAACATCGTTGTATATCGAATATCCCTAAGTTCGAGGTCCGGGTTATAAAAGACCAGACATAAGGTGGCAGATAAAAAATCGACTATGATTGATTTTGAATTATAAAAATAATCGATTATTTTAAATATAAAAATCGCGTAAAAAAAATCGATTTTTACTTTTCAAAAAATCGATTAAAATCGATTTTTTTAATAATCGATTATTTTTTCACATCCCTAATTATCAGTTTATGGAATTAAAATAATTCGATTTGCATATTGTTTTCTACTCATATATACGTAAAGAACTAATATAAAGAATGCGTTTTAATCCATGAGGTCTATTTTGTTTTTTACGTGTTATTTGATAAAGTAAAGATAAAATATCTTGTGTTTTCCAAAGTACTGATCTTAAAATTATGCAGGTTTTATGCGATTTGCATTTATAAAGTATTAAGAAAAGTGGACTCATCGCATAATCTGCGCAATTTATGTGCTATGTGTGAATAAAACAACCCTTGTGATGCGTAATGTCATTAAGAATCTAGTCTCCCGTGTGTCAAAATCTAACAAACGTAAAAATAAAAAATAAAAATTTGTCTCTTTTTACTATTAATGTACACTTTCGGTGTTTTTTTTATATTGCTTAAATAGTTTTGAAAGGCTCTGGGATCTCTCGCTCCCGCAGGAAATAACAATTATAGCGAAATGATAATGGGAATGAGGTGAGCGCAGAAAAACGAGATGTAGGGAAACAGTATTTATTGGTTTAAGATCACACAATTATAAATACTAAAACATACTTAACAAGGACTAGAAGAAAACATTACCAAACAGTTGTTTATGCTAAAGCATAACATGCTTGATCTTCGAGTATTTTTCTATTGTCTACGAATAAAATAGTCTCGTATCACGGATTTAATTAAGATCCTGTGAGACTGTAAAACAAAAGACGGTACTATGATGGCACCTGTTTTTGATTAGTGAACAATATATCTACTCCAATGACTGACAGATGACACAATCTGTCATTTGTTAATTACAATAAAACGAAACTGTGTTTTGTTTAATTACAATGAAACGAAACTTTGTGTTTTGTTTTGTATTTTGAGCATTCTGTTCGATTTGAAATTGAAATGTCCGGATATTAAATAAATTCCCGTAAAGTATACTTTTAAATTACTCAGTATGAAAATTACTCGTAGATCACAAAGGGTGACTTTACTTCCCAAGGATATGGAAGATGTAGGTACATGATATACTAATTACATGGATATGAAAGTTATGATGCATGCCAGGTTTTAATGAGTTTATAGTATAATTTGTTTAACTTAAAAACATCACTTCGAAATAATTAACGTTAGTGCATTTAGGTGCTATCGCCAAACACGTCTGCTATTTTTAACTTCCAAAATAACACTAAATACTGTTGAAAATAATAATAATAATATCTCTCATAACTGGTTACTTAATTTATTTAAGACCTGCAATAGTCTACGATATCATTCAGGTTTTTGGACAATTGAAACAGCAGACGTGCGACCCAGAAGCATAAACCCAACTTGACCAAGGGTTATTTAGAACCATGAACCACGTTATCTAACTTACCCATTAATAAGGCTTCTAGTAGCCTGTTCAGCAGCGTATGCAGAGTCAGCTAAAGGTTTGACATCTGCTGACGTTGCTGCCGCTCGCTGCGCCCTTGATGCTGGTGAATCTTTGTCCAAAGGTGTCAGAAAACTCTCCATCTTCCGTCGCTCTTGTAAAGCATCGTTTCCTTGTGCTACTGCTGAAGCTATCTCTTCTGAAGTTGGAGTTTTGGTCGGCCATTCCGGTGAGGGCGGACCTAGAATTATATTTGTATTATTTAAAAAGGAACACAAAACGTAAACTTAAATCGAATTCCTCTTAAACTTTTAGATTAAAATAATTTATGTTTATGATAAAGCTAGGTTTTTCTTATCTGTTATAGAAAAAGCCTTTAGAAATGTTTCCATAGAAAATAAGCAAATATACCTACTCCCGAAAACAATTTATTAATTTAGATACCACACCATTTTTTATAGTATATGTTACAATTAATTACGGTGAACATAAATTTTACAAAAAATAATAAAAATATTACACTTCAAAATATACAATTAAAGTATCAATGTTCATAAAACAAATGTATCGTAAAGTCGATATCATTAATATGGATAAAATCTGAAATTAATCTTTGCGAAGTTTTGTTAAAATTATTTTTATTTTTAAAATAGGTATATCAAATTAGTATGTCATTGCTTTCATATATGTATATGTATTATCAGTGTTTAAATGTTTAAAGAAGAACCGGCTTTACTTCTGTTTTTTGTTCCTTTAGTTAGAAAATTAACCCAACAAACTCTTCAGGTTTATAAATTAAGTACCTAGTCAATTTTATTTTCACTTTTTAATACATTTTTGATGTTATGCAATAATCTGTAATTCTATAAAAATTGGACTTGCACTCTGGTCTTGGTGTGGTTCTAAATTTGAATTGACGTCATATTAATCAAACTTTCCATAATCGATTGATTAATTTAAATTTGAATATGTTGACACATATTTATTTTGGTGAGCGGAAACATTAAATTCGATAGTAAAAAACATCACAACATAAATTAAGAGCAGACTTGAGTGTAAACTTGTCTCGTTTATTGATTGTTCTATTGAGAAATTCATAATAGTCCGGTCAATCTATAAATTGCAAGCTACCAGAATTACCATCAAGCTGTAACTGTGTAAACTTGTTCAAAACACAATTAAAAATAACTTTTCAAAATTCCCCATCGTTACGACCCATGGAAAAAATTTACTCAAGGCCAAAGGTTTTCGCGATTTTCTTCAAAACGACATTTTTTTCGTAAAATTACCTCAGACAAAAATTGTAGATCATAAAATTATCTATAAAAAAGGTATCAATAATTTTTTTCCTAAAAGCTTCCGCTGAGATAAAACGATTCTAAAAGTTGTAAGCATCATTTTATGCACAAGTTGTGTACTTAGCGCTACAACACACTATACACACATTACAAATTATTTTAGGTTATTTCATAACAAATTATTACACGTCAACGTGTATGATTCATTATATGTATTTGTTTAAGTTTTCGTATTTTACATGTCTAACAACTTTTAGAATCAAAACAGTATTATTGAAAATTTATGACTCATAAAACAGGTCCAGAATGAAACATAAGCTGATTTCAAAAACTCGAGAGTTCGATATGCGATAGTAAAGTCCCTTAAGTTGTAGTTTTATTAGATTAATTAGCACTATCTTACTTAAACAACTGCCTTATTTTTTTATAGAACACGGGCCAAACGGACTGTAGGCTCACCTGATGTTAAGTGATACCGCCGCCCATGGACACTCTCAATGCCAGAGGGCTCGCGAGTGCGTTGCTGGCCTTTTAAGAATTGGTACGCACTTTTCTTCAAGGAACCTAAGTCGAATTGGTTCAGTGTCCCTAAGTCGTTTGGTACTTCAGTGGGCAGCTGGTTCCAACAACATATTTATAAATGCGCACATTTCTCTAAAACTTAGAAACAATTATCGTAGTATATAGAATTTTCTATATTAACCCACTACTTTGGAAACTTTCTAATATATCCTTGATCTAGTTATCACATAACATACCTTAGATACTTTGCGGTCAGAGTAGACGTCTCGCATTACAGGACGAATAACTACTATATGAATATTAAAAAGATAGACAAAATACGCAGAAATGAAAGTCCTAAGGCCAAGGTTTATTACTTTTGCGAAGTTAAATTAAATGTGATCAATTTATTAATTACTGTAATCTATGGTTCGAGATCATAGATTCACTTATTATATCTCCTATTATATATCTGGATGGATATCACATAAGATGGCTTATTGACATTGGCGCGGCATTTAATCCGTATCAACAGAAAATACTTGTTGAATTAAAAATTTGGATTTCGGTTATTATATTTTTTATGCGTGCGTCAAAATGTTTTTGTTCGTGAAAAAATTTGGCGTAATTTTATAAAATAAGGAGCAAAATAATTTTGTTGTTTATCAATTCCGAATGACTGTTTGTTTGTTTCAATGCGGAAGTCCATTTAGTGATTGTTTTGAACCTTTCTAAAGCAGATAGCAACCTTCAAGAGCCATGGTTTTATTAACAATATTTGTTTTCATGTATGTATCAAAGCGCGACTTGCAAATGCTATAAAACTTTTTTTTTCTTTTTGAAGTGAAACTTCTTTAGGTAAAAATGAGGGTAAAAATTTTACGGAGCCTCATGAAGATGTGCAGCGTTTTTGTTGAAGAAAAGGGAGAGAGCGATTGAGACCAATTGGGAGTGAGAAGGGCGAATTACCTTATAGAAATTCTATTTTTAAAATTAAAATTTTGTAAAGAAAATTTATGAAATATTAGTATTTTATATTTTATGCAAAATAATTTATTGAAATCTCAAATGACGAAATGTAAATTAAAATACCACTTGTTTTTATTATCGAAGAAATAAATTTAAAAAAATAAATTTATTATTTCTATTAATTTTCGACACTTAATATTTTAATGACAATTAAATTCATTAAATTCCTAGCATATCTTCCTTTTTCCCTCCCTCTAAGTCTCGGAAATCAAAAGTTTTAGATTTGTATAAATATGAAAAAGAGTTAAAAATTATTATTAAATTATGAATTTTGTCGCAGAACCGTCCAGGCACGGTCTGTGCTTTGTTAAGATGTCTAAGAAGTCCTGTTGCAGGACATGTCAGCAAAAAAAGTTACCAGTAACTCTTGTAACATCTAATACTCACTTACCTTGTAAGGGCCAAGACATTTTGAGAAGCGGTTGCAAGTCTGTGTTTGTAACCGTCAGGTTGGCTATGGGCGGTGATTCTGTGACGTCATCGGTTGTTAGATTATATCCAACTGTCACCAACATCGTCACTGTCAGAATTACGCTGTTGACAAGTAAACTTTAATTGATTAAAATGGCCGAAGATACAGATTTAACCAACATTAATTAAATACTTACATGAGAATTACACAAACAGCACACTGAAACTTGCGCAGGCGCTTCTGATAGTTCCTGGAAAGACTGGACTCGAAGACATAAGTAGGCTGCACTAGCGGAGTGCGCTCTTCACTACCGCTTGCTCGCTGCATTGTCTGACCCAAAAATTCATTTATTAACCGACTTGACACTAACTACGCTTAAAATTTTATTACATAACGTAATATTTTTTTTAACCGATTTTGAAAATTATTTTCCCCTATTTAAAGCTCAAGTAGGTTTATGTATTTTTTTAAATTGTGTTTCCGAAATTATAAGTAAATGTTTTCAATAAAATCTCACGAATGTAGAGCAATAGTTTTAAATGATTTTTAAGTCGCGCTTTGTTAATACGATTAATAAAACAAGTGTTTCTTCTCCAAATATGTTTTGTTCACATATAGACTATGTAATAGACACATCCTGATTGATATTAGATGAAAGTAAATCTAAAATTCAAAAATCATTTAATCATATGGGTAACACTTTGTACACTTATGACTTGTCAGTAAAGAAATACATATTAATGCTTCTAATTTTACATTTAGTGCCAGTTCTCAAATCAAGGGCGTAGAATCTCTATAGTCTATGATTATAATAGACCATAGATTATAATAGTAAATTGATCTCAGATAGTTTAATAGCGTTTTATATTTTAACAAACACGTATCGTGCTACAATGTCCATTATAATACAGACTGGATGCTGATTTTTGGAATTCGATTTCCAAAAACAAATGTTACATTAAAAAACAAAAAGAGGTCCAAATAGCATAGCCATATCACTTAAAAAAACGGAGTCGCTACAATTCTTGGTCTCAGATTTCTGTGTCTGTTTCGTGATATTTTGTTTATATACTAGTAGGTGATTAAATTATGTGCGTGACACATTATAATTTTTGACTTGAATGCCGGTTTCGCATGCGTATTTAATCTTATTTTGTACGTAGTTTTTACGGTTTTCTATAATTTTAATCATTCCCATGAATACGATCATATAATACAGAGATAAACAATAGATTTTCGTATTATACTACTAAATTGTAGCGCGATTTCACTTATGGTCCAGTCGTAGCTGTTATGGACATAAATTGAAACATGCAAAACCTACGTTATCAGTTATGTGATAACATTATTTTTGAACTCAATTGCACAAAACGAACTGTGATCAAGCAGAGTCTGTTACATGACAATGCGCCTTCAATTCACGTTTTCAAAAGAATAATATAACTAAAAATTAAACAAAGCTATTTTTCTTCTTCAAAATGGAACATTACATGATACATACCTAAACAAAACTTATTGATTTTCTTAAAAGAAGATAGTTTGTGTAGTGGAATGTATCTTATTAAGGTTTTTGTTTTTACTTACATCATTAATAATAATAATAAGCCGTTTTATTTCATGTTTTACAATAGTTGGTAGTTGCTATATTACAATAACCATAAAATAATTAAAAAAAAATGATTTTAGTCATTAGGTTAGCTTAGATTATGTTTGTAATATAATACATATATTATTTATTTATGAATTAACAGGAACCCTGGTTTGGGTAAAGGCCTCCTCCAAAGATTTCTCTAGGCTGATGGGTTGACCTGATGGCTCCAAAGGAAAGCTTGATAGGATTTATTTTATCATTATATTATATAATGTAAAATATCATCAATATATCGTCTTACGAGAATTAAGTTTGGTGGCGGTTTTTTATATGGATGTTCAGATATGAAAACACTTTAGATAAATGAAACACTTTGTTTGATTCTAACTGAATTTAATGGTTTAATATATGAGCTAGTAACTTACATAATATTAGAGGTAGTGAAGTGAGGTTACGACGCTAACAAAAACTAACTTGGCTTTTCTAAGGGTTCATAAATTAAAGGGCTCGTATTGGCTTTAAGTGTGCGATGATTATTTCCGGTTCTAATTACTAAAATATATATATGTATAATGTATATATGTAACTTAACGAATGTTAGATTAACGAGCCATAAACTTTCTTTAACTGGACATTTTTATGTTCTTAGGGGGAAAACTGGACAGATGATCGAAATATTTGGAAAAGCTGTGATTAATTTAGGTACAGCCTATGTATGAAACAAGAAATGTTTCGGTAGATTCGTGGGCAGTGTTCTAATGGTCATGTCCAGACAAAGCACTAAAGCTTCTTGTTAGCGCTACATACATACTTAGCACTAAGGGTACCTAAGATTTATAAATACGATTCGCTTTTCACGGACAAGAGTCAGCTAAGTTTCGTTTTTGATTCTTACCATAAGTCTCGACTCTGAATTACCCTTAGCCTCTAAGACATCCGTTAAGATCATAGAGCAATTAAAAGCGTACTTTGTTACTTTATGCACACAATACACATAGATAACACAATTTTTTCATATTAGTATATACTTATAGATAACTTGAAGGATAGCGATAGCAGGGACACGGAGAAGTTACAAAAGTCCATTTTCATAAATTTTCATAGATTCTTATAAGAAACTATAGACAAAATATAGATACTGTATTGTTTGTATTTGTATTAATTGCAAAATAATAATTATTATACGTGTTTTTTATCATGATATTTGAATTATTAAACGACACTATTTTAGTCTTAAATTATTATTATTTTTAAATCTCAACTGGCATAAGGCTGCTTGGTAAGTTTTTTTTATAATTGTATCACTTGTTTTATGTGCTATAAAGTTATAAAAAAAATGCTAACAAATTTATTATAGACTATTATATTCCCAAAAAAATACAAAATAACCCAATTGCACTGAAAAAGATTGTGTATCTTTGTAAAATCTTCAATAACATTTAAATCGCTTATATTGGTATGAAATGATACTTAATTGTTACATCGCAAGAAACTGGTAAATTTTAACCGTTTAGTAGAGATTAAAAATTAAAGGATTTTATAATTAATTATAAAATCACTTTTCCTTACTATGTTCAATTTCATCGAATTTCACGATAATTTTTATTAACCGCAAAATAAAACCCTTAAAATACTTTAAATCTTCAATTGTTTATTTTAATGATATTTTAAGTTTAATATTGCAATTCAAGATAATACTTACAAATTCTGATAGTTTTACTATAAACGAGAAACCACTGTAAACTATCACTAACACATTAACTAGAACCGGTCATGCTTACTCGATGTTTCAAGAACAACTAACGAATGTGCCGTAGCCCGTATCCTTTCTCCGACCGTAATACAGGTTTCAGATATTTCAGTTTGGGGCCGTATTCTTAAACTTGCATCTAGTTAGTAAACATACTTGAATGACTGAAATTTTATAAAGTGGCGTGTGGTGTATGTCTAGGAAGTATCTGTGGTCCGAAGTTCTTGTTTGATGTGTTATAAAATTCCGTAAAACGTTTTTGTAAGATTTAATTGCTATTGGATAGTTATAGAGATTTAGGCTTTACGAAGCGACTGAAGGTTGACATAATCCGTGTCGTGTATTGTATTGGAAAGTAATATATTGTATTTTTTGTTTCGGTATTAATAAATTTAATATACTTAGATCACAACTATTAACGATTCTTTTTCTGCCGCCCGCACATCGCTGTTATTTGTTTGTTAATTGTAAGGACTATCATATACATATTAGTCTAATATCTCACAACTGTATTCATTCTGCTTGTATTCATAACAGCTTAAAACAATTTGATAGAAACAAAAGGATTATTGGTGGTAATACCTATATTTTCTAAAATATTTCAGCCGGTAATTTTAATGGCTATATTGCAATATGAAATTGACAGTGACTTACGACAGGCTACAAACAGGCAGGCTTAGGCAGACTTACAAAGCCTGTAAAAAAGAATAAAGAAAAAAAATTTATTTTAATGTAAATTTTTGTAGAATTTGTGTTTTCTTTAGCTTCTAAGCCAGAGAAGACTCAACCTCATGTTATATTTATATACTCGTAAATAATAAAGATAAACAGAATAAACATTGAACTAGGCAAATCTAAATCATCTCCCAAAAAATTTTTTTCAGTGCTAAAAATAACACAGATCTGCCGGGTTATTATTATTGAGGTCGAAAGAGTAGTTTAAAAGTGAGAGCATCCATATTATTTATTTTTTTAAGTAGATCAAAGATGTCAAAAATATTAGTGCATTCGTTTCGACCAAATGAACCTGTTTTCCAAAAAATTAAACAAATTACCGAACGACAATGGTTCAAAACCTTAACTTTGCCAAAAATAACGTAAGATCCACAGATCCCTACTGTAAAAATTATTTTATTTAATACATTGAATGAGTTCGTTTCCGGCTGTCAAAACACGCACACGTAATAGTAGTCGCTCCAGACGAAAACTCAACAAAAATACAGAAAAACTAGGAAAAACGTAGTGTACTATCACAAAATAGGTTAAAAGTAATAGTGGCATTTCTTTTAAATATAAAACATTGTGTGAAGTGACGCATTAAACATTAAGATCTTGTGTTAAACTCGTGAAACTTTGAAGGTTATTTGAGCCGACATAATACTTTGACAATCAATATTAGCTAAAGTGACACTATTGATATATACCAAATTGTTGCCATAATTAAAAAGTACAAGCTACCAACGACTAAGTTCCGATTCGTGATCGTAAAGAATGGATCATAATCTTATAGCACTTTTTGATGACATGAAGATAGAAATGCAAAAACAATCGAATTTAATTATGCAAAAAATGGAGGAGAAACTAAACCCTTTAGTAAAAGCAATAACAGACTTGAAATCCGAAAACAAGAACCTACGCGAGAAAATTGATAATTTAGAGCGCGAAAACCGTAAAAATAATATTATAGCCTTTGGATTTAAAGAGGAAGAGATTTCAAAACAAAATCTAATAGAAATAGTCACTGAAATGATTCGATCAAAAATAAATATAGATATCGGCCATAACGACATCAATAATATATACCGCCTAGGAAAAAAAGGGGGTAGATAACGAAAAACCAAGACCTGTTATCATCTCTCTTTTACATGCTTGGAAAAAAGAACAAATCATGAGAAATAAGAAAAAGCTGCCCGGAATCTATTTAAATGAAGACTATCCTAAAAATGTACTAACTAAAAGAAGGGAACTCCAACAACAGTTGATAGAAGAAAGACAGAAGGGAAAGTATGCAGTATTGAAATATGACAAACTCATCATACGGGATAGCATACAAACAAAAGAGAAACGCAAACGCGAGCGTTCTATGTCAATTTCACCACCAAAATACGCCCAAAAGAGCAATTTGCAACCCACAGCAACAACAAAAGCAAGCAGGTCAAACGCCTTTGACATGATGCGAGGAAGAAGTAACTCTCTCACCACCCCTACCCTCACATCAAAACAAACATAGGAACTCGACAGCCGGATAAACAAAGAACATAAAAATATAAGTAAAACATTTAGAAAAACATTCCCCAATCCGGCTGGTCCCCGTGGGGAATCAGACCAAAACCCTCTAGCAACAAACAAAAAACAAACAAGAGTGTTGAAAATTGGAACTTACAACGTGAGAACTTTAGCATCAACAGAAAAATTGATAGAACTTGTGCACTCATTGAAAAATATTCAAATAGATGTATTAGGATTAGCAGAAGTCAGAAAAATGGGATCTAATATAGAAGAACATCATGAACACATCCTCTGTTACATGGGAAACACACCTGGATTATATGGAGTTGGGTTTCTTATCAGTCGAAAACACAAAGCCAATATTATCGAGTTCACTGGTATATCTGAACGGGTAGCCCTGCTGCGCATGAAATTTGGAGAACACTGCATATCACTCATCCAAGTCTACGCACCAACCGAAGAAGCAGATGAAATTGAAATCAATAAATTCTATGAAGAACTTGAAAAAGCCCATGAAACACCTGACAAAAATGTATTGATTTTAGGAGATTTCAATGCTAAGATTGGTCAACCCAAACATAAAGAAAAACTTATACTAGGCAATTATGGTTATGGCAAGCGTAACCAGAGAGGTGAAAGACTAATCCAATATGCCTTTGAACACAAGCTCTGTATAATGAACACTTACTTTAAGAAAAAACTTAGTCGTAGATGGACCTGGATTTCGCCTAATGGACAAACAAAAAATGAAATAGATTTTATAATGAGTAATCACCCCAAGTGCATAATAAACATGGAAATTATAAATAAAATAGATTTTCCATCTGACCATCGATTAGTCAGAGCCTCTGTAATACTGACAACACCAACTTTATCAAGAAAGAAATTTGTAATGTTACCAAAATCTCCTGAAACCGACAATGAAAAATCAGAGTATTTGAAGAACCTAAGTGATAATATTAATACCCGCCTTAAAGAGATATATAATAATAATGATGTTCAAACTTACTATGACGCCCTAGAATTAATAATTAAACAAAGCCTAAAAATAGATAAAGACCACAAAACAAATAAAATAATTAGCAAATCTACTCAAAAACTAATAAATGAACGCTCAATTTTAATCAAAAAAAAAAATAAAAACAAGGAAGATAAGATCAAACTTAAGAATTTATTCAAAGCAACAAATAAAGCCATAAGAAAAGATTATAAAAACCACAGAAAACATATTTTAGAAAAAAACCTAAAGCAATATCGAAGTACGAAGAGGGGGCTTAAGGAGCTAAACACACACAAAAATTGGATAACAAAACTAGAAAATGGACACAGAGAAATGAAAACTAGAAAAGGAATCATGGAGTGTGCTACTGAATTCTATAGAAACCTCTACGAACATCAGGATGACAGAGCAGTTGGCCCAACCACCAAGAATTCGGAGGAAATACTACAAGCCATTGATGAACAAGACGTACATAAATATATTTGCAAACTAAAACCTGACAAAAGTCCAGGACCTGACTATATAACTAATGAGGCCATAAAAATCGGAGCACCAATACTAACTAGTATCATAACAAAATTATTTAACATAGTGCTGGAACAAGGCTATGTCCCTACACAGTGGTGCCACTCAGACATTGTGTTACTATACAAAAAAGGAAACCCGTTGGATATTGGTAACTATAGACCAATTAGTTTGATACCTACCATCTATAAGCTATTCTCATCAGTCCTACTTAGTCGAATAACAACAACAATTGATAACAACCAACCAATGGAGCAGGCAGGATTTCGTTCAGGTTTCTCAACTGTGGACCACATCCATGCTTTAGAACAACTTATAGAGAAATATAAGGAATTCAATAGACCACTCTATATAGCTTTTGTGGACTATTCCAAAGCGTTCGACAGCATAACACACACATCTATATGGCAGACATTGGAAAAAAATAAAGTGGAAGATAGATATATACAAATCATTAAAGACCTATATTCTAAAAGCACAAGTAGAATAAAACTAGAAACGAAAGGTGCAGAGTTTCCCATTAGACGGGGCGTAAGACAGGGTGATCCTCTGTCCCCAAAACTATTTATAGCAGTCCTAGAAAGTGTCTTTCAAAATATTGATTGGGGAAGCAGGGGCATACCGTTAATAAATCAGCACCTAACACATCTCAGATTCGCAGATGACATAGCTGTTTTTAGTGAAACTGCATCAGCGCTGGAAAAAATGCTGCAAATCCTGGATGTGGAAAGTAAAAAAGTAGGTCTGAGTATGAACCCCAACAAAACTAAAATCATGTCAAATAGCCTGCACAAACCTATAAAAGTAAATGACAAAATAATAGAGTATGTAGAGTCATATATCTATCTAGGGAAGCAGGTATCGTTTGACACCACCAACAATGACAAGGAAATTTGCAGGAGAATAAACATTACCTGGAACAGGTACTGGTCACATAAGGAGATTCTGAAAGGAAATTACAGTTCAGAATACAAAAAGATTGTAATGGACACTTGCCTACTACCATGCCTAACATATGCATGCCAAACATGGGTATTTGATAACAAAACCAAAAGTAAAGTAAGGTCATGTCAGAGAGCAATGGAGCGCAGTATGCTAAAATTAAAAAGGATACACAAAATCAGACACGAAACAATAAGAGAAAGAACTAGAGTTACAGATGCCTTAAAGCATGCACTGAAGCTAAAATGGAAATGGGCAGGACATATATCTCGCTTGAAAGATGATAGATGGACACTTACAGCTACTAAATGGCTAGGTCCAAGGGGAAAAAGGAGAGTTGGCAGACCTCAGAAACGCTGGGTCGATGACATTGTCCATGTTGCCGGAAAAGAATGGATGATCAGGGGTCAGGACAGAGAGGACTGGAAGCGGCTAGAGGAGGCCTATACCCAAGATAGGGATCCATACCTAGGAAAATAAAATATGGTACTAATAATACTAACATTTATTTCAATATTAAATTACTAAATAATATTACATATACTGTATTACTAACCACATTAACACAAAATTTTTAGTTTAGTTGTATTAGCATGTAATGTAAATGGTATGGAACGAAATAAAGGCTTTATTATTTTATTATTATTATACATTGAATGACCTAGTATTTGAAATCATGTATTATAAATAAAAATAATAATATATAACATTTTTAAAATTTAAAGGTTAAAAAAATTATTAGACGGATATTTTCCGGGATAAAACTGTTCTTTAACATCAAAAATTGGTCGTAAAATAATTATTCTCGGTGATTTAGTTTTTCGTACATAAATTTGTAAAAACCATTAAATCTATTTTTGTTAAGTATGATTTGCATGGGGTTACATTTAGTAGAAAAAGACAGAAAATTGAAAAATTACTAAATAACCCTTACAATAAAAAATACGTAAAATACTATAGTTAATAATATAATAGAGATATAATCAATGTGTGCATGGGAAAACTTCTGCAGCGCTTCGTAACCGTATTTGGAACTATACACTTATACAGGTAGCTAATTAGCCTGCCAGTAGAGACACAAAACTTCGATTTTAGCGATTAGCAAGTCCGAACTCATCCCTCCGTCGTCCTATTGAGCATTGGCTGTTAGCATGATTTCGTTGAACGCAGCGTTTGATCGTGGCACATCATCACTGGTATCAAGTGACTTTGACAATTGACATTTGACGTCACTCGATAAATATTTTCAATTCAAACCAGATTCGAAAAGTTATTTAGTCTAAAGATTTAAATAAAACTGTGTAAAAATGGCTAGCATTGAGGATTTACAACGAAAAGTAAGTGAATTGGAAGCTAAATTAGCAGCTGTCCAGGGAAACGCAGGACCTGTGCGTCAGAAAATTGATGTAATGTCTTCAGAAGTTGTGGACTCAAATCCTTACAGGTATTTTACGATTTTTCATAATATTTAATCTCAAGAGTCTTCAGAGAGACTATAATATATTTCAATAACACGTGTATTTTTAAATAACCTGTAGAATTATCGTCTTAAATTATTCTTCATACATTTTATATCAACAATATGCTACAGGCAATATAGTGGAGAATTTTTACTTAAATTGTCTCTTTCCCTTAACATCTTGTTTAATTAAACAGTCGTCTCATGGCACTCAAACGAATGGGCATAGTGGACAACTATGAGAAAATTCGAGAGCTCTCTGTTGCTGTTGTTGGTGTCGGTGGAGTTGGTAGTGTTACAGCAGAGATGCTTACAAGATGTGGCATTGGAAAGGTACTTCTTATTATGTAAAATGAAAATACTTGTTCTGCTGCTTGTGCGGCTGTCAGTTCATTTCAACTTTGTGTTTAGATCTTTATCATTATTACCCTACATTTCAGTTGATACTCTATGACTATGACAAAGTGGAGCTGGCGAACATGAATAGGCTATTTTTCCAACCCCACCAGGCAGGGCTTAGTAAGGTAGATGCAGCAGCGGCAACACTGCAATCTATTAATCCAGATGTCACCATAGAGGCACATAATTATAATATTACTACAATGGATAATTTCCAGAAGTTCTGTGACTCAATCAGGTAATTTATTTAATAATTGTAACACATAATTTTTATATTTTCAGTGTTTGTAATAATTATGTATATAATATATACTTTTTGAATGAGATATTTTGAACAAAGTGTTGAGTAAAGCTTCCCATAAATATATATTACAAACTTGTAGATGACCTCAAATGTATATTGACTTAATAATACATTTAATTAGTAAATACTATTTATGTACGTATTTAAAAACTCCTTACAACTTATTAGAATTTTGCAACTTAATATTTTGTTTTAATTGTTAAGAAAAAACTCATGTCTATTAATTAAAAATAAAGATTTTAAAATTAATAGTAATAAGCCTAGCAGTTTTTATGTGTAATTATTATGTTTAACCAAATAAAAAATCAAGTGGTGTTACAATTCTATATGTATGATTTATAAGCATGACCTGAGAGTTCAGTTGGCTGTTACATTATCTTTTTACACATATACATACAAATAAAAACAATTTCGTGGTGCAACTGGCTACCCTATAGTTACTAAGCAATCATTTCCAGACAACCCTAGTTAAAGAAAACATAAAAAAAAATTGTGAAGAAGTGTAAGAGTGCAAGGTTATTTTAGAATACAAAATAAAATATATTTATAAGACTAAAGGAGATTGACCAAGAGAGAGAGTGAGATAAAGAAAAAAGCTACTGTTTAACCTAACAAACATGATTTAAAAAAATACAATCTGTCAGTTTATTTTTCTACCCAAATAAATTTATTATTCTTCTAGCAAAGGCAGTTTATCAGGCGGACCTGTAGATCTTGTTTTAAGTTGTGTGGATAATTTTGAGGCTCGCATGGCCATCAATACTGCCTGCAATGAACTTAACCAACGCTGGTTTGAATCTGGAGTCAGTGAAAATGCTGTGTCGGGACATATTCAGTTTATTGTACCAGGCGAGACTGCTTGTTTTGCGGTAAGTTTGTAAAACTATTTTTTGTTACATATTCTTGTTTAATTTATTTAAAATTAAGTCATCAGTTTCTTCACAATGGTTGATCAAGGCTTACACATGAACAAAAATCTATAGACGGACGCAGATACTTCACCATTGTCCTAACACTGCTTTCGTTCATTTAATTTACAATTGTATTATTAAAATTAGAGTATTAAATTTTCGTCAAATTCTATCAGCAATATTAAAACAAAAAAGTGGTTGTCTATAAAACCGAACGATATCTTAACGTGACAACGTCTTAACAAAACATTGATGAAATGATTGCATACTTTTATGAATAAAATGGATTCATTTTTATTGAATTATTACTATTTTGTATGGATATAATAATGTGAATCCTTGGACACATAGTCCAATCCAGTGGAAGAGAGATGCGGCGCAAGCGTACAATGAGCGTAACGGGACAATGAGTCAGTTTTTTCGGGCGTGCAGCCGGCGTTCATCGATTTATTAGACGCTTACATAAGCAATTTCATATTTATACTGCAAGACAGACACAGATAAGAGCTAAATATAGTTACTAGTAATCGTGAATGTATACAGATATCGCAAAAGTATTGTTTAATCGAATTGAAACACGTGTTTAGTACCATATTTATCAAAACTTTATAAATAAATATTTTGAACAGTGCGCGCCACCTTTGGTTGTTGCTTCCAAGATCGACGAGAAAACATTGAAAAGGGAAGGAGTGTGTGCAGCAAGTCTTCCTACTACTATGGGCATTGTTGCTGGGTTTTTAGGTAAAAAAGAATATTTTTAAAGACTATATTTACATAAAATTCTTTAAGGATTATGCTTTTAAATGCTAGTACATAATAAAATGTATAAAGTGTTAATTAAAACCTAAATATAACATACAATTATATAGTATTTACAAATTTCTTAACCTACATAGAAATAATAAAAAATAAAAAAAAATAAAAAAAAAAAAAAATTAAAAGTTTGGTCCCTGTGGCAGTGTACCTTTAACGCTGGCAGCATTTCCTCGCTGTATTGCGATACTTATTCATTGAGCGAGGAAAGCACCAGCTCTGGGGGGGTACTATCTATCACTTGTGTGCCCTTGAACCCCACGGCCCAAGAGTCTCTACTTCAAAAGGAACAACAATCGAAGTTGAAGGAAAGACTTATATTTGAGCCGTTTATTATTTAAATAATTAATGTTGAAGAACGTTTATTGTTTTAAAATTGCGCTATCTATTATTAGTATGAGCGGGCTAGATAGCTATTCATTATTAGAATCACCGTGGCGAGTTACAGAGTACGGACTGCTGCTATATTTTAATTGTCCACTATAAAACGAATTATATTTATCCATTTTCAGTACAAAATACATTAAAATTCTTGCTCGGATTTGGTAATGTCAGCCATTACTTGGGATACAGCGCTTTGACAGATTTCTTTCCCACAATGGGTCTCAAGGTATAGTTTATTTATATTATACTTGCAGACCGGCCAAGCGTTGCTGTGGCTAAGGTTTTTGTTATATTACATAGTAGCAAACTATTTAAGGGAAACGTTAGGAGAACACCAGTCATGGGGACCACCATGCTTTATTGGTGGTTATGCCATTAAATTGTAGCTTATGTGAAACTGAATTGTGACTATTAAATAATAAACAAATATTTTGCAATAAAATAATATTGCGGGTATAAATTGAGATGTAAGCTATCATATCATTTAAGTTGGATCAAACTACACACGGTGTGCAAATTTTATTGATATCGGTTCGGTAGTTTAGGAGTCCATAGCGGACAAACAACGTGACACGTAATTTATATATATTAAGATAAATGTATTTAACATACACAATAATTCTACCACACTAGTCTAGTTTAGTCTGATTGCACTCTTACGTCTCTTTCTGTAAAATTTTTGTTGACAGATGAATACTTTAAACTGTAGGGTTAGATTAATTTATGGTTTACAACTTTTGAAACTTCATAAGAATTCATACAATTAATTAATAATAAAAAAAGATGTGAGACAAATAGTAACTTCTAGTCAGAGAGAGAGATAAAAATGAAATGCCTATATACCTTACCTTAGATATCTTACGTCTGTATGTACGCGATAAACTCAAAAAATACCAATGGAATTTTTACGGTGTAAAAGTAAATTTAAAATATATAATATAACAATTATTGTTAAGTTGCTAAGCTATGGTCGGATGTTAGTTTATAATAATAATGTGTATTTAGGTATATAGTCCATATGTTAGGGCTTTGATATCCAAGAAAATATATAATTACAACTTACTTTTTATACTAATTAATATATTTTTCAGCCTAACCCTCAATGCGAAGACTCGTATTGTAGAACGCGTCAGACAGAGGTGAAAGCACGACCGGCCATTGTGGAGGTCGCCACTGAAGTGACGGAAGATGAGAAACCTATACATGAAGAAAATCAGTGGGGTGAGATTTTAATTATATTTAAAATAAATATGTTTTATTTATTAAAAATAAAAGGCTAAGAAAATAAGTAAGATTTACAAAAGTATAGTAAAACTTGTAAGAATTTCAATCATTTTTTTTACTATTTAGATATGAATGTCACATTTTTTATGGTACGGACACGGTGCTGTCAGTGGCGTAACTATACCATCTGGGGCCCGTGGCAAATTCTTTTGATGGGGCCCTATCAGTAATTTTAATAAACTTCGAGATTTTCAGCGTACTCAATAACACGTTGTATATGTCCCACTAATGGCCATAGGCCTCCTCTCTTAGGCGAGAGTGAATGGTCTGTAGTCCCCACGCTAGCCCAATGCTTATTGGAGACTTCACATTCATCCATAGAACATAATATCTCTTGGTCAGAGGCCCACCACGCCACTGTCTGATGTGTCGATAAAATAAAACTAATACAATATAACTTGTTACAGTGAAATTAGTCTCGAGAAATTTTTGCATATGTAGTGGTGTGTATATTACTCAGATCTTAGAGCGCGTTTCCACTATATCGTTCTGGCCTATACAAAATGTTTCGATATCCTAACATTACTATTTAATATTATACTTATCCCTAGCAACACTCTGATTTTTGTTATCAATAAAAACAAGTTTTTATTTAAAAAAAGGGGTTTTGACTTTATAAAAAAAGGTGTGTGCGCGATTCACACACGATAGAAGTGAAACTTCAAAGAGGAGAGACCGATATATATTTTTTTTCCTTTCATCTAGGTTTTTAAAACTCCGGGGGTCTACGGGGGTCAAAATTTATTTTTGGCCTAGGACGCACCGTTTCCGAGATATTTCAATCTAAAGCAAAAAATCGTCACTTGATAGTGGAAAGTGGAAACACGCACAAAACCAGAATAAACCAGTTTACGCTGTCCGCAGGTGCCACGTGCAGTCCGGCGTCAGTCGCTTGGTACTGTTAGAACATAAAGCACACATTTCATTCAAAAATTATAATTATTACGTTAATTGTTAAATTTTGTATTTGTTGATTGTTGTTATTGTTTGTTATTATTGTTATAATATTTGTTGAAGTGTTTAATTTGTGTGTAAGTGTTGCAACTTTATATTGTTAATTAAAAATGGCTCCAGTGTTAAAACATGGTCGAGGCAAGCCTTTGACTTCTCAAACTAAAGAAGTTTTGTACTGTTTGTACAAATATTTCGAAAATGAGTGTAATAACAACCCGAGCAGTATTATGACTCCCACTCAATTAGTTGCTAAATCAACGGGAATTTCAATAGCATCCGTCAGAAAGGTAGTATCAGAAAGCAAATGTCGACCTTCAGATCAGGAAGTAACATTTAAATCTCCTAAAAAGAAACCGAATCGTAAACCTACAATAGTAATCGATAACTTTGATCAGCAAGTTATCAGAAGAACAATTCATGACTTCCACATCACAAATAAAGAAATTCCCACTTTGAAAACTTTGCACGCAAAATTAAAAGAAGATATCGATTATAAAGGTTGTGTCAGCACGTTACGAAAACACGTCATGTCATTAGGTTTTAATTGGAAGCAAACAGAAGATAACCGGAAACTTCTTATGGAAAAACACGAAATTAGATACTTGCGAATTAATTATTTGATGAAAATTGCTGAATATCGTGAACAACGCCGACCAATTGTTTACACCGACGAAACATATATACATACATCACATACCCTCTCGAAATCTTGGTCAGATGGAAGCACTTCAGGTTTGAAGCAACATATATCGAAAGGCAACCGCTTAATCATTGTTCATGCCGGTGGTATGGATGGCTTTATACCAAATGCATTGCTTATGTTTAAAGCCAACCAAAAAAAGTGGAGATTACCACGACAATATGAACTATGACAACTATTCAAGGTGGATTCAAACTCAATTAATACCCAACTTACAACCAAATAGTGTTGTTGTTGTTGACAACGCACCATATCATAACTCAATACAAAATCCTGCACCGAATAGTAATTCTAGAAAACAGCAAATGATTGACTGGCTGACATTGCGAAACATTGAGCATTCATCCACGTTGCTTAAGCCTCAATTATATGAACTGATTCTGCAAAACAAGGCGAGATTTGTAGAGTACAAGATAGACGAAATATTACGACAGCACGGTCATACTGTGCTGCGTTTACCACCATACCATCCGGAGTTTAATCCTATAGAAAATATATGGGGGATAGTGAAAACATATGTCGCAAAAAAGAATGTCGCAATGAATATGAAGGTTATAATGTCATTAGCTGAAGAAAAAATGAACGCCATAACTGTAGAGGAATGGAGAAAAGTTTGTCTGCATGCTATTGAGGAGGAAAACAAATATCAGGGTAGAGACGCAGCTTTAGACACAATATCAGAACGAATCATAATTAATTTAAATAATTCATCTGATGAAAGCGAGGATGGGGATGATTGTGATATGCCTGGGGTTGATGAATTATTAGAATAAAACATTTATGGCCGGAGAACACCTAATTCATACACGTCTTCACTGAAGTGAAAACCGGCATTCACTGCTTGTAATATTTGGAACTGGCTTATCTGCCTCATACAGTTCCATAGATTACAATGCAGTGGATACACATTTTCACGTCCGTATTAGTACGTAGTGCGTATGCGTAGACGTGTACGCATTTGGTGTGCTCCAGCCACAAACGTATATTACCTTTAAAAAAATAAAAACTAAAAATAAAATGTTGTTTTTTTTTTTATTTGCTGACCATACACTACTACAAACGCAAAAATTTCTCCAAGCTAATATAACTTGTTATGTATCAGTATACAAGTACTTGTCAAAAAAATTAATAGATAATAAACTTTCGGCTAGTCTTAAAAAATGCATTTTGACATATTTTGTGCATTTTCAGGTATAAGCTTGGTTGATGAAAATTCACCAGAAGAGGAGACACCCAACTTAAATCTGGTTGATGGAGTTCAGGTAAAAATACACATGTGGAAATTTCTTAATTTATATAAGAACATAGTTTTTATATACAATTACATATAATACGAAAAGATAATTCACATTAAATAAATGAACCACAAAACACGCAACATTATTATTGTTGAGTTCATATATTAACAAAGCCCCAAACGGTTCTTAAAAATATTTGAATTGTAAAAGTCAAATCGATTGAAACGCATTACGAAAATGGAAATAATTATATAATCGTTGAAAGGAAATTATTTTTATGAAAGGTCAAAGGTCACTTCCGCGAAGTTTCTATTATTTCTATAGGCAAAGGCGAATTTGATTGCTTTTTATTCTACGCCATGACACAACAATGTGTACAAAACGATCTTCAGTGTTTAATAAGTCCTTACTGCTACAGTATATGTAGTATTAATTAATATAATTGTTTAATTAAAATACAATAAAATTAATTTCCTTTTTAAATGAATCACAAAACGTTGCTCCGCCGTGGACAGAAATATTTGTTTTCATTTAATTAAAAAAAAAAAAAAAATAATAAATTCGAATCTGACAAATAGTAAACTTTACAGGGCAGCCATTTAAAAAAAAAAGTTAGTTTTTGTCATAACTATTTTAATTCATATTCTGTTATTATGAAAATTGGCATACAAGCAAACAAAAGGGTTTGTTTTGAAACAAAATAAAAATAATACATTAAATCACACAGTTTTCTAGAAAAATCACATGCTTCTATCAACATCGTCACTTTACCGAAAGATTAATTTAAAATGTAAAACACAAGGATTTTTTAAAATGTAGCCGTAATATTTAGTTAATGTATCCAAATATGATAAAAAGTGCATTTTGGATTTTATTTCAAATCCGACATTGTTCTACGATCATGACGATTGTGTTTTTTTTTTATTTTAGGTCGCTTACAGTATCCCAGTAGATAATAGTACCCCCGAATCAAGTACAGGTGGCGCTGTGGCGGCTTCCGAACTGTCCCTTGAGGAACTTATGCAACAAATGAAGTCTATGTAATTTAAAAATTAAACTACATATTTATCTAAGAATATGTGTATTGAATTGTAATTTTATTGCTTTGTAAGATGCATTTTTGATAAACTTGATGTCACAAATATCTAATGAGAATAAAACGAAGTACTCAATATTTTTAATTAAAAATTATATTATAAACTATCAACTTGTATATGACTTGGGATTATGGACATATTTATCAAGACCCTTAAGTATTTAAAAAAAGTAAAATATTAATAAAAGGGCACATTTCGGTTGTACTAGTATTTCTTCATTAATATGTTTCATTGTTGTGCCTACAAAAAATTTTTTTACCGAAGCCATTTGCTCGCAATTATGTAATAAAAAAATTTAGATAATTATTTATTAAGAATATTATAAAACATTCCAATATTAGTTATTATTTGTATATTTTGAAATTTTATATGATGTTGCCAATCGAAATATTTAAAGCGATTTTTAATAAATGTCTTCTAAAATGAGGTCTTTTCTTATCTTCTTTGTGATATGATTTAATTTTGACATTATATTCTTGTTCGGTTCTGGTAATTGGTTATTCTGAAATAAGAAATAACTATTCACTTTAAAATGATATGATTTGGAATCTTTGCTCAATTATAGTTATAGATTATAGATTTTGTAGTCTACAGAAAAAATCACTACAAACATCTATAACTAACAAACATTAAAAACAAAAAAAATCAGTGGCGCTACAACCTCTTTTAAGGGTCGCCGCACACGGGCCACACGCGACAGCCACAAACACCGCCACGAGAAGCTAGAAGCGGCTACAAAGGTAGCTCAAGCGCGCGACGGCAACTTGTGGCCGGTGGTCGACACTTGCGGTCAGTGGCTGCTACTTTTTTAACCCTTGCGTGCAGTATCATAATGGACTCTGACGAAGGTTTAATTGCGCTTCTTTTGATAAAAAGATGTCGTCGTTGAAGACGAAACCGTAGTTATTGGATACATCCAATTTTAACGAATGTACACAAATGCAACGAACATTTCGATAATCTTCTAAACCATCCTAAAAAGTTTGTCAAACATTTTCGTTTAAGTATAGGTACGTTTTGGGAACTACACGCTCTATTATATGCTGGATTAAAGCACCACGACACCAACATGCGGAAAAGCATCGCACCTGCGGAAAGACTAGCTATCACATTAAGGTAAGTGGAAATAATCACTAGCATAAAACTCCACAGAACACTATAGTAAAATAATCTATACTTTATTTATAATCACTATGCATTGTTTATTGTACTAGAGAATAGCTAGTTAACAAATAAAACACGTAGGTATTTGTATTTAGTTATTGTGTGTTTATTATAATTTAATATCACTCGTCATCATCACGGAACAATGCACATGTCTTCGATAACAGAACTGTTGTCCATAGACTGGTCAGAATAATATGAATGAGTTGGAGAAGGCTGAATTATAGGTGAAGACGGGATAGATGTAGAAGCGTTTTGTGTAGAGTATGACATGTCAAGCATAGACTTGTCGGAATAATGTGAATGAAGTGGAGAAGGCTGGGCAGATGTAGAAGCTTTTTGTGTCGAGTGTATGTTGTCATTTCCTGAAGAATAACCATAATATTGTGCCGAATAGGTTTCATAATTTTGATTATGCGTGTACTTTCTAATTAACTGTAATATTTCTAATTGAAAATCAAGTTTACAATTTTCGTTAATTTTTTTTACATGTGGAAGCAGCGACATCAGAAATTGCTTATCGGGGTCATTTTGGTCGCTTATTTGATCATGTTTACGTTTTAAATTTTCCGAAAGAGTTCTGAGAATTTCATTTTCAGATTTTTCGGCCCTTTTTATATTAATGTTTCTGTTTATTTTCGGGCGAGGTATTTCCACATCATTAGTTGCATTAGTAACATCGGTAGGCGGTCTCACTTCTTTTAAGGAATTCAAGAAAGATAGATGATTGAAATAAATGTACTGTTTACTGCTTGTTGCTGCCGAACCACTCGCAACGTTCTTGTTTTTTGCATTTTCTCTATTAAAACTGTCACGAAGACTCTTCCACTTCCTCTGTAATTTAGTTACTGTAACAACAAAAAAATATTATATACTTCATTGTTTCAGGTATCTCGGAACTGGATGCTAGTTTGAGGATTTTGAACTCACTTACCACGAAAATAGTACATGAAACATGTCAACTAATTTGGAACTATTTAAAAGCCGTTTGTATTCCAGAACCGACCCAAGACATGTGGAATGAAATTGCCAGCGGTTTTCTTCAAAATACTAATTTTCCTAATTGTTTAGGCGCCATAGATGGGAAACTAGAATTATTCATCCATTCGATACCGGCTCCTAGTACTTTAACTATAAAATTTTTTTTCAATAGTACTTCTAGCAACATGCGACTCGAATTTACTTTTTACGTTCGTGGATGTTGGGGCATACGGTAAAGCATCCGATTCTACAATATTTAGAGAAAGTAAACTGTGTAATAAAATAAACAGAAAGACATTAAATATCCCTTCACCACGACAGGTCGGTATCCGACAACCATTGAACTATACATTTGTTGGTGATGAAGCATTTGGCCTCAGTGAAAATATGATGAGGCCATATGCTGGAAAATATTTGGACTTAGACAAAAAAGGTTTCAATTATAGGTTAAGCCGTGCCAGACGTTGCATTGAGTGTACCTTCGGCGTACTAGCAAACAAATGGAGAATATTACATCGCCCATTAAACACTTCTGTTCATTTCTCAGAAGACATTGTGAAAGCTTGTTGCATTTTGCCCCACCTTTATCCGCAAGGGATGGTTTCAATTTTTCACACTTTGAAAATAGTGGGACTCGAAAATATACAAAATACAGGCGGGCCAGTAACACGAGCGTCTACTGCAAGAGATACGTTAAAAGATTATTTTATGAATGAAGGAGCAATACCGTGGCAAGAAAATAGAATATAAATATATGGTTTTATATTATTTTATTAAACTTACCTTCAATGTTCTTTTCTTTGGCAGTTTTATTCGAAAAATTTCCCACAAACAATTCGCAGATTTCTTCCCAGGCCTTCACTTTTTCTCCTCTATTACTATAACTATCACTTTTTGAATCCCAAATCGCAGGACGGGATTGTATTTCTGATATAAATAATTCTATATCCATATTTATCTACCTATATGAACCACAGACTACGTGCGTGCGTTACCGTCGACTTCAGGTTAACTGAGGCAAGGGGAGAGAGGGGCGCGGAATCGCGCGAGTGGCGTGTGGCGGCGTTTAGTGGCCGGTGCGAGCCACAAGAAGCAAGCTGCGACGATTTGTAGCGTGTGGCCGCCACCGGCGCCAACCGTGTGCGGCGAGTCCATATAAAATGTATGAAAATTACAGGAAATATGCCAGTGGCGGCGTTTTGTGGTTGTGGCCGGTGGCCCGTGTGCGACGACCCTAATAGGCAAGTAGGTGATCAGCCTCCAGTACCTGACACACGCCGTCGACTTTTTGGGTCTAAGACATGTCGGTTTCCTCACGATGTTTTCCTTCACCGTTCCAGCAAATGTTAAATGCGCACATAGAAAGAAAGTCCATTGGTGCACAGTCGGGAATCGCACCTACGACCTCAGGTATGAGAGTCGCACGCTGAAGCCACTAGGCCAACACTAACAAACATATAAACGAATAAATTCACTGTGGTTTGTGCGTTATATTCAACACATAGGTCGTATGTTCGAACCCAGACTTTGTGGGGTTTTCTTTCTATGTGCGCAATAAACACTTCACGATTCCGAAATCTGCGGCAAAGGGTTGATGGTGTTCAAGGGGAATGTGGTTCTAATATAAAAATTATGTTATTAATTACATTCATGGTCTGGAAGATTTGTTTAGCTCTATCCACTATATTTTCTTCAATTCCACTGGAACACGCCACCTGGTGGGCGAAACTGAACTCGCAAGAGCCTTCCATTACGCGAAATAAGAATACTGGTTCGCCATCTTGGATTATGTGCTCAAAACTCTGATTATGAAAGTGTTTTTAAGATTATTATTGGTTTTATGTTGAATGAATTGCTTTAGTTAAATTTTCATTTTATATGTGTACACAGATTGCATATACAGTCAAAACCGTTTACGACGACATCGTGTAGAACAACATACCGGTTAGATTGACCAAATCAAAGGTCCCGGCTGAATTCTATTGTAATAACAACGTCATCGGCTGTTACGACTATCGGATTTAACGACCAAATACGAGTAGTCTACAGAACAATAGAGAAGGATAAAATGTATCATGCATTAGCACAACATCCACCAACTTGGCGCGAAGGCATCAGTGGGTGAGTGCGAGATATTGTATAAGTAGGGTAGACCGAGGCGAATCGGATCACAGGGCGAATCGGATCAAAATAAGAAATCTGTTGATAATTTAAATATCACATTCACATAGAACGCACTCAACCGGCGTTTTGTGTATCTCCATTTACTGAGCACCTCCCGACATAAGCAGTATTTCGATCGCACTTGTGGATCAGTGGCAATGCCGCTCGTCAGCCACTCGGTTTTTTGTGTGTGTCGCAATTTGGCGCTCATCTAAGGTACGTACTTACGATTTCTTTGTGTCATATGACGGATTTGTCTTAAAATTCAACTACATTGGTTTATATTATTAAGCAAGGTGTTTATATTAAAGAACCAATTCGCTTTTAAGTATAATCTTAGAGGTTAACGTTTAAAATATTTATTTCAAAAGTCTTAATTATGGGGCTAATCGGATCATATCCTCAGGCACGAATTGGATCATACTTTTAAACTGATTTATTACATGTTTGAGATTATTGATTCATATTTATTTCATTGTAGATGGTTCGCACGTACAAGAGAAAGACTGATGCCGGAGAATGGTCTCAAAAAAAATAAAAGAGGCTGTAAATAAAGTCCAGAACAAAGAGTTGACCTTACGTAAAGCTGCTAAGATTTTTTCGGTACCGTTCACGAGCTTACAGAAAAAAAGGACCATATATATGTGAAAATTGATCTCATTATTAACTTTTTACTGATTCCCAAGTTATTTAACACTATACCTTAAAATTTTGTTATATGTTGTGAACGATCCGATTCACCCCGAAAGTTGGGGCGAATCGGATATTTTCCTTTTTTTAGTTTTTAATAGGTAATTAAGAGAATATATGTACGATTTAAGTTTTCAAATGTTTATTGCATAGCTAATTGTTACTTCTTACGATTTTATCAATAAAAATAACATTATATAACACTTTAGTATGATTTGCTCAACCTCAAAGAAAAAGTGATCCGATTCGCCTCGGTCTACTATATATGTTATGCGGTCGGAAGGACTTCCTTAGCGGCGGGTGATCTTGATTTGCAGTCGAAGATATTAAGTTTAGGTGAAGTACTATAATATTTATTAATTTCGTTGGGGTTTGAATGTGTAACGCCTTTAGTACACCTACGCGTTCGTATGCGGCTGCGAGTCTTTGCGAAATAATTGCGGTAGCGAAATATCTGCGGAACGTTAGTACACTGCAGTTTTTTCGCAAGGAAATGTCATTGTAGCTTTATTTTTAACCATCTATCCCCGTCTTTTCTTGAATTTTCCTCCATGCCACCTCTTTTTTGTATGCATTTTTGTAATTAAAATGCCCAACTAAATATAATTCGGGATAATTTCGAATCAAATTTAATAATAATTCAATATTTTCGGCTTCCATTGTGCGAAATTCTGTCCTCACTGACAGAACGCGTGGTGACGCATTGCGATGCGAAACTCCGCTAGCGAAACGGCTGCGTCTGTGTAACAGCCATTTCGCAGTTACTTGCGAAACAATACCGACAAGGACGCAACTATTTCATCTAGCTACATAATAGAGCGAGACAAAACACATGCGAAACGTTGCCATACAACTTACAGTTTTTTCGTCGTTTCGCTGCCGCATGCGATTGCGTAGGTGTACTAAAGGCGTATGGAATGGCAGGTTTATAAAATATTGTAAATGTGTCATAGTATAGTGTTTGTAATGTATATTAACCATGACGTCACTATTTAAAAATACACCTCCAGATCCCAATCCCCTCAATTGGAACCTTCCAACCAATTTTAACTATAACTATACGCTTTAATCAGTACTTAATTAACCAGTGAATCCAACTTACCAAGAATTTAACGATTGGTGTTTCAATAATAAACTCCTTTACGTTCAAAAAGTGGGTAGATAAAAACACATGAGGGCATTCTTCAGACCTAAATAGTAGCGTGTTGAGACACGCCGCTAGTAGAGATAAGCCGTCGGTTTCTGAAGTGCCTTTACCAAACTCATCTACCAGTATCAAAGAATTCGATGAAGATTCTTGTAGTGCTAATGCCATCTATGAAAAATAAGACCCTTTATAGAAAGCAGCTTGTACTGGCTTCGCATATGTTCATGTTTATTTATGTATTTATTTATGCTTTATTACCTTATTCACAAACATACACATAATAAAAATACAAAAAACATGTTAAAAAGTTATAAGGCAACAAGGCCTTATCGCTGACAAGCGATTTCTTCCAGGCAACAGATGTTAAATATTTGTGAAAAAAAATATAGCCTCTGTTCCTTACCTTATCTGACGATGAAAACGAATTCGAAACGTCAATTAAAAGTTCACATACTAAACAATAATTTATATAGAGAGAATGATGTAGGGTGTGCGTCTTTTTTTGAAACGTACCAGTAGTTTTTGATTTGTTTAGAAATATAAAAAAAAATATTTCATTCTTATAAAATTAGTTTGAATTTTACTAAAGCGATCTTGTGTCATTGCCTCGCGATCGCCCATTGTCTCATGATCACATTTTATATGAGTTTGCTTAGTGCAAACATCAATAATATTTTAGACCAAAAGAAAGAGTCACAATGTAAACATAGCAATGTGTCTGAGTCTATTAGAAAAAAAAAAAAAGAGTGAAATTATAATACAAATAAGAATTAAATACATACATTTTATACTGACAATACATCAAATATAAAAAATAGCGAATATAATAATGAATATTATGCAAAATGGAAATGAAAGAATAATATTGGGAGTATCCCCTTCTAGGTTTCATCTTAGGAGCTTCGCAGACTTTTCCCGTGGGATATTAATTTTCGACCAAAGCCATAATTCATTAAACTTTTGACTGCGTGGATTTCGTGTAATATTGTAATACTTCCTCCACAATCACACTAATGGAGAACCGTACATTCATTCGGTAGTTATTGAGATTATCACGGTCATATAGACGCGGCAAGGGCACGTTATTTTAGTAAATAAAGAATTAACCTGTTTTAGATCGATGAGAAATGCGGACATGTGCGCCGCAATGCATTCAGTTGATTGTATTCGGGTGAAAATGTTTGACACTATACCAATTGTGGCGGATTCAGCTGGCACAAAGCTGCCTAGATGTGCCAGATATACTATCAGACCTAAAATTGTTTTACAGTTTTTATATACTTATTAGAGTATAATAATAATAATTAGTTTATTATTTGGTAGGCTCTGTATTAGTTTCAACATTGTCCTGAATATTTTATTGCCTGCATATTCTGTGATAATGATACACACATTACTACAGCAATACCTCACACATATACAGATTTGTACCGTGTATTTAAAGCTATATTTTTTCATTATTTCAAGTCTATTAACTCCCCATTAAATGAAATACAAAACCATTGGTTTATTTCTTAAGGCTCGCAGATCATCATGTAAATGCCTACGAACCATAAAGACGCTATCTGAGTAAAACATTGGCCTCAAATGAAAGGTGGACCTCTTAGTTAGTCACAATTATTTTCATGAAATGTTCTATTAAATATCTCGAGTTTCGCCTTCAAAACTTTTAAACAATTGTGTAATTTTAGTATAATTAAGAACAGTTTAGTAATTACGGTTTTATTTTGTGGAGGAAGGAAGGCTGCTCTTCCTTCTCTCTCTATCTCTCTATCTCTGACTGGCAGAAAGCGCCAATAGCTCGAGGAGTAAACTTTGTTAGCGCGTTTCGGGGTATAAATTACATAGTGTAGACAAAGATACAGTACCTTCGCATTACTTTAGAACAAAATTGGGCCTTCCCTAATCGAATAAATAATAAATCAGCTTTAAAGATTCCATTATATATATTTTGAATACATTTTATTATGGCTTACCAATTTGTTTCATATAAACAGACTTGCCACTCGAATTTGGTCCCGTTAATATCTTAACGTATCCTTCCGTGTGAGAGCTTTCGGCATCATTGGGAACGAAACTCTCACAAGTGGTTAGGTATAAGGGATGTTTTCCCTGTTTTATATGTATTATTTTGTCCAAAGTTAACTCTGGACGTACGAAGTTAAGTTCTTTACACACTTTGGATATAGCTATAAGGCTGTGGATGTGTTTCATTTATTAACTATCTGTTGTGCGCGTTGACCTAAACCCATTTAGGTTTAAGTAATTTAACGTGGGAAACAGCATCCTTGGATCTTAAGAATATCTTTCAGGCCGCTAGTTAAACGGCGCTGTTCAGTTAAAAGGCTAGGCTGTTAATTGAACAGCTAGTTGGCTGCGACATAAAGATTGTAACTTATACTGTGAAAAATGGATTATATGTGGTGAACTTTAATATGTAGATAATCTCTAAAGATATTAATGAATATCTTATGCCATCAGGGCCAATTTAATTCCAAATTAAATAATAGATGTGATTGATGAATAAAGATGCATTATAGCTGTACCTATAGCATATTTATTAAAAACAGCGCGGCAATATGAATTATTAGAATTAACGAACGATTACGATAAAACAGGTCATAAACTTATTAACTTAATTAATAAGTTCAAAAATATGCATGCTAAAAATACGAGAAAAGTTTAATAATAAAACGAATAACCAGTATAAATAAGAACCTGAAAAAAAGTGTCATAAAAAGTATTTAAAAACAACAATTTCGTAATAAATGTTTGCATTTCTTTCGCCATTCTCGCAACATCATCTCTCAAATTGGATTATGTTTTTTAGTTTTTGAATCACTTTTAGGTCATGCTCAGCCTCTATAGCTAACGGAATGTCCAATATAAATATGTTTTCAATTTGATTTAATAAAACACTATTTTGACCGGATTGAAGTTATGTATTATTATAAATTTACAACTATTTACATATTCAGCTTCTGCTGCGTGGTCAGCCTGTACCACGCACGCTAACGGAATGTCCAATAATTTAAATATGTAAATAAATAGTTGTAAATTTATAATAATACATAACTTGAATCCGGTCAAAATAGTGTTTTATTAAATGGATAAAAGTTATGTAATCAAAGACAATACTATTTTCAATTTAAATCAGGCAATTTGATATAAGCGTGATATCAATTAAACAAAAAACTTTTCAATTTAATAATATAGATTTATTGGTGAATACAAGAGCGGTGTCACGAAGGCTAAGACCACCTTTATCATTTTGTATTTAAAATTGTAATAAAATATATAAAACTGAGTTTATGTACAAACCAATCTAATTCTGCGCAATTCTCGATAAGCGAGGACAACGAATTCAAATTCTCCAATAAGATTGACGTGAAACGCATCATGATACGTGTCTCGTGAGCAACTATTTCTGGGTAAGTGTCGCCTATTAGCAGATCCAGTTCTATAATAGTACAAATAAACATATAAAAAGTTTTTAACGCATAAAAACGCGAATTTACTGCATTATTTATATAACGAAAAATATGTAACGAAACTAAAGAAATGTTCTAATTGTTGTATCTTTTTAATTAAATCTAAGATAATATGAGCAATGCTATCTTGCCACGATGAGAATACAAAAAAATTAATTGCTTTTATTTATTGAGGTTCTTGATAGGCTTTTCTTTAAATTAGAAGCGATAACCAAAATATGTATTAATAATAATTCAGTGGCTTCTGATAACAGCCGTTTTATTTTATTTTATGGACAAGTAGGTGATCAGCCTTTTGTGCCTGAAGCATGTCGATTTCTTAACGAAAATCATAAGAATCGGTCGAACCGTTTCGCAAGAATTGGGACACGAGAATTTTATATATTAGATTGCTTTTCAACAATGTAGGTTCTATATAGGTTTTCAAAAATAATTTTTGTGATGTAATTTATTAAATTTTTAAGTGTCTTTCCTACTCACCTTCGCAGCCTTTGCTTTTGTAATGAATATAATCGTTATTTTGGAACTGTAAATCGGAAAATATTTATATTTTAGTAAAGTTCTGAGAAAATTCTATTCAGGCTCAGAAAATGGCTGTCGTATGACTCATACATATTTTTTGTCCATGGCGTTATCGCGACTTACCTACTTGGCCAAAAGGCGATAGGTTGGGTTCGATGCTGGGTGAAATAATCTCAGTTTACATAAATAAACAACTTGGCTATTCAAAATATTAATAAACATTTTTATTATTAAATTTGTTACAATCCTTGCTGTAGAGAAAATGAAACTTTTGATATAAAGCAGACGTCCAGATTTAATCCGTCAACAATTAAAAAAAAACATTCTAAAACATAAAGTAAATTTCTGGAGCCACACCTGATGTTAAATGACACATTGCTCGTGAGAGCGTAGCCTTTTAGGGAAATATAAATAAGTAAATAAAAGTCGTATTGATAATAATTATAGTACCATGAACTTCATATCAGGTAGCTGCTTCTGGTCCAAGGTGAGATGATCAGACCAGGCCTTTACTCCCAGAAGATATCCCAAATGTGGCATATACAACATCGTACACTCCTCGACGAAGGGTGGAAGACGGTCCATCTCTACTTTGGCAGTCTCTGACATAAGATTGTGGAGACTGGCCATTGTTTGCTTTTCTTAAGAAATTACAAACTTACTTATAAATTGCATGTTTATAGTTGCTTGTATTATCAATAGAAAAAATGTATTAAACCGACTTGTGTTAAAACAAAAACAAACAGCCAACACTGCTGCTTTGTAGTATTAAGGAAACTTAAATTAGAATTATTACTAAATCGTCATTATTTGCTATAAAATAGGAAAATATGTCATATTAAAATTAAGTCACACTGGAATGTTTTGTCTTACTCATATCTAAGTCCGCATCCACTCCAGCCTTTACAGTGAACTTTCCTTCGGATTTCGAGAGATCGAAATCTATTATTCTATTCATGTATAATGCCATCTGTTAATTGAAAGTAAATTTTTAGATTGGTAGAATTATACAAATTGAAACTGTGCCTACGTGATTAATATAAATGTATCGATGTTTTAATAAAGATCAGTCTTGTACCAACAATCATATTAAATAGTCGTGTCCTGAAGAGCCTCGTTTCATTACAATACCTTATAAGGACATACGAATACCAAATAAGGTACATTGACCCCGACGTGATATAAATGTAAGGATTTTTAGGCTAAGCTGAAATGAGTTTGTATCTAGTAAAATGTAATTTTTAGTTTATTAATAGAATATCTTTTAAATACTTATTGATAGCAAAAGATTTTTATGTCACGCATTTAAAATATTGATAAACAATTGAAAAGAGCAGAGGTTCGGTATTAGGCCTTATTTTATTTTCATTTTAAAGATGCTAGTTTAGGATGACGATATAGAAGATACCTTCACCGAGTCTTATAACAATGATATCTCTTAAATACAAATGAACAAAAATAATACTTTTATTACCTCGTACAATTTGTTTGTGTCACAAGTGGCTATATTCTCCAAATATTCACTTGAACGAGCAATTGGCTCACACAATTCACTTATCAGTACCGCGTTATATAGGGTCTAAAAATGTTTCTTTATAACATTATTAAGATAGGAAGAAAGAAAACGAAACTAAAACATAATTTCTTTAAATTTTGTTGAAAGGTGTAGTTAGTTATAACTAGCGTATGCTAGATTTTTTTTATATTATTTTAATTATCCTTTTGTACTCTATTAAGAACCTAATCGTAAATCAAAAAGTTGTCATCAATATTTCTCTATCAGCGCGTGTTGTTCCCACGAGAATGTAAGTGCGTGCTGCTATTTCACCATGCCTCCTGCTGATAGAGGACACATCTTTGTTTTTTTATCATTACAGTTAATTAGTTAAGATGTCATGTGGAACATGGTGCAATGGTACCAGCTCCTTACAAGCATTTTGTAAAACAAAAAACTTGGCGATTAAAAAGAGTGGCGGTGAGTTTATTGCCAGTTCAGTTCTCTTCCGTTCTACGCCCTTGATTTGAGAACTGGCAGTAAATGTAAAAGTAGAATAATTTAATATGTTTTTCTTTTTGACGTTCATAAGTGTACATTGTGTTATCTAAACGAATTTGAGACTAAATGCAAAATCACACTTACATTATAAAGAGACTTCCAATGGTATGCTTTAGCAGAAAGCGCTTTAATTTTCGCTAAAATACCCTAAAACAAATGTATATACTTCAATATCACTTCAGGCCCCTTACAATATATTAGCGTTATGTTCATATTAAAGGTTATTTCAACAGGCGTTAAAGGATAAAGACGCCCCAAAAGCCTTTGCCAGCCTTTATCAAACATTCATCATATTATGGTCAGGTTAACTTTTGAGCTTTTTAAGAAAATATTATCGAAATCATATCATCCGTTTATCATTCTTTGTAAGAAGTCATTAAATCAAAATAGTAATAAAGTAAAAATTTCACCAGAGAATTCATTCTACTACGTACTGAAGGTCTTGAGGGGTGTAGTGTGCAACCCAAGAACTGGGTTTCTTAGTACCTATGGGATATGTGCGACGGCGAAGGCCTAGGTTATTTGCAATTACAAGGGCAAGAACCAGTCTGTTGCACAGATCCCCGTTATCAAAGACGTTGCGCTTACTGCCTTGCGATTCTGTAACTCACTTTTCTTTGAGATACAGAATCGCAAGGCTGAATGCTGTCTCCGACACTATCGACATAATTATATGTTCGCAGAGTGAATTCTCAGTAGCGATATTGTGTATATTATGTGTTTAATATTATATAATATGTACTTTATTATATTTTATTTTTCTCGAAATTATCGTATTGGCATAGTCTGTAAGGATAATGTATGTATTTCGGTAATAAATAAATAAATAAAAACTTATGGCACGCGTTTTAAATATAATTGATTAATAACATACATTGACATTCTTGATGAATCTAAGCGAAGAACAGATGTTCCTTAGAGCAGTATCACTTTGTGGTCTCATAAAGAAGGCGACGACTTCTTGTCTTTGCTTCAAAACCACCAAGTCCTTACTTGGATGACGGAAGAGGACCCTATTAGATTACATATCCATTATCTATAAAGATATCTTATGTCTTATAAAATACGCGGAAATAAGTAAGTCGTTTACTTATTACAGTTTTAAATTTTTGTATGTGCAAACATAAAAAGCCGGCTCGAAGGACCAAAATGTATATGTTCCTTAAATTTTACATTATTTTCAGTCTATAATAACTACTCGCTTGGAACAACTAATGCATTAGCGTTAATTATAATGAATGTATTCAATATAGTTCTATTAAGATTCTTGCAGAATTAGGAAAGAGATCGTCTGTCGCAGGCTTTTTTGGTAAAACTATGGAAGTAGAAGCGAAAATGAACCTAAATGAATATTATGATAAATAAATTAAAAATGAGCATTTTTTTTTTGCAAATAACTTTATCACAGCTTGCCTACTAAAGTTTTAGAGAAATATAAAAAAAATTATTACCTCATTCGTCGATGGCCGACCTTCGAAGAACATTTGCTGAATAGTTGATAAAGGCTTAACCCCTCCTTATTGCTTCCTTGGACCCCCTTTTTAAAGTTACTCGGATGAGATATGGTACTAAATATTTGCAGACCCCGGTATGTGTCTTCGTCCATTGTTACTATGTCGTTACTATAAAATTCAATCTTACTAGATTTATTTATTACTAATAGTGTTTTACAAGTTTCTCTATTTACTCCATCGAAAGACACTTTGACAGAAAGATACGAATTACATAAAACAGGGTTAGGTACGGGTAGCGTTATGTCATACAATAAAAGAGACCAAACATTTAGACTCATAAGTAATAATTCATTTTACACGATGTCTTGTTTACGCGATTAGAAGCTTGTTGCTTGAATGCACTTTACATTAAAGCTTCTGTACGACGTAAACTGAACAGCATTCGACGTTTAGGCTCATATTTCGTTAAGATATTTTACGTTTTCTCTATGAATAATAAGAACGGACAATAATTAAAGGTGTTTGTTTGCTTTGATGTCCATGCATTTTTCGAAATACACACAAATTTGTTCACCATCTGCTCAAGTATGATTCGTTATTTATTAATTAATCTTTTTCTATATAACAGACAGGAGGCTTTTCTTATGTTAAGTGATACCAATAGACAATCACATTACCAGACGGCTCGCAAGAGCGTTACCGGTCTTTTAAGAATTGGTGCGCTCTTTTCTTGAAGGACACTTATAAAGCGCTCAATTGTGGAACGACGGACGAGGTGATATGGGTAGAATTTCGTATTCTGCCTCGACGTCCGATGATGAAAGTCAGCTGCAGGTATAAATGAGTTACCTTCACTTAAACAACAAGGTGATACTTACAGTGAAATCCTTTTTAAGCCCATAAATTGTGCTTTTGTGTGTAAATCCATACACAAATTTGACCAATTAAGATCTAGATAACGTAATAAAGCGCCTAGGGCATGCACGCTTTGGTTTTGGGAGAAATCTATCACTGTACGTAAAAATGTCAATCTCTCCTCGTCCGTACAATTTTGTGGCTCATTGGGAAGAGATAGAGAGAAAATGCGACGCTTGCAGGCTTCAAAGTCTAAAAGAACTTTTACGTTATTATCATAGATCCGTTTCAGACGTTTTGTAAAAATGTTGTTAAATGGTGTGAATGTTCACGATAGATGATTAATTAAGGTTTTAGGTGTAACAATTGCATGGATTTTATCGCGGGCTTTGAGCGCGGCGACCAAATCAAGAAATTCCGTAACGAAAATAAAAACCTACAACACGATGACATAGGTGCGGTACGCGTTAGAGCGGGACAGAACGCATACTGCGTCTCACATTGGTCTAGCGTGACCAGTGACGTAGCGCAGGTGCCTTAGAGTGGGACAGAACGCATACTGCGTATTCACATTTCTCTGACGAGATCGGTAACGTTGCATAAGCGCAGCCGGTAGGCGTTAGAGTGAGACAGACTATATAGGCGTGTTAGTCTGAGTTTGGTAGTGGTAGATTGAATAAATAACAACAAAAAAAATGCTATGCAGTAGCTTTACCGTGGCAGTTCCCGAGTGCCACACGTTTTTTTAAATAGTTTGCTTGGCACATTTCCCCCAATGGGAGCATAGTGTAGTTCTGTGCCTACTATATTAGATGCTCGAATAATATATAAAAAAGCGCATTTTACTAGTAGGTTATCTACAATTAATTTGATGTTTAGTCACCTTAAATAATGCAAAAAATCTTGAAATTTGGTAATAGGAGACTTGCCACAATCAGAGGCTATAATTGACAGCCTTAGCAAAACTAGCGTGTAACGTAATTGCCAAACTGACAAGATTAAAATGATTATTAATTTATTTACCTACCTAAACATAAAGATATTAAAAAAATTCTAGTAATCGTTTTTTCTTACTGTAATCTTTAGATGCGACAAAAATGAGTTTACATTTGCCGTCCGAGTCATTCTCTTCGAATACAATCTTTTTCACGATGCTTATAAAAGTATTCTGACTTTTACTATCGAGTATTATCTTAACAGGATCCACTTGTTTAAATAACGATAGGAATATTTGATGTTCTGGCGGACGATCGAGGATTTCTTCAAGAACCTCAAGCTGAGACACAATTTAACTCATTAAATGAATTTAATAATAAACCATAAATTATAAACCAGAGAAGGGCAAATTACCTTATAGAAATTCTATTTTTAAAATTAAAATTTCTTTAAGAGAATTTATAAAATATTAGTATTTTATATTTTATGCAAAATAATTTATTGAAATCTCAAATGACGAATTGTAAATTAAAATGCCACGTGTTTTTATTATCGAAAAAAAAAAATAAAAAAATATATATATTATTTGTATTAATTTTCGACACTTAATATTTTTATGACAATTAAATTCATTAAATTCCTAACATAATATCTTCCTTTTTCCCTCCCTGTAAGTCTCGGAAATCTTAAGTTTTTATAATTTTATTTCTAAAGATTTGTATAAATATGAACACGACTTAAAAATTAGTTTGCCAAAGAAGCTTCACTTCTGACCTGTATACTTTGTACGCACGGATTTTTTTAATGTTAACATTGGCCGCAATATTATGCAGTTCCATTGAAAGAGACGATAGTGTACGTACTTTTGTTTTTTTCTAGTAGTACAATTAGATTTACGGAAATCGAAATTTGTATACATAAGATTGTTTGGAACAAAAATTACCTCTCCTGTTTGTAGAGTGTAGGACGCCGCTCCCAGCTTCCCAGATCTGCAGCATACGGCAAGTAGACGCTATGTAAATGTATGTATGTAAATTACAAGTCCCTATTAATTAAGTTATATAAACCTAGATTCTAGGTATTTCTGTAATCATAGAAACAATCTTCAATCTAAATGAAACAATGCGTGTCGCAACTTTGGGGTCATTTGAACGGAATAACGAATAAAGTGAGCAATTTTATATTGTGATTATATCAATTTTTTATTTGTTACATCTAAATGAATAACCAAATCGAAAAGTCCTAGTAAAAAAATAAATAATATATTGTGTTATTTTTAATATTTAACTACTCAGTGCAAAACTGCGTAAACTTGAGAAATATTTATATAGTGTATCTGCTTTACGAATGTTTATTAGTTATCTTTTTTACTAATTTTATTATAAAATTTTATTTTGTACCTCCTCAACCTCTGACTCTTCCGTCTCTTGATTTTCACATGAATTTCTATTCGTAGATAACAAATCGTTATTTCTGCATAAAGAAAAAAATAATTACATAAAAGTTAATTATGTAATTAACACGAATAAAATATCTCAAATACCTTCGGCATGTTGAAATTATAAAATGACTTGGACGCGAATTTTGTGCGGCACTAGAATTGGAATCCGAGGCTGCGGCCTGAGCTGATGTAGACGCGCTCATATTAATTGTAATAAATATTTAATTTTGTTAATCTTTCAAGTGATAATCTTGTGCGCTAAAATAATTAATTCAATCTACGCGTTACCAATTCACAAATCACAATGCGTCTGAAATTTTCCCGCTCTTTTTTACTGCAACGACAAATGACACAGATACAATTCCTTAAACATAGACAACTATGACTGAAACTTGTTTTTTTTAATTTTATGTCTTGACAAAAAGAAATCGACAAATGACATTTTATAAACTATCACCTGTACGTTAAAATATAGATAGAGGTAGAGGATAAAAGCCTACCTTTTTCATACATTTATTTCGCTGCGTAAGTACTTTATGTCATTGCCTTGTATTTTTTATTGTTATTTTTTTCTCTTATACGAATTTTAAATGAGAAATTTATAAATACAATTGCAAAAAAAAAACGGCAAAATATTGTTAATTTTTTTTTCTTAAAGCTTTTTATAATGTTTTTAAAATTTTAAAATAATGGAAAATGGGTTAGTTCAATTTATATTATAAGTAGATCCTTTTCTTCAGGCGCGTCTTTTCTCATATTAACTCTGATATGTTTACAGAGATGGCCGATAGATTCCATGGTTGGAGTGACAGTTGCAGCCAAAAGTGATTGGCAAAGAGACCTTATTGAGAAGCAATACACTCTCAAGCATCGCAAACCTGGCGTCGCGCACCATATTTGCTAAAAATATAAAGTTCATTTAATGAAAAACAGATAAAAAAAATACATTAATCATTATTTTCACTTGTTAGTTAAATTTACCTCAAAAGCAAGGCATGCAAATCCGCATCCTAGTACCAGGGCACAAGGAGGTGCAAGGAGTATAGAAAGCACAGTGTAGCAGCATCGCCGCGATTGTTTGAAGCAAAACCTGCTAACGCGCCACGCGCTTTCAGGACTTCTACCGCCTTCTGGTTCCCCGATTACATCATCCCATAATAACTGAAAAATAATAATTTATTATACGGTGCCAATGTATCCAACACATGATACTAGCAATGCCCCGCGGTTTCACTCGCGTAGATTACTGATCTCGTGGTAGTGGAAAGTCTACTATTTCGGACTATAGATATATTTTTATTGACATAAAAGTTTTATTTTACTTAGTTTTCTTAGTTTTTAATTTCTTCCTTTCAGATTATTAGATAAACAATTACATTCATAATCTAATCAATATCCAGATTTTACTTTACAACGAATACATCTTTATATATATAATTCTTCTGTGAGTGTGTATGTCACTGAACTTCTCTCAAACGACTGGACCGATTTTGATGAAATTTTTTGTGTGTGTTCAAGGGGATCTGGGAATGGTTTAGATTCACAAATCAGCCCGGCAGATGGCACTGCAGTCGGTACTTTCATACTTTGCTTAATATCCTAATCGCTTTAAATATCATGCAGGACAACGTCTATGGGGTCCACTAGTATCTAATACATTTTTTAAATTCGTAACATAATTTACGTAGAATGTCCGACATTAGTAAATTTAAAAATACTCTACATACGAATAATTCTTAATTTCAAGTAAATTTAAAAATACTCTACATACGAATAATTCTTAATTTCAAGTAGGTATGAAATAATTTTTTTAACCTGTCCAGGAATAATTTAGCTTGATAAATTGTTAAAATAAAATCAAAAATTCATAATGCAATTTCTTCTATATAATGTAGGCCATACACACTACGGTCTACCGGAGAGGTCCACCTGTGCAGGTATGCCTGCGCAGGTGTCACTCGAAAGAATCGATTTTCGATCAGGCGCCGGTCGCCTGTGCAGGTTCGAAAACCTGCACAGGTCTATTCGCGATCACATTCCGGTCTACCTACGCAGGCGTACCTGACACATAAGAAGAGATTTATTTGTAGAACTTCCCTATACACAACATTTGACTGAATTTTATACTATATTATTTTTAAATACTCGAAGCTAAGAAGTAATTAAAACTAAAGTACTAGAAGCGAAGAAGTTCTCAGAAGGTTATATTTTACCACTGACCTTTCAAGAATAAGCGCTTTTAGCTGAAGCGTTAAAAATATTTGACCGTTGAAGTAATTTAGCGTTCAAACACCCTTTCAAGCGAGCAGCGCGTGAGGTCACGCGATGGTCTGCTATTTTATTCTCCGTGTTAAATCACGCTTTCTTTGTTATAAATTTCATAATTATTTTAGGCAGGACGATCGATATGTATACAGTTTTTAAGGTTTGATATAGAACACTTTTGGAGTAAAGCTACTTTAGGCGCATGAGGGTAAATTTTTACGGAAACGTCACGAAGGTGTGCAGCGTTTTTGTCAAAGAAAAGGGAGAGAGCGATTGAGAGAGAGAAGGGTGAATTAGCTTTTAGAAATTCTATTTTTAAATTTAAAATTTCGTAAAAAGAATTTATGAAATATTAGTATTTTATGAAAAAGAATTTATTGAAATCTCAAATGACGAATCGTTAATTAAAATGTCACGTGTTTTTATTATAGAAGAAATGAATAAAAAAAATTAAATTTATAATTTGTATTAATTTTCGATACTTGATATTTTAATGACAATTAAATTCCTAATAAACCTCCCTTTTTCCCTCCCTCAGTCTCGGAAATCTAAAGTTTTAGATTTGTATAAATATGAACAAGACTTGAAAATTAGTTTGCCAAAGAAGTTTCACTTCTGACATGTGTTCTTTGTACGCACGCACTTTTTTTTCTATTTAACAACGAATTTATTATAAGTCACCTTGTGTTGTTCGTTTTCTTATGTTATTATAGCTATTGCGAATGTAAATGAACTTCCGTCGTGTGCTTTACATTTGCTTTTGTTTTTTGCTCACGAAGCAATTTCATTGGAAAACATATTATAATAGCCGTAAATAGTAACAGTGATTTTTTAGTAATAGGGTTGCCTAGAAAGTATCGCTTTATAGCAGCATATTTTATGTTTCTCTTTAAGAATTGTAATTGAAAATTAAAATCAATCCATAGTAATACGATTAATTTATTTACGTGGTAATTATTGCTAACCTTAACACCGTGCAAACAATACCATATTATATGTGGAAATTAGGACATACTTTCTCTGCCAGACCATTCACGCTGTCATATAGAGCGTTTGGTAGCATTCTGATAAACAATAAACTACAAGCTCCCTCCTTATCAGAATGCCAAATCGTAAAATGACTGCTTTACGACTGATTTGAGCGCGACCGCCGCTGCGAAAACCGCTGTGAGAGTTCGAAAAGTGAGTTACAGAATCGCAAGGCAGAGCTTTAGTTAAAATAAAATTAAGATTTGTAAATAAAGATTACAAGGCTATTTGTATACCATATTAAGCAACTGTGCGCAATTTAAATTTGCTCGAACAAGGCAAAGATAAGTAAGAAATTGACTTATGTGAGACCTAAATGGTTAGCTAATACCAAGACCATTATTATTACCTGAACATGTTGATTTAAATTATTCGGATCCCGATCCTCGAGCAACTCCTCCACTGTAACGTTCTGGGTCTTTGTGCTCTCCATGACTTGAACCCTAATGGGGCTGTCCCCATGAAGGGCGGGCTGGGAACCCGGTTCCGGTATGTCGGGCAACAGCTTGATTGGCTTATATTGTCATTAATTAAAGCTAAAAAAGGTTTTAAAAAATTGCATTGTCTCATGTTCTCATAAATAATAATATAAATACTTAGTATTTGGAGATATTTTTGCTACATAAATACCTATTATTTAAAAATCTATATCGTTGTAAATACAATTTCTGGCTTAGCAAAAAAATAAAGTTGCGGAAACCTTCCCGGTACTTTTAAAAACCTGTTAAAGTCAAATATTCAACTTATAGTTTATATAAAGAACTAGCCGTTTCGCGCCCGCTTTGCTGGACGAATTAAAATAAATTTTATGTTTCATTATTTTATTTTTTTTCATATTTTTATTATTCTTCTTTTTAACTTCCCGCTAAGAAAATTGAAATATAAATGATAAATTTTCATAAAAGTAAAACAGCAATAAAAAAATGAAGGAACGTTGGAATTTAATAAATAAATAGCCATAAACCATCTAGGAAAAATTGGTATAATGGTGGTAGTTTCATGTCGATACGATCAGTGGTTTAGGCGTGAAGGAGCCTCAAACGAAGACCATTTTCCTGTTATATAAATAGATAACAATTTGAATTTAATCAAAAAACAAAATCATTATAACCTTACGCTATGTCGTGTTTTGTTTTCAAAGTGACAAGAGAGTGTCAATAGTTAATTGATTTAATAATGCAATAATCAATAAAAAATATCCCATTAGATATAAAAACTAAATCTCGATTACATTTTAATTAAAAGCTCATTTACTCAAGCAAAATTGTAGTCGACTTAAGTATAAGACTTTAAAAGTTTCGTATATTATAAATATATACTTAAAAAGTAAAGTATTTATTTTATACGTACGTGTTATATCCACGAGTTAAACTCACTACTAAAGCTTGAAAGTTTTTCCAACCCTTTCAGTGAAGTATAGTATACCAGTGAAAGATATAACATCCGTTCATAGTTTGTTTAGTACGTACGCCTAAAACAAACAAATTTTTGTTCCCTAAATTTTGTCTAAATAACTTTATGTCATATGTATTTTTGCACTTCTTGCGTTTACCTTTTTTTCTCACAGTTGTTGCCTGGAAGAGATCGCTCGAAGCGATAAGACCGCCAGCTTTCCTTTTTATTTAATAATGTCAATTGTATTATATTTCTGTACATACAATGAGGTGTTAATAAATATAATAAATAAATATAGTAATAATTCAATATCGGCATCCTAACAATACATTCAGACAATTAACTTTTAAACCTTTTGTCATTCTCGTCCTCGTTAGAACCTAGGCTAATCGATCTATCCTATTACAAGAATGTGTACGCTAGCAAATACATTTTCCCCTGTAACTTTCTCCTCTTACAGTTTTGTCATTTATATTTCTCGTTTTTTTAAATAACAAGTTAATATTTTGTAGTAGTAGAGTAGTCTGTAGTTATTAAGTATAAAGTAATTGTAATCTGTGAGATAACAATATTATTTTACTTACATCTCGTATGTCAATAGGCAATTGTATAATTTTACCAAAAAAATCGCCTATTTAGTTTAGGTACACAGCACTCGTACTTAGAAATAAAGAACCCTTAGTCTTAGAAATAATAGAAAACTACTCCAGCGTAGCTTAATAACACAACGATAACAATAACAAAATCTCGTTTCTTTTAGCTATGCCAAACATATGACTAAGTCTGCATTTATACTACCTGCAATATCCAAAACAATTCTATTATAAGAACAATATCTCTTGAGTTTTATATTCATGAGCTTTATAAGTAATTAAATTTGCGTAGCTTTTACTGATGGAAGAACTTTATGAAAACGACGCATGCTCCATCACTGTATTAACCTGGACTTGTGTAGCAAACTTATTATGGTAATATATTTTATAAAACTTAGATTGCTAGTACTATGTTCTTATATACTTACGGCCATGTATGCCTAACAACGCCGTCGAATCTTTGGTAAGCTCAAGCGGCAATGTCTTCATTGCGTAGACAGAAAAATAATTCGCCGAAAGAATGAATACACGACCAAATGGTTAGAGACATTAATACTGGTGTGTTAACTGTATAGGATTGGTAAAGAAACACAATTTTGTAAATATCATATAATTTTTGATATATTTACTATTTACATATAAAACTTAATTTATTGGGCTTAAATCTATGTATTGTTAAATATTCGGTATGTGGTAATTACAGTCTTAAATCATATGGTATTATTGATTATTGCACCTATTATTACATGCAAAGGGCGATACAATTAGTCTTAAACAATAAAATTATACAATTATTAAACGGAATAAAGAATTACAGAAATTACAGGAATTACAACACCGTAGCAATTACCAATAGTCAAATACTTATTAAGTTTATTGCATTTAAAAAGTATTTCGTTCGATTCCCAAATGCAGTAAAAAGTTACTTCTTCTTACCGACTCGTCAAATCAATTGAAATGATATATGAACGTGGGACTTAATAAAAACGAGAAGAAAAATATATTTTTTATATTGAAATATCGATTTTCGTAATGATGTTGTCGCTTGACTATTCCATAGCAATGTTAACCTAGCCACTGCACGCATGGATCAATTTTACCCCATATTATTGCTTATTGCTAATATCGCGTCAACACGATTACAGAAGGCGAACAGAGAAGCAAACTCATACCTTCTCATTCGCACGTGACTCCGACGAGAAGTGACATCCTGTCTACTTTATCTATTCAGTATACATGTGGAATTGCTGACACATATCACATAATGCCACATTTAAACTCACAGACAGAGCCCTACACAGAGAAGTACTGCCCGTAAGAAAAAGATTGCCAATGTGTTGCCGATAATATTAAAATGTTTTAGGATTCACTTTAAACGTGGTATTACAGAGAAGAACCTTATATAAAACCAACATATACATATGAAAAGTTTAGCACCGTTATATCTATGTTAAAGCTATTATACATTGGAAGACAGCTATTTGTTAGTATACAAAACTACTTTACTGATCGAAGTATTTATTGCAGTGACTTACTATACTTATATATAACTCAAATAAAGAGAAATAACAATATTTATAACTGTCTAATGTCAATATTTATAACGATATGTCTCACCTATAATCACCGCATCTGAACGTAAATTTAGTATTACATTTTTTAAATAGGTTCAAATCAGCACCTTTAAATCATAAAATAACCTGCTATATAAATCACCATACATGTTAAACTAAGTTTTCAGCGAATTGCAACAATATTCCTTGCGGGTCTGGAAGGCCGCAGTATGGGCACGATGGGCTGCTCTTCCTTCGGTTCACTGTAACGCATTCGAGGGTTAATATGTTTCGTGACTGTAAAGTACGTTAGAGTGTAATCACTTTATTGAATTATAGGTTGATCTGTGGAACGAACTCAACAATTCACACGCTGTACTTGCTATGCCTTTATAATAATAATAATTTAATTGCAAGAATATGGTGGTACAATCAAAAACTTTGCATATTATGCCACAAATTTGTCTTAAAAAGAATTTTACATATTAGTCATATCATTATAGTAAAATCTAAGTGATAAAATATCACATTATTATAATATATTTTAACGTTATCAAATTAATAGTAATTATAATGTTTCACGCAAATAATCATTAATAGCGTAACGTAGTTTAAAAAAAGGGATATAAAGCATTTGTCTTGTACTGATAAGCAAGTACTTATTTAAAATTACACAATTTATTATTAATTATACATCGTAGTAACAAATTATTCAAAGATTCGAGTATAAATGACCCCGACGCATAGGGAGGACTATTTTTCACTAAATAAATGTTTGGTAAACTATTTTTAAAACTAACCTTAATGCTGACTAGTATTAGTATCAAGCATGCAAAATGCATGTAATCCTTAAACTTAGTCATTACAACTTTTAAAACAACTAGGTCAGATCGCAACTGGAAGATTTCTGCACTAAGGTAGTGAGATGTGTCACTCACTGCAACAAGAGCGTAGCAGAGGTGAGGCGGGCCCCCACTAGCCCATGAATATAAAATAGAAATATGCAGTAATATATGTAATTGTATATATATATATTATATATATATTAGGAAATTTCTCAATGTATGTATGTATAATTGTATATATATGTTTGTACAAAATATATGTATAAAATAAGGTCCCGCACCACAAGAGTCGGGGACAAATTTTAAATTCAGAAGTAACAGAGGCAGTTTTGTATACAGATCAACCGTTAATAGAACTTAGAAATAAAAGCTAAATCCAATAAATTTTTAATATACAGCACTCACCTTTGGAAAAGCGGTTAGATAAAGCACTACGGAATCTCCTTCACCACCTTGAGGAAAATAACCATTGTTATTTCTACTAAACATGCCTATTATAAATACGATTCACTATTCCTTACGTTTGAAGCAGAAACTTACATGCGGGGAAAATCAAATACATGCATCTTGATTTTCGCTTAATGTGACTTGAATATGAAATAATCGGTCGTTCAATCTCACAGTTAATACTCTTTCATGGCTAAATTTACTTCATGAAAAACCAATCAAATTGCATTCTTTAGAGATGTCAATGGTCTCTTGTCATTCGATAACACAATTTGACAGAAAGAGACAATAGAGTACTTTAAAGAGCATCAAAACTCATTTAGTTTTAATGTATGTATTTTTTTTATTAAACACGCTAATTTAAATAATCAACAACCAATTTTTTTTAATTAACAGATTTTTTAACCTTAACTTACTTGTATTGTCAATTGTCAATACAAGTAGTATTGTCAATTGTCACTGTCAAAGTGACACTAAAATAACTTTTTCACCGTTTATATTAATTTTCTTTTTCACAGTTTACATGCATTACCTTATTTTGATGGGTTGTCTCAAAGATATCTCTGAGCTGGAAGACGAGGGTGATCTGGTAGTGAGCAGGCGCGGCGGGCGCGGTGTGCGTGGGGATGGGACGCCACGGGCGAACTCTAGGCGGTAATTGTCTGACCGGGGGCTACCGGAAAACGTGGAGCCCTCCACACCTATAATGAATAAAATTTTCATAAGATCTATAACGGATATAAACTCGATTTTAATTACGTTTCTAGTTGGTACTTCAAAGCCATCGTGTGCAGAGAGACACAATTAACAAATAATATATATGGCAACGCACAATATTTTGTTGTTGGCTGTGGCTTTAACTAGTCTACGAAGAGAGGCTATTATCCGCATAGCAATTGCTAAGTTGCAAATAATAAGTTGATAGATATTAATCCAAAACCCACGGCAAATATAACACCAGAACACAAAATGCGTTATTTCAAAATTCGTAAGACAAAAAATGTATCTCTATATCTATTAAATTATTATACAAAAAAATAATAGAAAAATCAATGGAATATATTTTGTAGTGATCTCATAATAAGTACAAGAGGTTATAAGAACGTGTCCACAACGAACAAAATGTGTGTCAGTGTAACGAGGCCGGTCACTGTACGTGCCTTTGCACATCCGTTGACCATTGATAAGCCTTGCCTTATGAGTTCAAGTAATTAATTAAAAAAGGATTTATTAATAAACAGTCTGCCGACAGCTAGGATAACGCTTGCGACCTCTGGATATTATTCTCTTATATGTATAAACGGGTAGATGTATTGTTACGTTAGGAATAAAAAATACCTTCTATTCAGTTAAACGAAAGAAATATTAACATCTGTGAATTGAATTTTCAATTTTATGTAGGTTTAGGTTTAAGAACAGCTTTATTTCTCATAAGAATTGCATACATAATTCACTTACTGAGAAACAATATGTAAAACTAAGATTAATAATTAGAGCGCACAGATGTGCGTATATAAAATAACAAAACAAAACAGCAACAAAAATGTGGGTAGACATAATATATAATAGTATTCAATCTACAGGAGAATTGAAAATACCATGAAATTTAAAAAATAATCCAGTGGCGCTATAACCCAAAATGGGTTTTTATTTTATAGACAAGTAGCCTTCAGTGTCTGACATCTCATAGGTTTTTGAGATATTACCGTAGGAACAAGTGGTACTGCGCAAGAAAAATTAATTGGTGTAAAGCCGTGATTCGAACGCACGGCCTGTGTTGCGAGTGTTTTAATCCACTAGGTCAACACAGCTCCTCTATTTTAAACAATGATTAGTAAATGTTAAATATAGTCACTGATTTTAATAACATTAGCATATCTGGTTGTCCTCGTACTGTGTTTATTTATGTTCATTGACTGTTAAGAACTATTGAGTATATGTTTAATAGAAAATTATACAGAACAGGTTATTAAAAACACAATTTGTGATCGCATGCAAAATTAGCTCCTTAAATGTTAGGTAATAATTAAGGTCCTAGGTCATACTTGTGTTGAGTATGTTGAGTAATTTTTCGATGCATACTATATAGACCAGTGCCGATAATAATTTTTGAAACCAAAAAAAATTACAGTAGGATGAAACCCATTAGAAAAGCAGGGGAATATGATCAAAATGAAAGGAAAAATAAATTACGGTCGATCTGAGGTCGGGAAGGGGTTAGGGGAGTTTTAAGGGTAAAAAACGGTTTATCTCGATTTCCGGCAAAACTAAAAGTCCTATCGAAGAAAGTTAAATGGCAAAGTTGTAGGTAATAAAAAGATCTAAAACTTTTGTATTCACACATTTTCACATAATCTCAAAATTGGTGTGAAAAATTCAAAAACCCAAGTTTTTGGTTTTTAATTTTTATCTTTTACAAATTTCTTTTTTTTTTAACGAAATTTATTGAAAACTTACTTTATTATGTCCCAAATATACTGTAATTTATTTGATTAAAAATATTTATTTTTTCACCTTATTTTGAATTAATATCGAAAAAACACCCTAATTTTCAATCGAAAATTCTGACGTCAAAATTTCAGCTTTTTCAAACAGTTGGTGTGCTTTCAGTTCGTTGAAATCTCTTCTTTCCTATGGTAAAAAAATATATATATATTACCATAGTAAATCTTCTCAGAAAATGCAAAACATCGTATGCAGTAACGCCCAGACCCGTCATACCCTTCCCTACTTCTCTATGAATCTTCTTTAAATTATAATTAGATGCCTATTTATTACTATTTTAAGATAACTTATATATACCTGAGTGACCTAAAAAAAATATTTAGCCTTTAGATGGGCTAAAATTTTCGTATTTCATAGAGAAGTAGGGAAGGGTATGACGGGTCTGGGCGTTACTGCATACGATGTTTTGCATTTTCTGAGAAGATTTACTATGGTAATATATACATATATATATTTTTTTACCATAGGAAAGTAGAGATTTCAACGAACTGAAAGCACACCAACTTTTTGAAAAAAGCTGAAATTTTGACGTCAGAATTTTCGATTGAAAATTAGGGTGTTTTTTCGATATTAATTCAAAATAAGGTGAAAAAATAAATATTTTTAATCAAATAAATTACAGTATATTTGGGACATAATAAAGTAAGTTTTCAATAAATTTCGTTACAAAAAAAAGAAATTTGTAAAAGATAAATATTAAAAACCAAAAACTTGGTTTTTTGAATTTTTCACATAAATTTTGAGGTTATGTGAAAAATGTGTGAATACAAAAGTTTTAGATCTTTTTATTACCTACAACTTTGCCATTTAACTTTCTTCGATAGGACTTTTATTTTTGCCGGAAATCGAGATAAACCGTTTTTTACCCTTAAAACTCCCCCCCCCCCTGCCCCTTCCCGACCTCAGATCGCCCGTAAATTATTTTTCCTTTAATTTTTATAATATTCTCCTCCTTTTCCAATAGGTTTCATCCTACTATTATTTTTTTCACTTTTTATTTATTTTGAAGGCTATCTGCACTGGTCTATTATGCGTAAGTTTCGCATATAGTAACACACAAGCCAAAGTCACATTTTTTTTTAACATTAGTTGTAATAATAAATATATATAATATAATAATATATCTTTTTTAACAAAAATAAATAAATAATGATTATCTTTAATCAATTTACTATAAATTGTTAATTTATCAAAGTTTTTCTATTATATCATAAAAAGTAAAATCCAGGTCATTTGTTCCTTTTTTCTTTTTATTATTATTATTACTTTTTGGGAATTTATATGCTTCGGGAACTAAAGTTTCATCTATTTTATTACGTTTTTCTATTTAATTTTAGTCATTATGACTTAATTAAACCAAGAATTATAAAATCCCTTAACTAAATATTAAAGGTATTACCGTGATTCTGTGTCGCCATATGCATACGGGCGCAAGCGGGCGGATGCGCGTGAGTTGCGAACGCGCCGCACCAATCGCGGTACACTCGTGCGCCATTGTCATTGCGCCATTCTGACATCTCAACGCTTCGGTTCTGAATATAATATTAGTTTATTAATAAATAAAATAAGTATTAAAAATGTTTACTGCCCATTAGAGAAGGAGATCCATCATTGCTATTTTATACTTATGACCATGCATTTTGTACGCTGTCGAATGCTGCTGATGCAAGGAGCCTATCCAAGTCATAGTTTTATTTATCTCTATAACAACCTCAACTCAAAGTCAAAATCGTTTATTCATATAGGTAACACAATGTATACTTATGAACGTCAAAAAAGAATATGCATATAAAATGCTTTGAATTTTTCATTTACTGCCAGTTCTCAAATCAAATCAACTATGAATCAACGAATTTTTATCAATATTATGGAAATCATAAATCAATCTCTGTACAATCAAGAAAAGAGCTGACTGCACTTGACCTCAGGTTCTTAATCAAAATTAATAATTAGATGTTAAAAATATTATTACCGGTGTGGAACTCTTGCTGCGTCCGCTGATCTCGGAGCCGTTGCTGTTCTTCTGTCTGTCTTTCGTGCGGTCTGGTGAATCTCGGCAGGAGCCATCTGGCTCGTCACGGGTCTGATTAAATACGATAAAAAAGTTAATCTAATATATAAAATTCTCGTGTCGCGGTGTTTGTGGTTAAACTCCTCCGAAACGGCTCGATCGATTCTCATGAAATTTTGTGTGCATATTAGACATGTCTGAGAATCGGAAAACATCTATTTTTCATCCCCCTAAATGTTAAGGGTAGCCCACCCCTAAAAAATTTTTTTAATTTTAGATAAAAAAATTATTCTTTATTTTTTTATGATACAACGTTAAAAATACATACAACCCCTAATTTTTATTACAAATGATATACATGGCAAAACGACGTTTGCCGGATCAGCTAGTATACCTAATATAGTTCCGTAATCACAGAGGATATGGGGTATGGAATGAAGCTCGAATTTAACGAACAGCGTCTTTTACTATAAGTGTTTTTGTATAAACACACACCTTCCTGTGTGACACATACACACATGAATACACATATTTATTACTATATAAGTAAATGAACAGTGTTGGCCTAGTGGCTTCAGCGTGCGACTCTCATCCATGATATCGTAGGTTCGATCCCCGGCTGTGCTGGACTTTCTTTCTATGTGCGCATTTAACATTCGCTCGAGCGGTGAAGGAAAACATCGTGAGGAAACCGACATGTCTTAGGGTGAGATCTATAGTGCGCACTTGGACTTTGCTCAGACTTACCTTACGAAAAACTTTGCTTAGTGTACACTAAGGTTAAACTATGATTTCGTATTTATAGACATTTTAACGGTGAGATTAAGCTAAGCCCAAGCTAAGACAGAAAATGTCAAAATACAAATTGATGTTTCATTTCATGCAATACTTTGTTTATTATCCTTTAAAAAAGTAAACAATAACAAATATTTAAACATCTAAAACGGTACACATATATCTTCAATTTATTGTTATTTATGTATTCATTTATTTTATTATTGCAATAACTAGAAATTTACGAGTAACCTTTAGAAAATGTATTAATTATTTAAAGATGACAATAATTTTATTACGTAGAACGGATCGCAATGTTTTGACAACAGCAACAGAGCACTTGTATCAACTATCAACAATTGAAAATTTTAAACCACTTTTTCTCTTTTTTGATCTTTCTTCAAAACAACGACTGGCTTTGTGACTTGGACCTGGACCAATCTGGATCGTATACCTACTTAAGACCTACGCATTCCCGAAGCACTGTGACGTTTTGTGATTTGGCTTTGTTACATGGACCGCTTGGAAATATCAATATCGAAAGTGACATGATGGAGAGAGAGAGTTCTATCTTCAATAGAAAACATTGAAAGGGTAGGAACTGCAGCCGATATGAATCCACGAATGCCTAAAGTGTTGTATATGTTCGGAACTAATAAAACCAAAATCCTTCCATCCTGTACGGTGAGAATGAATTCAAAAGAAGGAACCGTATTTTGAAACACACGGTATTAAATGTGATCCTGACGCTGATCATTACAAACTTGCAACTTTATAACAACAGAGGATCGCCAAACCTACCGCAATTGCAAAAACTTATTGCATTAAGGCATAAAAATGAAACTGGATGTTTTCAGGTAATACTGTGTTCATAAATATGTATGGTTTTTCAATTTGATATATTATACCTCTTCTCAAATGATTTTAAATAGTACATATGTTGAAGACTTTTGTCTTCTGACTTTCAGAAACATAACATATATGTGACTAATAATACTTTATTGACATTACAGATGGTGTGTGGTGATCTGAACAGCATAAGCCAATCTACAGTCTGTTTAATTATAAATAAAGTCTCTGCAGAGTTGAGTAAATTTCTTCCTAGATTTGTAAATTTTCCAAGAAATATGAACACAGCCAAAACGAAGTTTGAAGAATTAGGAAGATCTAATACTCACCATGGCCTAAACAGTATAATCGGAGCTATTGACTGCACCCATATAAAAATTAATAGACCCAAAGGTATCGCTCACTCTGAAGCATACAGAAATAAAAAAGGGTATTTTTCTGTAAATGTGCAAGCAATAATAGGGCCTGATATGGAAATATTTGCTATAGTGACTAGGTGGCCTGGCAGTTCACACGACAGCAGGATATTTAGAAACAGCCAGGCGTATGCAAGACTGGTAAATGGTGAACTAGAAGGAGTTTTAGTAGGTGACAGTGGTTATCCAGCACTGAACTTCATGTTAACACCACTATTGAATCCACAAACAAGAGCTGACAATAATTATAATTATTCTCAATTGAGAACTAGGAATATTGTTGAAAGGTTTTTCGGAGTGTGGAAAAAGAAATTTCCATGTTTGCAGAGAGGACTACGATCAAAATTGACAAATACCAGCAACATAATTATAGCTTGTGCTGTATTACATAATATAGGTATACAGAGAGGGGATGTTTATGACGATGGTGATCTTGCTGATCAAACACCAGAAGTTGAAGAACACAGAAACAATGAAAGATCTACTACAGGTCTAGCATTCCGGCAATCTGTGATTGCACAATTTAACTAGGTTGGTTTGGTAATAAAGAAAATCAAAACAAAAATTGTTTCATTTTAATAATTTATTTTCAGATTCTTTTTTAAACTGTAAAATTTCTAGTTCTAATTTATATTTTTGTCGAAGAAATTCGATTTCTAACTGATTTTTTAGTTTCATGTGTTCCACTTCTATCTCAAATTTTTTTTTGTTGTTGTCTAACTCTTGCCACAGCAATTTTTTTTTAATATCCTCAAATGAAGGTTTTCTGATCACTGATTGTGTAGCTGATAGCTGAGAGGGTTCACTTTTAGTGGTGACCTCAACACTGGTTTCCGTTAACCCAGCTTCATCAGTCCAGTCCTGGCTTGTTCCCGGCTGATTTACAGATTCAAGTGTGGCCTCTATACTGGACACTCTTGCCCTCTTTGGTCTCCAGCTTTCACCGTCATTGTCATAACCAGTACCAGCTATAAAAGTAAACAGTCTAATAAGTTATCATATAGGTATGTCTTTTATTGCTTAGAATAAGATAACATGCAGGTCAACTAATAAACCTGTCCAGAAGTCTGGTAGGGGTGAGAACAGAGTGTTGTCACATACTTTGGGAGAGGCCTATGTTTAGCAGTGGATGTGAGTTGGTTGAAAATGATGAGGAATTATATCTTTGGGAAATGATCTTACCTTCTACTGTAGTTAATGTGTCACAGTCTATTGGTACATCTATTGACGGCATTATATGTGGCATGACTGCAATCACTTGACTGTCCATTGGCCCCATTTCAGGCGGTGCTGGTCCTCCGCCTGTCCTCTTCCTTTGGGCTTCAAGGGTTTTGGCATCCCTAGCTTTTGCCTTCATATTTTGCCACATCTTTTTTAATTGTTTAGAATCAGCCTAAAATCGAAAAAAAATTGTACTGAAATATAAAAGTTCATATGACAAACATGAAAATTTTATCAAACCAAAATTTACCACCAAGGTTACATTAGCATTGCTTTGGCTTTGGCTCATTCTATCCTTGTACCTAACTATACTCTAGTTATATATCTATCTTTGTAATTATCGTACAGCATAATATTGATATTTATAGATAGTGTATGTTGGTGGATTACTTACAGAATGTGACACGTTAGAGTTATTAAATTCTATTGCTAATTCTTCCCAAGCCTCGTGTTTCTTTTTTTGAGAAACGGCGTCCGTCTTCCTGTTCTCTAGAATGCCAATCTTTGACTGAACCAACTGTACAAGCAGTTGCCTCTCATATTCCGAGTAAGGCTTCTGTTTTTTTTTATCCATTTTTTTGTGAGCGAGTCCGGTCCGAGTGAGAATAGCCGTGGTCAGTCGTTTAAGCAGGTACAAAATCCGTTGAGCAAGCAAGGTCGTCAGGTAATAAAAGGTAGAAGATTCAGGTAATCGAAAATAACGGTCAACGGATGTGAAGCGATGAGCGAGAGACGAAGTTGGTTTGGTTATTTGAATTTTGTTGTCAACATATGCCAGTGCTGCCAGGTGACAGATACGATATCACACCAGTTATTTATAAGATCTCTCAAAAATGGGGTTGAACACTTATATAAATAATGTAAATAAACAACAATAGATACCATAATAATGTGTAATTATTTTATTTCATGCATTTCATAGGTATTTATCAAGATCATTTATAATTTCTTTGAATTCAAATTCTATTTTTCCCAAAGTCTATGGAACTCCGATACAAAATGGCAACACCGTTCATTAAAAACCGACAAAAATAAAAAGTCCAGTAAAAGATATGATGGTAAAGCAAATTTTGGGCCATTATTTTTGTTAGGCTTATAGTCAAAGTTTTTGGTAAGTCGTCGATTTCGTGGACTTGAGATTAAGCTAAGCCAACACTAGGGAGAGATTCGCAGTTTGCTCTATAAATACCGACTGTGTCTTAGCTCGATAGTTAAGTCAGAGCAAAGTCTAAGTGCGGACTATAGATCTCACCCTTAGACACAAAAAGTCGACGGCGTGTGTCAGGCACAGGAGGCTGATCACCTCTTTGTCTATTAGATTAAAAAAAATGATCATGAAACAGATTTAAAAATCTGAGGCCAGACCTAAAGTGGTTGTAGCGCCACTGATTTATTTTTTATTTTATAAGTAAAGGAAGAGCTAGGCACGAGAAATATGTATTTACTTAAAAGGTCTATGGTGTATATAATTCTAGTTACTATACAATATAAAATAAACAATTTTGATTTGATTTTGAAGTATACTTACATTGTGGTGAGAAGGGGGCATGCTACTAGCACCACTGCTCACGAGTCGCAACTGTTGGCGTATATTTGCCTTCTCTCTCGCACGTTTGCGCTGAAACTCTTCTTCTACCCTGAAATTATTTATTTGAAAATGTTACATACACAACCACAAGAAGATATTTTAAACATCTCCGAGTACATCCTATACGAATTATTTTTCCGATGCGTATATAAGCTATATGATAATTTACCTCCTCATGGCTTCCAGCTCAGTTTTCCTTTGTTGCTCTTTCAAATCTGCTTCCTTGGACAGTTTTTCCGCGAGCCGTCGCCGTTCGAGCTGTCGTACTGTTGACTGGAACGTGAACCGCTTGCTGCGTGACGGGTTCGTTCGCTGTAACAAATCAACATTTATTTATAGCCACACATAGATATGATATAACCAAAAATATATATAAATTGAAGTTTCTAAATTTACATTAGATCAAGGCGTAGCCGAGAAGTACAGTTTTAAACGCCCAGTTTTTGGTTTACAAATTGATTACACTTTAAATATTACTTTCACGTGACTTGACTAGAAACTATCGCTTGTGTTAAAGTATTTACTTATTAAAACTTTACAGTAAACCTTATTTAGTCGTGATAAATCAGTAATCATTGAAATCAGTTGAAACATTTAATGAATTTTACTAATATAATTTTGTTTCTCCATGAATATTTTTTCCTTTTAACAATAAAAAAACAATTCGTACTGCTGTTTGTTGAAGCAGCGAAGGCTTATGCTTTTCTACGAAGTTTTACGACTTTGAGGTGAATATCAATATATGAATAGTTGTATTTAATTAGATTAATATTTGATGCACAATTAGTTGATTTAGAATAATTACAGTTAACAATAGGTAGCGCAAATTCGTAATGCGTTATGCGAGTGAGGTCAGGTTGTGCAAGAGGATGCCCCAGATTCCTATCTGATCAGCTTTCCACTTGCCTTTGTTCTACATATAGATGCATATAATTTTGCTAATTATTCTGTTAGCTAGTAAAGCTCATTTCACTATGAGGTCGTAGCTGCTATTCGCCAAATGTTTTTGCATTGGTAGTATTTATTTTATTTATAATTTCTATAAGAGAGTAGAAATTGAAAAACAGCACAAAATCTAAATAAAAACTTAAACCTCATTATTAAAAATTAATTAGTGGCGCTACAACCATTTTAGGATGGGCCTCAAATTTCTGTATCTATTTCATCATTCATTCATTTGTCAATCTAATAGGCAAGTAGATGATCAGCCTTCTGTGCCTGACACACGCCGTCGACTTTTTGAGTCTTAGGTAAGCCGGTTTCCTCACGAAGTTTTCCTTCACCGTTAAATGCGCAGATAGGAATAAAGTCCATTAGTGCACAGCCGGTAATCGAACCTACTACCTCAGGGTTGAGAGATGCACGCTGAAGCCACTAGGCTAACTGTTCGGGGTTGGGAAAAATTATTAAGATATTTAAAGGGATAATTATTTATTTAATGAGTAATGAACTAAACTAGTGGGGTGAGATGAGATTGGGATAAGAGGATATAATGAAAATGAACACACAAGCAAATCATATTGCATGGTGTCAATTACATTGCAAATACCTGTACGCTTGTAAACCGAACACTAACACTGCTCTTTGGACCTCATTAATAGCATACGAAAAGTAAGAATATTGTTATAAAATATATAAATATTCTCATTAGTATATAGTAATGTACCGACTGGGCTATAATAATAATATAATATAATATTTTTTTATTAATCAGACAAATACAGTCCATTGATTGATTAGTGGGTTAGTAACAATAGTTTCTTAAGATCTATGTTAGAGAATTAGTAAAAATAAGGAAAAAGTAGTTAAATAAAAACTATCAGGTACAAAGCCCTGCGGAGATGTCGGAGCAGTGTCGTAAATAGGGGCACTCCATTCTTTCGACTATCATCCGTAAGATGTAATATATATATATATACTATAGCGGCTAATCTCTATTAAGACTGGCCATTTTTGCAGGGTATACACAGTGCACTCTCTATTCAATGGAACAAATATCCGATATGTGAACAGGCGTCCGCCCAACAGTTTTACGTAGTATTTCTTAGCACGGGATAATACATACATACTTAAACAAAGGAAAGTTGCGTACCTGGGCTATGACCGCTACCATTTCCTTCAATTAGTTATAATGGGTAAAATTCTGGGTAAATGGCATGGCAATCTCCAGTAATAGAGAGGCATCAACAGAAAATGATACATACGTTGAATTGTCGATTTGACACCCAAAGACGCGATTGAAGTCGGTTTTAGTAAATACCCTCCTTTTCGTCCACAGTCGCGTAAAGACTATTTAAGCAATCATTTGCAAAGTCATTAAGCTTAATGCGTACCCGTTTCACACGCTCCAAATATTTCAGAAGAATACAAAAGATGCTAAAGCACTTTTACTCTTTAGTACGTTATGAGTCATATACATTAATGACGAGATAATTGCGTCAGATTCACTAAAATATGATTTTACTAATATAATTGTAGATATACATACCTAATATAAATATAGTAATTTAACCTAAAGTGAAGTTAAAGGTTAGTATTATCGGGGTAAAATGTATCAAATTCATTTCAGTATTAGAAGCAAAAAAATTTTTTTTTCTAATTGGTTCCCCTTCATGTATTCATATATTATTCTTAAACATGAGGCCTTTCTGTATTTTGAAAATAATACGCAATAAAACATTTAAGTTATGAATTATTAAAACAAAATTATGAAGTAGAATTTCTGTAACCGTTTCATTTTGGATAGATTAATCTAGTATAAAGCACGAAAAAATTACTATACAAATGGTTTTAGAAAGAAAGTTATGAATAGAACCTTCATCCTTTACAAAATAATAATAATATAAAAGCTTGTCAACGCTCGGCACACTGATACATTGGTACAAGAACAATAAAATATATTTTTTAATGTGACAAGCACTCATAGGCAAACAACACACACGAAGAAATAATAAAAAACAAATTAAAAAAACAATTAAACTATAAAAACTAAACGAAAATCCATTTTAAAGTGTGAGGGAAGCTATGGATATCCAGATCCAGCTCGTTTATCAGTGTGCTCAATCTGGACATCGGTGAGATTGACGGAGGAGGAACAAATGTAATGATGGGAGGCCTGGGGTATACACACTGGGGTACTTCATACAATAATAAAAAATCCAAAGAGAGATTTCCAATCTCTGCAAATTTTGATGCTAATGTTATGGTGCAAATTTTTTAATTAAACAGAGATATCAAAAAAACTGTAGTAATTACATGGATTCAAATTATAAATTTTAAGTTTTTTTTTTTACAAAAAAACCATGAATCTAATCTTAGAAATAATATAAATTATTAAACAGAAAATCAAAACAAATTTAAAAAGTTTGGTCCCTGCGGCAGTGTACCTTTAACGCTGGCAGCATTTACTTTGAAAGTAAAGAAAACTGTAAATACTTGATTGTAAATATGAATTATGTTTAATAAAAATGTATTATTATCTTAGAAATTGTATTTCGTTCATAATAATGAGAATAGTTTAATATGCGCAAGTGGTAATACAGTGTCGCTTGCTCAGGTGTCGGTTGAGCAAACATTGACATGCTACAAATTACTGTCAATATTATGTATAACGGCATCGGGCTAGCGAACGTTCATCGAATTAACGAAAATTATCGTGTATTGCAAATCTCAGAATAGAGAAACCTTTTTAATTTGACTGCTTTGTGGTTTTAGTTGACTTGACAAACCGTTGAGGATTGAAGAAAAGAGTTTAAGTAAATCGAAGTTTTACCATCGATTTTTTTCTGTAACGCGCAGGAGGCTCACCTGATAGAGATTAGAGATACCGCCGCCCATAGACACTCACATTGCCTGAGTGTTCGCAAGTGCGTTGCCGGCCTTTAAATTATTCTATAGAATGTTTTATTGGTTTACTAACTTTACTTAGTGTATCGTTTACAAATACTTATCGATATTTTTGTTCGTGATGAAATCGTAAACTCTACCAGGAGCGAATAGTGAAAGGGACTTGGGGTAAGATCCAGAGCTAAGATAGCTAGATAGCGGTAAGCATGAATGGAGGGATGCAGGGCCCAGTAGCCTACGTACTTTAGCTATGTCGATGGTACAAATTTTACTTGTTATATCATAAGAACATAAAGATATTAAATCATCTAATGTTTCGGCCATACAATGCGCTGAGCCGATGAGAACTTGGAGATACTGATCGTGGTTCATGGAAGTCCAAATATCGCGTGGTCGTTCACCAATCAGATGAACCCATCAAGTGTAAGACTCGTCGTCAAAACTCTGCACTGGACAAAAACCAGTGAAGACTGATAGCTAGTTCCAGGTGAACCTTGCTGAACATGATGACATGAGCTACCGACCTACGTGAGAGTTTATACTTTCTTTATTTATAACATGTATGCACATACCTATAACAACATGTATGCTTAAAATATACAAGAAAATTTGACTTCACAAATTTTACACATATACACAAACACACCTATTATATTAGAATATAAAAAAATATCAAGAATAATCAAAAAACCTTTTATATACCAACATTGAATTTTAATTTTTTTTTTTTGGAATTCTCCCAAGTTGCTTGGCTACTTATAGAAAAAGAAATATATCGTCGGTGTAGAATGATAACCTCGTATGCCCAAAAATTACAGGAAACGAAAAAAAATTTTCATTTCGTCAATGTTGTTTTATCTGTAGTTTTGGATAGTAAAAAGGTCTTATTTATTAATAACCTAAGTCATTACTTCATTAGATTTTACCAGTTAAATGACATAAGAGTCTAGAATAAAAAATGGTGCGTGTACTTATGTACGCGCGTAAGAAGTTATATTTCTTTGGCTTTCTTTGTAATTTAACAATATTTAATATTTAGTATATTATTCAATTATTAATTGATATTAATAATAATTATTAATTGATATTAATAATAATTATTATTTATTATTTTATTATATTAATAATTCAATGTAATAACTAGGTATGTTTCATAACCTTTTAACTATTACTTAGTTAAAAGGTCAATAGGTCTTTGTGAAAAAGCATTGCTAATTTTCTTAGAAAAAATTATTAAATCTCCTTTATTTGTTTAAAAGGTACTACAAATGTCATTATGGTCATTTAAAATTCTTGGGATAGCTGCTAACGTCACGCATATTCTATTTCTTTTTACTTGTAGATTGTCTTATTCCCATCTCGCTCGCGCACGTTCGGCGCCCATACTGATAATTTTGTGTCACGGTGCGCGCGCATCGTAAAATTTCAATCTCATAAATTTTTCATAACGCGCCTAAAGAAGTATAACTTCAAAAATAAATGTTTTTTTGACATACGAGGTAATCATTCTACAGTGACGATATGTAATATTAAAATTTTCTACTGTACAAAACGTTCTGTTAGACATAATGACATCTTCAAGTCACGGTGTTACAGTGACAATCTTCACACTTGTTTAAATTAACTATTGTCTTGATATGCTAACTTCGCAACTCATTTTCTAATTCGTTCCACTTTAAATTACGCATGAGGCCTTCCTGTATTATGAAAATAATACGTAATATTACGTTTTAGTTATGAATTATTAAAACAAAAACAACAGAATCTCTGTAACTGTTTCATTTTTGACAGATTTATCAAATATCAAGCACGAAAAAATTACTATACAAATGCAGCGTTTTTAGGTCTGGACCTCAGATTTCTGTTTCTTGATCATATTTTGTCAATCTAATAGGCAAATAGGTGGTCAGCCTCTTGAGCCTGACGCACGCAGTCAACTTTTTGAGTCAAAGGCAAGCCTTACGATGTTTTCCTTCACTGTTTGAGCGAATGTTAAATGCGCTCATATACCATTGGTGCACAGCCGGGTATAGAACCTACGATCTCAAAGATGAGAGTCGAACGCTGTAGCCACTAGGCCAACACTGCTGCTTTGCCAGAAGGACAATTATGAATAGGTTTTGTAATACCAATTATTTCCTACAATTAAAAAAAAATATATATATACATATAAAGTTAAGCTTATCAGACTATGCGTTTGATACATAAGAGTTGTTTGTAACGTTCGTTTAATATACACGTATTATGAAACAAATGTTTTTAGCTACAAAAATTTACGCGAATATATAAATTTCGTACAGTTTATTCCGAAGTAGTTAATATTCTAAACATCACGGAAAGCGATTTATAGAGACAATTAAAATCTATTCCGGGTTTAAAAAATTGATAATAGCAATATTTTATAAAATTCTATTGCAGAAACTTAAATTTTGTATTTTGAGAATTATTGTTTAAGATGTAGTGATGTTTAATGTGTTAATAACACATTAAGCGGTGATTTAGTTTAAGTACTTAGTTGTAACTGAATGTACATTGTAATGCTGTAATACAGAGATGATTTTCAGTTAAATATCAAAAATTTAATAAACATTAGATTAATTTTCTTAGTTCTCAGCGATAGCCACAGTGACCAAGACGGCCTTGAGAACACTTAAATTTATCTATAAAAACTTTGTAAATATTATACAGTGCAAAGACTCCATTACACGCAATTTGAAGGTAATATGGTAACGTGACACCGCGTACATCTTGATGCACGCCAATAGCCGTTTAGATTTTTGTTAAGATATTATTAACTTGGATTCTTTCACGCGTGTCACGCATAGCTTCTTTAGTAGATTATTAAGTACACAGATATAAAAAACGCGGAAACTATATAAACGACACAACATACAATAAAAAATTTAATAGAAGCATTTGAAAGTGAAAATGTCTTAGACTGTTCGCTTTACCGACGAAATGATAATAAGACGTAACTTATACAAGATTTAAACTGAGACAAGAGTGAAGAACCAATAACAAAACAATGGTATGTTTCGATTAATTATGATTAGTCATGGCATCTTTAGCTTGATCATAGACACGCATACATTAGCCGTCGTGGCATTCGACCAATCAGAGAGAAGCGAAACGCGCTATCGTCTTTTGTTTTATATTGTCACCCCAGGATTATATTTAGAAGGAGATAGATGGTTACAATAATACTATATTCGGCGTGACTAATACACTCAATAGAAGAAGGTAAAAAAAGATGATTTGCAATATGTTGAAAGAAAAAACATCTTTTGGTCTATAAACTAATCTAAATGATGTCACCTGTGGACATAAATATATTTCCATAGCTCATCCACAGAAATCAAGTAATAGAAATGCACAAACAAAATCAAAATTGAAATCAGTGTACACTTGATAATAACGACAAAAGTCATTTGAAATTGTATTTAAGGTAAACGGAATAATAGTGATTTTGTCGATTTAAAAAGACATTGGAGAGAAGTTACAATGTTTTGGAATTGACTTATTTGAAACACACATTTTGATAAAAATATCACGCTTTTCTGTCGTTCTCTCCGTATCTTAGAAGTGCAAATCATTTGGATACTAAAGATCAATTTTAGTGAGTAAGTATAACTTCAAAATTTATTTCCATATCATTAAATATTTAATAAATAAATAAAAAATCAGTGGCGCTACAACCTCTTTAGGTTTTGGCCTCAGATTCCTTAATCTGTTTCATGATCATTTTTAAATCTGATAGGCAAGTAGGTGATCAGCCTCCAGTGTCTGACTCACGCCGTCGACTTTTTGGGTCTAAGACCGTCGTTTTCCCCACGATGTTTTCCTTCACCGTTCGAGCAAATAAATGCGCACATAGAAATAAAGTCCATTGGTGCACAGCCGGGGATCGAACCTACGATATGAGAGTCGCACGCTGAAGCCACTAGGCCAACACTGCTCTTAACAACAAAATATATTTAAAAATATAAATAAATAGATGTATGCCAAGCTGCGGAGGACATAACCACAGTCGCGACCCAAATTATCGGTGAGTTCGTCTATTAGAGGATAACCGACGAATCCACGGCTGATTTACCAGTACATTCGAAGGTAGAGGCTTAAGGCTCTAATCTCAAACCGTTATTCATTCAACACCTGGCATAAAAGAATTCATATATAACCTACATACGTCACCCAAATCAATAAACAATTACCTCGTAACAAATGACATTATAAATGTTATCCTGCCATCGAAGGACGCTCCATTCTTGTCAAACAATGCGAGAAATATGGACATGCCCTGAATGCTTCACATTGTTGACTGTTAGTTGGTATAGCTTCATCTAGACTTTGTTCAAGTAACGTGAACTGCAGGTTGCAGTACTATATGAAATTTATAAAGTTTAGTTTACGTTTACGAGTTGAATCTCCTCTTATGAAAACTATGGATTCGAATTTTTAATTGTGCAACAAAATAAAATAAAATATGTTTATTTGGAACATAATATTTAGGTATCACTTATTCCACATGATTAAATTTGAATCCCTACACATCGGCAAAGAAGACAGGGTGTAGGCCGAGAGAAAAAGCCGGCAAAAAACCTCCCGGTACTCTTTTAAAATAGCAAATCACACTTATATAAAACAAATATTGCAAATTAATTAGATGTAGCCTGTCTATCACTAGTCCCAGGCCCTTTTATCAACTGGATAATCGTTGACTTTATATTAAGCCTTTTTACACAGCTTTTCTTTAATACATTTCTTAAATTTATTAAAAGGCAGAGATAAAATATTTCACTCATATTGGCCAAGCAATAGTCTAGATCTATACGGTAATATTATGTTAGATACTAATAAAGGTACAATGGTGGAATAAGACTGATTTATTTTTATGAATGTATTGGATACTATATTTGTCGAAGCAAGTACATCATTGTATAGAATTCGTTAAACGTTAGAATTTATTTAAATGTAGTCGTAACTAGGACATCCATTTGTCCACGGTGTTTGCGAACAATATTGTTTGAACACGAGTGGCCTCGCGTGCCGTGTTTATCCTATGAAGATGAAGTTTAATGAGAAATATTATAATTCGTATCTGCTTGGCTTTAAATGCAATTTTAATTATCTCGTTCTTAATTTAAATTTACTACCAGTTTTTCAAATCAAGGTTGTAGGGCGGGAAAAACTGGCAAGACACTTTCCCCCAGTCCTTTAATCCCTAGTTTTTAGTGTACAAGGAAATTGGATATTAAAATATTCAGTCTTATTAATTAAAGAAAGCACGACTGATGAAATACGTAATCGTGGTGATTGGGAAAACAGACGTTATAAGTATTGACAAATTAAAATCAAACGCAATGCACCATCGTTTTTAATTTTTACTCGAAGATTATACAACTTATTACTAAGCACTTTCTAAAATACCACCTCGACGGAAAACCTCGAATAGTTTGGCACAGTAACAAAATTCAAATATTATACCTGAGATTAGTATAATGAATGGTTCTTTGACTACATATATCACGCATACAATGGTGATGCTACATCTGATGAAATTAAAAAGACGGGGGAGAATCTTGAAAAGACTTAGCGAGTTTTTAAGGAGGCGTTTACCCGTGAAAAAGAACTTACAACTAAGGATTGAGTAGGATTAAGTTTGTTTTTGACTTAGTTAATTACTTTTAATTAAAAACTGTTAATTGTATGTATTTGTAGTAGTTGTTATAATAAGGAATAAATAAGCTTTTTTTGTTTTGCTTTGTTCTGTATCATATTTTTTATCAGTGAAACTTTTTGTGGATACATCAATGTGTTTATTTTATGTTTTATTTTTAACTTTTTTTGTTTTATAGGGATGTATCTGTTTTGTTTCCTAAATAAAATAAAATTGAACAATCTTTGTATGTAAAGATCGATTAAACAATGAAATAATTGAGTGAACGACACTGTTGTCATGAATGATAAATTCGAATGACGTGCATATAATCAAAGTCTTTATGTATTAAAAAAAACAATGACACCAGTATTCGGCAATGTATGTAAATTGTCAGTAGCAGAATGACGTGGGGTGAAAAACTATTTTTAATTATGATTTCGGTGTTTGTTTATCGTAGTAGTCTTAGGGCACACACACATATATATATATATATATATATATCATATTATGATGTACACTTTTCTTTGTATTTTTTTCATTACTATTGCTTTAACCTCTCATTGCACAGGTTGTCTAAAAGGGACCGCTTATTAAAGGTAAGGCTAAGCACACCTCAATATTAGTGTTTTATGTTTGTGTGTCAAGAAATTAAGTATACAGCTTATACATTACTGCATGGTAAAATCAACACTACTTGTAATGCATTTTACGCAACGTAAAACGCGTTAAGCTTATCGCTGGCCTTTAGTACGTATCATAAAAACATTTTCGATGTCCTTGAAGAAATCAAAAATACGATACAAATTAAATACGACTAGTCGTATTAAATCGGTAATAATGACAATTTAAATACATTATAAGACATAGTATTGAGGAGAGAAAAGTAGAAGTTCATTATTAAACATTAATTTCATTAATTGTTAAACACCAATACAGATTGTGACCAAAGTCAACAGGTGACCATGCATGCTGCACGCAAAACATCGGGATAGTTTGGTTTGAATTTTTTTTCAACATTGTAAATGTACGAAGGAGGAGCACTCTGTGGAAGTACTACTAAACGGAATCACGAACATGCATCGCTCGAATAGAATTCGAAAAACTAATGTTACATGAAAAATGGATCGAAGTGTTGCTGTCAAAAATTATCTAGACACCAGATATGTAAGTATTAGTTAAGTTACATTTAAATTTTTAGTTAATTATTAAAACTGTAAACAATCATCACAAAGTTGTAATAAATATGAGCCCTTTAGTTTTTACCACACTCATAAACTGTAATTTAATATTCTAATTTCCGATAATGTCCAATATCATAATTATGTCACTTAGATTTACGAACTCTTCAATAAGTCAAGTTAGATTTTGTTAATCCAGCGTCGCAACTCCACTACCCCTTATGTTATCTTAGTTATAAGCTCATGTTTTAAACAATTATAGCCAGTTGTTACCCAGCTTCAAAGTGTTTTATTTGAACATATCCATACAACAACCGCCACCGAACTTAAAACACCTTGGTACCTTTTTTTATATTCCCCCTTCCTGTATTAATGGACGCAGTTTTATTGTTATCACCGCTCTATGCCTTTACTCCGTTAAATACATATGAATTAAAACAAATGAAAAGCATTTATACAAAGAACATCTACGTAATACTTGACTAAGAGTTTCACTGCACGCATCTCATTTACATAATCCAAGATAAAATCCATTTAAACGCAAGCATTAATTTCGTAAAAAGCAATAATACGAGATAACGAAATCATTTACTAATTTTATTTGTTAATGATGCATCTTAATTTTAATTGACTTGACCCACTCGAATGTTTAAAGAACTCGACTCGAAGACATTGCGACTAGTTATTACGTGATGTTCTTTTTATATGAAATAGGATAGTCTCGTCTGCTTATAAGATGCCCATTTGGTCTTACTTAAGTTAATCTAAGTGTACAGATGGCGCGCAGAGATTTATACTGTTCTAGCGGATCCGACAGACGTTGTCCTGTACACACGTCTTCCATACAAAAAAAAATCATAAAATCTGTCTAGCTGTTTAGGAGTTTAATTACGAACACATGCAGAGAAGATTTATATATACAGCTGTTTATTTGCTGTAAAGATAAATAACCTAGATACCGACTGCAGCGCCATTTTCCGGGCTGACTTGTGAATGTAAACCATGCAGGGCGCCATGCAAAAAATCATTCAAATCGGCCCAGCCGTTTTAGAGGCGTACAGTAGAATTATATACAATAAGACAGAGACTATATAAAGAGTTATAAACTATTGTCAAAATGAATTGTAGCTATATATAAAGACTGAATTTAACCCGATACGGAAGTATAAATTTTTCATAACTCATTTGTGAAAGCAATGTTTTTGTGAATACATTGTCTGTATTAAATTTAGTGAAACTGATATGTACCTGCCCCATGCCCCATGCGTGCGAGACTCCTTTTCTTCGCTTTCACCTTAATGTTGTTATTTCTTTACAGCGTTTCAAGAACATTTATACCCGTTACAAAAACTGCGTAAACAGGTCTAATTGTCCCCTTATTATTTACGCTGTGCGTATTTAATTGTAATGAGTTAATTTAAAATGTGCATTTTATCACATAACAAAGTAATTAATTTAATTTTATGGTTCAGAAAAATCCTTCAAATATTTCCTATAGATTCGTTCCTATATATATGTTTCCTTGATCATGTTTTTTATTAGATGATCACCCTTATGCCTGACAAACGCAGTCGATTTCTTATTCGCAGACTAATATTCAATACGCTTTTGACATATGGCACATTAAGCGTTAAGTATTTTGAATGGTTAAACTTTCTGGTTACTATGTTTCGTTTTTGTTTTACTATAGTGTAAATTGTGCACATAGACAAAAAAAAAGACAAAAAAATGTAACCATAGATAATATATCTAGAAATTCACAATAATCAGCAAACTATACTGATTGTAAAAAAAAAATATTCTGATGTTTTTTTTTTACATTTCCAAAAACAGGTTACATAACAAACGGGCTCCTGTTTTTTTTTTTTTTTTTTTTGGCATTGGCACGATTTGTGCATTAGCCAGCGTCAAGTATAGGACTTTTTTTTATAATTCGTGCTCGTCTTTTAGAAATTCGACAGTGCCCTTTATGTACGGTTTAAGCACTCGCCCGGTACCGCACAACCCTCCCAAAGGCCGAGAACAAATTTGAATTAAATTAAAACTTGCCCTCGAACCGGGAATCGAACCCGGTACCCCTCACCTAGCTGCCACTTAATAAGACCGCTAGGCTATGAGGCCCCCAGGCTCCTGTTGTAGTGAGAACAGCCCTGCGATTCTGTAACTCACTTTTCGAACTCACACAGCGGTTTTCGCATCGGCGGTCGCTCTGAAATCAGTCGTGAAGCAGTCATTTTACGATTTGGCATTCTAATAAACAATAAACTACAAGCTCCCACCTTTTCAGAACGCCAAATCATAAAATAACTGCTTCACGACTGATTTGAGAGCGACCGCCGATGCGAAACCGCTGTGTGAGTTCGAAAAGTGAGTTACAGAATCGCAGGGCTGTATTTCAGGAGTCTGTGAATTCCCAGTTATATGTATTGTGTAGCAATATCGAGAATTAATTATACTAATTTAAATATTTAAAATTACATTAATTTGTGTTAAACAATAATAATTATTCATAAATTATAATTATTAAAGGATTGGGAAGCCGCCACAATTTTCTAATCCGGTAAAAATATTTAACCTGCTGCATTGAGCGATGACATCAGTGGACTAACTTGTTTGCAATACATTGTTATTAATATTTCTGTTTATGGCAACATTTTTATGCTTCGGAATTCATTCGACAGATTTGGGAGTGTTTCATTATAAAGTTATATACAACGTAACTGAATTAAACATAAATTAGCGTCTTTAGATTCACTTAGACTCGAGACTACGAGAGCATATTAGTAGGTTAGACTGCTCATACAATAAAATAATAATAATAATTTATTTATTTTAGCAGACAATCATAAGTCCATAGGGTAATTATTGTATTAGTTACAATAATCTTGTCATTAATATTAAATATCAGTCGTTCTGTCTAAAACTATACTGATAAGTCTAGGACCGCTTTAGAACTTAATTCTTGCTGGTGGGTAATTTTTTTTTAATCCGTCTGCAATCAGCCTCATGGCTTTTATCAGATTGTGGTGACAGCTGGTAGGTAATGAAAAAATATTTTTTATTGTTATTTGACTATTCTATTGACACATTCTAAAGACAGATTAAATGGATTGACTATTCTATTGAAATACGTTGAGATTTTAATGGGCAGTTTCACTTCCATACGCCCGAAGAATGTTTAATCTTAAATATTGAGTAGAAGATAACAATAGACATTTAAAAAAAATATATGTAGTACATAAAAACCATGGAACTTCTTTACTGGCTGTATAAGTTATAGGTGTGATGAGATCACAATGCAAGGTCGCGTGTATTGACAATTATTTTATCATCAACGCTATAATTATTATCTATTGGGAATTCATAATTGAGACGGAAGATTATAAACCTCAAGAATTTGTTTATGTGAATAGATTATACTTGTACAGACTTTTTAAATAAATGCACTAAAAATTATTAATTTCTTTTTAACTAGTGTTACTAGTTTTTAGTATTAATAATAATTATTTAAGATAAAATACTTATGTTATAGTTAAACGCATCGGAATTAAAATTATATAATGATGATTTCAGGTTACTGAACTTTATATTTCAATGTGCGCAATTAATATCTTGCACACGAATTATAAAAAAAAATACTTGCTTGGAACAAATAGTTAAGTAGCGATATGACCACCAATAGTCAATACTTTCCTCAAATTTAAATCATGTATGTATGTTTTTATTTAAAAAAAATTGTAACTTGATTTTGCGAAAATCATAGCAAATGAAATTTGTGGTATGGAACGTTTCTATGACTAAAGAAGTTTTTTACTCGGAAATTCAGAAGATATTTCGCAGTTGGCAGTAAGAGTATACGGGCAGTAGGAAATATAATATGAATAGTTATCTAGTATATAACAAATTTATATGGATATTAAAACAATCACGAAAAGGCATATTATTTTTATGATTTTTTTACGATTTGATCATATTCGTGATCTATTAACGTGAAAAGCATTTACTTGTGACCATTATTGTGGTTTACGTTCATCATCTGTATTTTTATGCATACAATTTTAACCACATAAAATTTCCAAAAAAAAAAACCGTGGCGCTACAACCTTTTTAGGTCTGGGCCTCAGATTTCTGAATCTGTTTCATGATCATTTTTCAATCTAATAGGTAAGTAGGTGATGAGCCTCCAGTGCCTGACACACGCCGTCGATTTTTTGGGTCTAAGACATGTCGGTTTCCTCACGATGTTTTCCTTCACCGTTCGAGCGAATGTTAAATGTGCACATATAAAGAAAGTCCATTGGTGCACAACCGGGGATCGAACCTATGACCTCAGGAACGCTTAAGCCACTAGGCCAAAAATTTTCCTAAACATAATACAAAAAGGTATTTACGCTGTTTTTCTTGTGTCCTCCGAATTTACGACATAGGCCACCACAGGGCCTATTTCACAAAAACATTATGCAAACTCCGTCACGGCTAATAAAATTTGACCACAGATTACAGACGTATGTGAAAATAAAAGTTTTTACATAAGCGCTTCAACGCGGTTCCGCACAACCGCTTCATATCCGCTTTTCTCGTAACAGTTCTATAACTAGGTAGTTTTGTAACCATTCATTTAAAATCATAATAATAAAAAAAACCACACAAATTTTTTTTAAAAAAAAAAAAAAAAAAAAAAAAAAGGCGGGGGTTTTATTGCATATAACGCCGCTTTAGTCACGAAGGAAAATAAACAAAAAGCATAAGATCTCAGCCAATTTTTTAAAGATTTATTTGTTTAGCGATAATTAAATTTTGTTTTGTAGGGTTTAAACATGTTTTAATATAGTAAGTTGTAAAATGCATAACATCAAATTAACTTTATGGTAGTTTATGAAGTTTTAAGTCCCTCAATACGATTCTGCATATGTTTCATAATTAAGTCAACTTTCAATTCGAACCGTTTTGTTAAAGGAACTCATATGTGTTTCAATTCATAGCCACGTATTAAAGCTACGGTGGCAGTTTTTCGTTGTATTTATCCATATTTTAGTAAATAATTAAACTTTAACTATATCTTTTAAAATGTTACTTATCTAAATCTATCTAATCAAGGATTTACATAGAATACATATTGTCTAATTTGTCTTCTTACAAATGAGCATAAAAACTTAAGATTTGGGTATTAGTTATTTTATAATCATATTTCTGCACAACAGGTTTTAATTGTGTTCTGATAGATAGTTAAATATATTTATTAAATGTTTATATAATTAACAAAATATTTACTATGAAATTAGATGGTACTAAAAAGTATGTTTTATATATAACCAGCTGCCCTCGGGAACTTCGTTTCGCCTTAAAATTATTTTTTTACTAACCTACCTTTTCATACCAACGTATGGAACATTTTTCTATGCTACCCCATAGTGACTGTTCACTTTTCCGGAATTGTGCATTTTTTTAAATTATTCTCTTCACAAAAACCTTCCTTAGAGTTCAAAAAATAAATTTAAACAAATCGATTTTGTCCAGCCGTCTGCAAGTTTTACGCTTAGCAACTTAATATTTTGCGACTTTGTATTTTTGTTGATATAGAAATTACATATTAAAAAAATATATAAATTTAGGGTTAAAAATCTACCATTGAAAAAGAAATTGTCGTTTAGTTAAAATATTTAAAAAAAAATGTGTTATTAATTTGATTATTTAAATATTTCTCTAGCAGTTCAGCTTAACTCTGACATTTTTGTCATTCAAATATTATTATGTAAATAAGAAAAATAAATAACATACCTTAATAAACTAAACGAAAACAACAGATCACAAAAACGTCATCACACAAGCGCAGACGGATGCGCAATGACGGACTATGTGTCTTCCCACCATTATTTACTACGTTCATTAATAATAGCGTCATCGTAGTGTTTATGTTTCGTATAACCTAACAGAGGTAACCGAGTTAGAGAAAATACAGATGACAAATATTTGTATAACATTTTGTAGTATTACGTACAAAGTTTTATCAAATTATTATATATATATATATATATATATATTTACTCCTTTATTCATGTTTTAAGTCAAATCAAAATCATTTATTCATTTAGGTAACACAATGCACACTTACGAACGTCAAAAAGAAATACATATTAAATGGTAAATGATTCTAATTTTACATTTATTGCCAGTTCTCAAATCTAGGGCTAATCTAGGAGGGACAAATGGAATAATGGGTAGAAAGCAAAAAATGTAACAAATTTAAACTCATTTTGTTAACAATTGTAATGATTGGATATAAACGGGCTTTATTATACGGGAGAATTGTGTCTTGTTATAATTAAAAGATGAAATTTTTTTGGCTGGCTGAATTTTAAATTATAATTTTGCAGTTTACAAGATCAAGGGACGCATGCTTAATTGAACAGTCACAAATTAAAGACATAACATTTATTATGCAAAAGGTATTGAATTCTATAGAACAAATAAAAAAGCAAAGCAAACAAGTTTAGTTATTTCTCGTCTCCCTGTATCGACAAAATATTCAACGTCAAAAATCTATACAATTAATAATTATTTTTATTTAGTTAAGAGTGGCGGAGAGTTTATTGCCAGTTCTTCTCTTCCGTTCTACGCCCTTGATTTGACAACTGTCAGTAAATGACAAAAAAAAATAGTATTTCTTTTTAGACGTTCATATTGTTTCACCTATTTTAATAAATTTTGATTTTTTGATTTAATTTCATACAAATTTTGTGTATGAACAAAATGCGTAACACTTTATATTCTACGTAATATTTTCAAACAGTAAATTGTGATAAACATTCAGATCAGCTCAGGGGCCGATCACAAAGTATTCCTCATAATGGTATAACGGCTTGAATGCTAAGTAATAGTCTTAGTTATGCGCTTGATACTCAACGCTGAGGTCGGACGTTTGATTCCCGGCCGGATGAAAACTTATTATTGAAAAACGGGGACTGTTTGGCTAGGCCTCTCGGGGTTCAATCCAAGATAACCATTAGAATGCTACATTATCCCTGAGTATATATTTCTCAGAGATCTAATAATAATATAGGCTATATTTTTTTTGATTTCCGGACTTCATACACATATTATTATATTTATTTATGGACTTGCATTATTTTCACAAACCTAAAGATCTTGTTGTTTTTGTTGAAAAATGAAATATTTAACTAGTAATATTGTAAACCATTCTTATGTATGAAAATTGTGATTTCGATATTCATGCTGTGTAACCTTTGTACGCAATTAAAAGTTCTTTTATTTTTGATATAAATTTTTATTTATTGTAAAATCCCCTTTAACCATTCACTAGTGATGATGTTCATGTAAATCAATTACTTAATATAAAAATATCGTTTTTGATTTGTTTGACGAAACGATTGATGTCAGTGTTAAAATAAGTACCAAATTTTTAATAAAATTTCATTTTTAATAACATCGTTTCAACACCTCCCTTTTCTATAATGGAAATGTTATTTTCTTAGGGGTACCTTAAAGGTATTTTATGACTTAAAAATAGTAGGTAATTAATTACAAAGGGAACGTTCAAGAATGCTTCTCGTGAACAGCCACGAATTAGCTGTTTGTGTGGAGAGCGTGCTTGTTCACTTGTTAGTCAGTTCATTGCTGGAATTCTAATGACGTCTGCAAGATTTCTATGGGATACGAAATTTGATAATTTTGATATTTATGAATATAGCAAATAAATTGACTGTAGATATCTTTAACAGTGGCGTAACTATACCATCTGGGGCCAGTGGCAAATTCTTTTGATGGGGCCTTTCAGTAAAAATCGTCACGTTGTACTCCATATAATTTTATTAAATTTCGAGATTTTCAGCGTACTCAATTACACGTAGTATATGTCCCACTAATGGCCATAGGCCTCCTCTCGTAGGCGAGAGGGAATGGTCTGTAGAACCCACGCTAGCCCAATGCGTATTGGAGACTTCACATTCATCCATAGAACATAATATCTCTTGGTCAGGGGCCCTCTTGGGTCGGGTCCCGTGGCGTTTTGCCAGCCCTACCATCCTATTGTTACGCCACTGATCTTGAACCTGTCGCCGACATCAGTCATTACTATTGTTTTAAGGCGACAACTTTGTTATTTTTTTTATAGAACATATAGCAAACGGGCAGGAGGTTCACCTGATGTTAAGTGATACCGCCGCCCATGGACACTCTCAATGCTAGAGGGCTAGCGCGTTGCCGGCCTTTTAAGAATTGGTACGCTCTTTTCATGAAGGACCCTAAGTCGAATCAGTTCGGAAATACTTCAGTTTCGCCTTGCTGAGCACACCAAGCTTCTTAACTTAGCCTTTCCTTCCAAATGACCGCGAAACTGAACGTCGTCTATAATAGAATCCATACATGCGAGAACTATACTATAAACTCAATAGGGGAAGGAAACATTAGAAAATGTAAACGGAAACACATAAAAAAATGATATAAGTAAAATAGATGATGGAGGTTATTTGAATTTATGGTCAATAGTCAGACAGCAAAAAAGTAAACGAAAAACTAACGTGACCTAAGAGGTTTTTTTAAAATTGTTAGTTTAATACCTTTCAGTACATTGAAACCTGATTCGAGTTCAACGATATTTTTTAAAATTACGGACAGATTATCATGTACTCAATAATCGTAATCATGATTTTTTAAAATTAAAAACTGCGATTTACTTTACTTATTCTTGGAGTACATTGCCATCACATATAATTATTTAACTAATGTATAAAATATATTGTAAAACCTATTTAAAAGAGTAAGTGTGGAGTTTCTTGTCCATTCATCTCCACACGAAACTATCTTTTGGAAGGGGCAACTAGAATCATCAATATATTTTATTTGACGTTCAATATTGCAATTTAGGTAGTCTAATTGAAATAAATGATTTGACTATTTGACTATTACTTGACAAATAATATTCCAAAATCTCTTAATCCATTGTGGAAACCCCATGCAAATACGGGAACTAGTTTTAAAGTTTATCCTTAATGCGACAAATTTATTTTGTTTAAACAAATATTTATTTTTAAGCAACCGTTTATAATCCATTGATAATGATGATATATAGGTCTGCCCTTGTATGTCATCTCAATATCGCACGACAAAAAGTAAGGAAGTATGTTTGCCTATTGCTAATTGAAAACGCGTGGGAACCTCGAACAGCACAAATTAAGAACACCGTTAAACATTGGAAGGGCTCATTTGTTACATGTTTTAATTAAAGGCTCTATTTGTGATTCGAAATATGTACTCTCTCCGTCTCTATCTGGGTTTTCTGGAAGGAACTACTTTTTGTCTAATTTTTATTTAGATGTTAGCTGACCCGGCAAACGTTTTGCCATGTATATTATTTCTAGGAAACATTTTTTTAGTTCAATAAAAATAACTATCTACAATAATAAAATAAAAGTACGTTTTTTGACAGTAGTCAAACAGTACTGTAAAATCTACTCTAAGCCGTGCTCTTTGATATACAAAATATGGGTTTGTATTGTCATCTTAAAATAATGACTGCGGACCAACTTTTTTCTCTCTTCTATCTAGGAAGTTCGCATACTTTTCTTCGGTGACAATTTGCGTTTATAGTTTATATAAAAAATAACGACAAAAGAGCCATATCAGTTGACGTCCAGTGCATTTACCGTGATGGAAGACATCTTGACGGTGTAATATTCCGTACATAAAATATTACAAATACAATTTGTTTTTTTTATAAATATTTAAAATTTATCGACGCTGAGACACCCTATAAATTGAATATTTTGAATTGATAGAATTGTACTTACGGTAACAGGTTCGACTCTAGCGGGAACAGCTCTAGCGACCCCTGGTGAGGCGGAGCGCTCCCTCTCTCTCATTTCCCCAGCTAAAGCTGCACGCGCAGCTCTCGCTGCAGTTTCGAGGCATCCACTCGATTTGCTCCTGTAAAGTTTATAAAGTCAAAAAATACCAAATTAACTAAGATACATTTATTATTTCTTCGTTGTCCTTTGTTGAATTCTTCTATCCTGAAGACATTAAATCACTGTAATATTTCTGCGATCACATTTCAGAAGATAATGACTGAGTAAGTGAAGTGTGTGAACCAAAAAATAATTAAATACTTGTTCTTTGATAGGCGAAAAAGTTTGTCTGCCACCAGCGCCCTAGAGTATTTTTAACATAATTCTTTAAGAAGCTTTTAAAAGTTTGTACACTTACCTCACTGGTCTGTCAGTAGGAATCATTGACATTGGCTGATCAGGTGCTGGAGGAAGATACATCACGTGACCAGCCCACGGCAGATATGAACTCCCTTGCCATGGACTCTTGTCATCCTACAATAGAATTATGGCTTGTATTTTGTTTTTTGTATAACTATTAGTCGTGTAACATATCAGGATTTTAAAGTCAAATTAAAGTCCACTTTTTCACAAAGGTTATGTGTTTATATTCATCATTTAAATCTAAACAAAACTTTAATGATATAATAATAATGGTTGGTCGAAGTTGTAAACTAGTAGCTTTCTCAATAATTTGCTGTATATTTTTTGACAGCGCATGTAAACGCTATCAAATGCTTAGTAATAATCCAGAATAAAAAATATTTAAATGTTCGTATAGTTCTTGAAATATAGAAAAAGAATAGTTAAAATTCTTCTTGCTCTTCAACGCCTGGAACTATACCGTCATAACATTAATTATAACCACAAGAAAAAAATCCTTACCTTATCCTTAATCATCGACTCTTCTTTAATCTCTTCACTTTTCACCCTCAACGGCTGCAAAAGCATTGGGTTACTCAACGAATTCGGTGCCGATTTGCTCAAAAACCAATTTTGCTCTGGTTCCGTCAACATTGCTTCATGTTCCAGATCGAATTTTCTGGAGCCCAGAGCTGCCCCAAGTGCACCTGACACAGATTTCCTAAATTTCTGAAGACTGTTGAAGCCCTGCTGTAGCGGCTTTCCCTGGAAACATTCGTAGAAACACGACACGCTTTTTAACTACGTGGGATTGGTAGTTCTTTTAATCTGATGAGGGATAGTGATAAAGTGACTCCATGAAAGAATGCTAGACTGTAGATAAAAAAGGAGATAAGAGCAATATAAAGTTCCAGAAGTATAAAGCTTTTGTATTTTAAGCTCGCAGGAATTGCATTTTTTTTAAAGTGAATATTCCATATTTAAGTCACAGATCATGCAAGTTTAGCTCTGTAATTATACATTGGTCAATAAGCCCTTAGTTCTAGCACGCAAAGTCTTGCGTTTGAACTCTGGCTTAGCAAATAGCATTTGTATGTAAGATAGACAGGAAAGTCTAATGTATCGGGCACTGACATATGTAAAACAAAATATAATAAACAAATGCAATGTAACACAAAAACTGACTTCAGAAAGTTATACTTTGGTTCAGAAATGGAGTAGTCGTACCGAAGAATTTTTAGATGTTAATTATATGGCATGAAGATATAAAAGCGGCCAAGTTGCAAAATCTACCAAAGACCAAACCTCGTGTGTCGTGATTTAGTTAGGATTAAAATTGTTACCATCAATAAATATTATTAAATATTGTCTTCATTGATTTGTGATTGTGATATATATAAAAAGAGATAGTGTTTATAATATAAACAGATAATTCTTAAGTATCTCATTTTTTTTCCAGCTTGTAAGATATGAGACATGAAAAGGTTTAGGTTGTTCTTTTCCAATTCTGAAAGCGTTGTCAATTTCGATACTTTCTATTGTGACTATTTTACGCAGGGTAAATGTAGTATGGATTTGTTCTTCTTTTATTCCAAATACCACGGAATTTTCGTTATCTTCTGGATGTTTAAATTTGTTTTCTAAATTCTCTGAAATTTTTCTTCCAGTATTTCAGTGATATTTTTGGTTACTGCTATTGTGATGTCTTAGATTTGTGCTGACAAAATTTAATGTGATTTACAAATTCCTTCAATAATATAATAATAATTATTATATGTGTCTTCTACCATTTCCCTAGTCTTAGTGTATTTAGTCATCATCAAGACATAAATAACAAATAGAATATACATACAGGTTAGTAAATTTAATTTCGTGCATAAGCGTTAGTAAAAGCAATTAGCAATAGTTAGTCACAAAATATCGTTATCCCTCCTCAGTTAAGCACGGGAGGTTAGGTTAAGTGTTAGTTTACAACATACAGCCGTATTCAGAGTCATCCATTAACTGTAGGTTTTCATAGAAACGGTACTAATATCCATGAATGGTTTAAGGCAGTTGGACTTATGTTTGTTTGCGAGCGGAACTATAGTGAAATTAAATCTAGCAATGGTATAACTAGCTATTAACTATTAGTGTTATATTCATAGACTGCCATCTACAACGTTTTGGCCAAATTTGTGTCTCGTAAGTCAGAAATGTTTTTTGCAGTTCCGGACTCAGAACTCTCGACTCTGAATTATGCCCATAGAATCTATAACATTGTTCAGTAAACGCCGAATTCATATAAAATAGTAGAAAATAAAATACAAAATTTACATAACTTCTCAGGCGCAGATAAGATAACTGTATTAATGATAGAGAAGGTTACAAGTCTTTTAATAGTAAAAACACACCGAACAATGTTCTATGTGTCTAAAATACTTTAAAATTAAAAAATTTAGAGAAAAACTAGCTGACCCGGCAAACGTCGTTTTGCCATACTATTTCTAGGAAAGGTTTTTTTTAGTTTAACAAAAATAACTATCTACTATAGTAAAAAAATAGAGGTTGATCGTAGAGGGTAGATGAAAATTAAGGGTTGTATGTATTTTTGTTTGCTGTATCATAAAAAAATAAAAACAAAAAAATTGTCTAAAAAATAAAAAAAATTTTTTTGGGGTGGACACCCCCTATCACTTAGAGGTTTAAAAGATAGATACTGAATGTGCATAAAAAATCATAAGAATTGGTAAAGTCATCTCGGTGGAGTATTGGAACGAACATTGTGACACGAGAACTTTTGTATATAGAGATGCTTAACTTTCGCCGCACTCCAATTTTACGAATATTTGACTCCAAGTACGACAGTTAAACTAATAAAATATGTTAATCTTTACTCTAACGTCCCGTGCAATAAATCTGCCGAATCTCACTTTTTCATTCTCTCTTGGCAGTGAGAGGCTGAATGGCTGTCCTGGAGAGAAGGTGGCCACGGGCGCATGATGCAGAGCTCCACCAGCGCCCTCAGAGCTACTGTCCCCTAAGTCCTGTTGCGGCGTCCAAGTTTCCGGCATTGCGGTTTCTGGTTGAGCCTGGAGAAGATCCATCAATGTATTACACTTGACACTTTAGCATATAAAAAAAAAGGAATACTGTGTGAAAATAAAAAAGCAAACAGCCTAGTATATAAGTATAAACCATTGTGGATTGAACCTGCGACTTCAGAGATGTCATTCGCACGCTGCAGCCCTTAGGCCAACACTGCTCATATGATTGTTATTAATTTGTTTATTAATTTTTTTACATTACTATATCCTATGGAAGCACAAGAAAAATGAAAACAATTATTTACATTCATTTTTCTGGTCCTTTTTTTACTTATTCTTACGTTATGTCTTAAAGGCGACTCGATCCTGTGATCACTATGCACGTGGTCCCCAGATATCCCTGAATCTCCGGACTTATCCCCGGACTGATCTGATCGTGGAGAAGATTCACCAGATATATCCGAAGACATCTTTGTCTCAACTGCTAGTGGTTTAATTTCTGTAACAATATGATATTAAAAATCTCTTGCAATTTACGACAAAGCGACACTTTTATAAGTTCTTTAGTAACTCATTATGTGTGGTAAAGATATGATAATGTGTGAAATGTAATTCCCTTGCCTCGGGGAAAAAAGTCGAAAAGCACTATTACGGCTGTTTTAATGGTTTCTCACTTTTGACTTCTTTGGTTTATATACTAAAACTGTAATTTTTATCAGAATTTACGCAAAACATTTTATTATAAAAAAAACACGAGGATGTCTTTATTCTACGGAAATTATTTTTTACACAATGTTAGTAATACTCGTTTACCTAATTTTATATTCCTGAAATAGATCGCAACAACCATAAAAATAGTTTTAATTTAGTTTCTTTTTCTACCAAATAATCATATTTTAAGTTAATGCGACAGTTTAAAAATAAATAAAGAGTGGTAATAATATATCTCTGTTTCACCAAGGACATAATATTTCCGCGAAAAGAGAGGTAATAAATTATTACGTCCTAGACATTTGTCAAAATGTGCCGTCGTAATCGTAATGTGCTGTTACTGTGTCATCCGTAATTATGTTAAATCATCGTAAAACGCCTTTGCTCTTAAGTATAATAAGATAAATTACTGTAATGTATTAAAATATTAATATGTTACAGTTAACACTAGTTTTAAGTTAAAACTCGTTTTCCCTAGTTAAAAATAGTTTTTACTAAATGCCTTTGTCAAAACTAGAAATAACAAGTGAAAACTAGAATTTACCACTGATACAATTAATTTTCTGATAAAACTAGTTGTCACTCCGAGCTTTAGTTACAACTAGCACTAAAGAAACTAATTTGAATTTTGGGATTGAAAACAAGATAAAGTTTTAATAATATTTATTAAAAAGATCTAGGGTATAGAAACATTACTATGTATATGGAATGCTCGACAAATTATATTGCAGGTATGTACCTACCTATGTGTTGCTTAATTGTTTTATCATATAATTATATTGCCTTTAGGTAAAAGCTAACTATTTAAATATTGCTTTTCAGGTCAGAATTCGACAAGTGCAAAGAAAAATTTTTGCATGAAGAAGACGTTCCGAATACAAATTTACCTTTGAGAACTGTTGCTAAGGAAGCATCCATAGGAACAGGCCAGGGATTTATGCGCTGCGTATGTAAGAAAGGATGTATGTCAAAAAGGTGTCTCTGCAAGAAAAATGGCTACCTTTGTAATTCAAAATGCCACAATAGTTTGTCTTGCAATAACAAGTAGATCGTCATCTTTTTTAATTTTAAGGTTGTTTGATTATTTTTTTATTGTATGTTTACCAATATCCCTTAAAAATATTATTATAATGTTCCTTTTTTAAATTTTATGGTTGTATTCTGTTGATTTGTTTGATTATTTTATTTACTTTTAATTAATGTTGTCACCTTGGCAACTACTTTATGCTGATATTCCCTAAAATGTTCCTTTAGTGTAAGTTTTTTTTACTAGGTACGGTACTATGTTTCTATACCCTAGATCTTTTTAATAAATATTTTTAAAACTTTATCTTGTTTTCAATCCCAAAATTCAAATTAGTTTCTCTAGTGCTAGTTGTAACTAAAGCTCGGAGTGATAACTAGTTTTATCAGAAAATGAATTATATCAGTGGTAAATTCTAGTTTTCACTTGTTATTTCTAGTTTTGACAAAGGCATTTAGTAAAAACTATTTTTAACTAGGGAAAACGAGTTTTAACTAAAAACTAGTGTTAACTGTAACAAATACATTTAGTTATTTTTTAATAATTTACACTAAATACATAACTACAACGTTTAAAATGTCAAATAGGTATCCTAGTAATAATAGCATTAACCTTCTTTTGTTTTTCCTGAAAAAAATAATTTTGCTTTAACGACTTTGTTCCTCGGGGCAAGCGATTTCGGAGAGTTTATTGCCAGTTCTTTTCTTCCGTTCTACACCCTTGATTTGAGAACTGGCAGTAAATGTGAAATTAGAAGCATTTAATGTATATTTTTTTTTTTTGACGTTCATAAGTGTACATGAATAAATGATTTTTGTTTTTTTTATCGAATTGTATTCTACACTATACTAAGTCACGACAATAAACTGGAATCTAAGTTACCAGCAAGATGAGCATCCAACGTAGCAAGTTGTCTCCACGCAGACGTTGGTGAGAAGCGAGGTGGACTCAATACCCTCCTGGGTAAAGTAGGCCGCAACCTAACCGCGATTCCCATAGACCCATCAGATCCTTCATCCGATGAAAGCGCCGATTCCGACGATACTAAATGAGATAAATTATATCGGCTTATAGAATTTACAGCGCAGAAGTAATTTGATTTTTTGTTACATATAGGATAATTTACTACATACATAAGTCATAAGAATAGATTGTACATAATTATTTTATGTAGCTATTCTTTAGCAATCTTTGTTGATTAAAATTTAATTATTTTATTTCAGCATTTTCTATGCGTAACGATGACGAAATCGAATATGTTTTAAAAGGAATATTATTACAATTGAAAAGATATTTAGATGCCCGAGTTATGTAACATAGCATTAGTTAAGTTACATATATATATTTAAGGTTATAATTAGAAGCGTAAACAAAATGTACACCAATATGAGCCCTTTAGTTTTTACCACACTCATAAATAGTAACATAACATTCTCGTTTCCGATAATGTCCAACAGGTCAACTACACTTACATATATACTTAATAGGTAACATAAGTGTCACTTAGGTTAAAAACCCTTAAATAAGTCAAGTTAGTTTTTTTAATTTAGCATCATCGCAACCCTACTACCCCTAATTTTATGTTATTTATAAGAACATGTTTTGAGCGATTAAAACCAGTTGACGTCTAGCTTCAAACAAAGAGTTTCATTTAACATTTGAACATCCTTCCAACAACCGCCACCGAACTTAACTCCCGTATAGATTTTAGATTTATATGAAGCTAGCTAACTTAATAAAAAAAGTGCGTGCGTACAAAGTACACATGCAGAAGTTAAACTTCTTTGGTAAACTAATTTTTAAGTCTTGGTCATATTTAAACAAATCTAAATCTATAGATTTCCAAAACTTAGAGGGAGGGAAAAAGATATGTTAGGAATTTAATTGTCATTAAAATATTAAATGTGTCGAAAATTAATACAAATTATAAATTTACTTTTTGAAATGTATTTCTTCGATAATAAAAACACGTGCCTTTTAAATTTACAATTCGTCATTAGAGATTTCAATAAATTATTTTGCATAAAATATAAAATACTAATATTTCATAAATTCTCTTTACAAAATTTTAATTTTAAAAATAGTATTTCTATATGATTCGCCCTTCTCACTCTTCCTCAATCGGCCTCAATCGCTCTCTCCCCTTCTCTTCGACAAAAACGCTGCACATCTTCGTGACGTATCCGTAAAAATTTTACCCTCATGCACCTCAAGAAGTTTCACTTCAAAAGTGAAAACCTTATTATACTTACGATTTTTCTTGCAGCTTTTCCTGAATTTTTTATTGAACTTCTCCAATTCATCTTCTTCGTGGTATCCCAGTAGCTTCTTTTCAATTAAATGGAAATTGCTAAGCTCCTCAATTATAGGAGTTCCGAGACCAGGGAAGTCTTTAAGATTGTCTTGTGTTTCGGTTAGTGGCGTCTCTAACATTCCGAAGTAAAATTGTTTCGATGGTGCCTTTTGTCTGCAAATATAGAAAAAAATATATATATTTCTTTCTTTCTTCTAACTCATTACAATATTGACTTACCAAAAGCTTTTACATAAAAGATAGCTAAAGAATTAATTGTTATTATGGACTGAACTTACTTATCTTTCGTCTGAAGTCCTTTCCTTCTGATAGGCGAATGTTCAGGAGTGGACTCTTTCCCTGAAGCTTGTCCTCTATCTGGTAATTTAACGTTTTCTTTTACATCGCTCTTAAATTTCTTCGCTTCCACTTTATCGTGAGCTGCTTTAGTTTTAATCTCATTAATCCGACCTAGTGGTCGTCTAACATTATTCAATGGTTTCGAATCTTTTGTGCTAAGACTAGACTCTTTGACTTGTGGTTTCGTTGGGGTTTTCGTTCTATCATTCTGACTAGTTTTGGTACTTATATTATTTTTATTAACTAATTCGTTCCTTATTCTATTCGTCGCCTTTTTGAGTTCAGTTTGAAATTCATCTTTTTCGTCATTACTTTTGCTCAGTAATGAAGGAAGAGATTTTCTCAAAGGCTCTATTGTTTTGATTTGTTCTCCGATTGATTTCATCCTACTTTCGTGAGTAGTTTTTGGAGATTCATTTTCACTGATTTTGAGTGTGTTATCGAATGTTTTTTCTCTTCGAAGCGGTGGTATTTCGAGGGCTTTGCTGAATCTTTCAGAGTGCCTGAAATTCCTGTTAAGGAGCGGTGTTTTCCAAACTTCATCGGTTTCATTAGTTTTTGTTGTTTTAGCTCTGCATCCACTCATTCGATCTGTTTTATTTCGATGATCTTGTCTTCCTTGCAACAATCTTTCTTCTCTCTTCAAAGAAGTTGTGCTTTGTAGCATATCTACGTTGTCTGGGTATTTCAAATGGTCTTTGTCTTTGCACGGGGATCTATAGCGTCTTTCGAAAGACGCGTCGTTGAAATCCAGGGACTTGAAGTCTGTATATGTACTTCTATATGCCGGTTGCGTTTCTAACTTCAATGGGTTTAGCTTTTTAGTTTCATTTCTCGTTCTGAACAGCCGTAGTTTCTTTTGTGGTTCAGCTTTTGAATGTCTTTCGGTTGAGTCTGGTGACGAGCCTTCTCGGCGCTGGAAAATTATTGTGAAACGTTTATTAATAAAATAAATGTATTTTTTTACTAGGGTTTCAGTAAATTATAATAGGTACAAATGCAAATTCTACATAAGTTTGATATAACTAATATATCGTCCGTCGTTCCACAACTGAGCATTTTTAAGGTAGTTTTTGCCGCGCATTACCACTATGTGGAACCAGCTGCAGCAGTATTTCCGAAATAATTTGACTTAGGGTCCTTCGAGAAAGAAGCGGCACCACACTCGCGAGTTCTCTGGCATTGAGATGTCACTGAACATCAGGTGAGCCTCCTGATGTTAAGTGATACCACTTCCGCCCGTTTGTTTTGGTCCTAAAGTGAAATTCACCAATGTTTTGGACGTAATAGATAATAGGATACTTACATGGTTAGCTGGTGGTTGGGGAGCTCTGTATTTCTTCCGAAAGTGTTTGTTACTACGTGGTTTTTGGTCTTCCTCGATCCGAAGGTCTGGTTCTGATCCAAACCGTTTGTTCAAACTGCTTGCTGGAATGAGAAAATATATATAAACAATTAAAAAAAAACTTTTTAACCTGATTAAAGTTATGTATTATTATAAATTTACATTCTTTAAATGTGTAGAGGTTATATCAATCAAAGACAATACTATATATAAACAACATAAAAATACAGTTGAAAATAAAGTTGTTAAAAATTGTCTGGCATTAGCACTTTCTAAGAAGCCGAATCCTGCCTTAAGCTTATTGTTATGTCGACACTTCTTAGTATCGACCTTAACCAGTTGTCTTCTTATCATTAATATAAAAAAAAGTATTACGTACAGTCACTTGGCCTCATGTCAAGATTGGTGTGTGACCGATGTAGATGGTCACGTTCAAATCTTTGCTCGCATTCTGCTCCGCCAGCTGAACGCGACCGATAGACATTGGAATGCTGGAAATATAATTCCGATATTATTATAGGGCTGAAGATGAAATAACAGACTGCTGATGCTCAAAATAAACAGCAGAGAGGTCTGGAAAGTACTACTTAGAATTATCAATGAGATTATAAGTTAGTACATTACGATTCCTTTCTTAATTATTTATGGATATGTGGCAAATGCCTTTAATGGGCGCAGTATAGACACATCTTTAGGAGTGTTTCATGTACTATTTTTCTTTGTAGATAAATAGGTGATCGCTCGTCGGTGGCAACGGTACAAGTCGTAATTTATAGGTACATTCTGGTTTCGTCGTGTTGATTTTCCTTCACATTACGAGTTAATTAAAATCCTTTTTTTATAAACGATTCAAACGGATAACCACGGGCTTGATACATACTCGTATGTTACACTAACAATTGACTTGTTTATATAGTAATTATTAGCTACACATCGCCTACATTATAAACAATCCATAGTTGTCTTACATAAGGAAGCTACCTGTTACTGAATGTCAAACATTACTCTCATTAAAAAAGGTTATGCACAAGAGCTTTTAGCTTGGAGATTAATCCCGGAAGCTCTTATTAGATGAAGATGTTTGTTCCTTACTTGAAGCTCATTAGACGAGTCCTTCAAAGTACTTCATTATAAGATCAAAGGAAACCGCTGGTTCGGACTAATCTTAATATATGTGTATTAAGTAAACAACGAATGAGTTATAATACTACTAATAATAAGCACGCGCACTGTATTTAAAATATTTTAGCTGATTAAAATAATCACCGTTAAACGACTTAATATTATTTTTATGCACGCATTTTTAAGTACTTAAAATAACCGTGAAGTCGTAGGTTCCATCCCCGGCTGTGCACCAATGGACTTTCTATCTATGTGCGCATTTAACATTCGCTCGAACGGTGAAGGAAAACATCGTGAGGAAACCGACATGTCTTAGACCCAAAAAGTCGACGGCGTGTGTCAGTCACTGGAGGCTGATCACCTACTTGCCTATTAGATTTAAAAATGATAATGAAACAGATTCAGAAAACTGAGGCCAAGACCTACAGAGGTTGTAGCGCCACTGATATATTTTATTTTGTACACTGTCTTTATGAATTTAAAAAAAATTGTTTCTCAAGTAAAAAAGTAAGTACCCGCAGTTTAGACAGATTGCATTTTACAAATTTAATATTTTAGTTAGTTCATCTTCACTTTTATTAGTTCCTTACCACATGTCCATGTGAAGTCCTTGTCACTTCGGGAACCATGGAAGAGGGTCGACGGCCGCTGATGGTGCCTCCAGAGTGAAGTATAGCACCATTGTCTGTGATGCGCAGCCGCGGCGACTCTGCTAGCGCTGGCAGCACCTGTAATTAACCATAACTTTTATATGTTCATTTTAAAACCACTAGACAGAAGTCAAAGAACTATGTATATATTTAGAGATAGACCTTGAGACATCAGTTATTTAGAGACGATGTTTTCTACTCATAGAAAGAGAAAGGAAAATCCTTTTCCTCCTAACTATATGTTACGCATATAGTTATATGTTACGTATATAGTGTTAATTGTAAATTTAATCCCACAGCTTATCCTTCATAATTCATTTAGGATCTCCGCCATTAAGTTGTGGAATAGACTGCCCGACTCTATACGATTGGCTCCCTAACATCTTTTAAAACTTTTCTGCATAAACATTTCTTAACCTTATCCTATCTTGATCAATCGTGGCTTGTGTAATTCTTTTATTAAATATTCTTTTGTATTGCATCGCCATTCATGAATCCGTGATATTAGCTTTTAAGTTTGTTTTATTAATATTTTTTTGGTGTTACTTTTACTATATTTTTTTATATGTAACATTTGGTTATGCACTTCTTGCACTTTACTTATCATATTTATTTTTTTAGATTTTCCCTTACTAGGTTTGCCTGGATGAGATCGCTTGTTAGGGATGAGGCCGCCCGTTGCATCCCTTATAATTTTGATGTATTGTGTTATTTGCGTATTTTTTTAATGCAACGAAATGTAAATAAATAAATTAAATTATATCAATCTAAAACTTCAAATTTCCGAGACTTAGAGGGAGGGAAAAAGGAAGATATGTTAGGAATTTAACTGTCATTAAAATATTAAAAGTGTCGAAAACTAATACAAATTATAAATTTAATTTTTTAAATTTATTTCTTCGATAATAAACACACGTGACATTTTAATTTACAATTCGTCATTAGAGATTTCAATAAATTATTTTGCATAAAATATAAGATACTAATAATAATATGTATTTCATAAATTCTCTATACGAAATTTTAAAAAGTTTCACTTCCATAAATAAAAATCCTAATACCCTTTACCGATACTTTACCTTGGGTGCATGTCTGAGTGGCTCATGCGGCAGGGTATGTGCGCGGCGCGGAATTTCCGCGACCGGCTGGCTACCCGCTTGGCCCATGCTACTCCGACAGTCTCATCTGTAATACACAAGGAAATATTAATTATGTCATTATTTATGAAAATAAATGATAGCAGAGAAGTAATTTTTTACACAACCTAATAAATACCAATAATTTAGTTACCGGCGTTAAACAATATATTTGTTATCAACGCCCGACGGTATCGGTGATAATACTATTGTCTCTGAATGTTCTTCTAGAATAATTGTTATTTGCATAACTTAAACATAATTATATAATCCGTGACTTAACACTCTTTCCACCAAAAATCTTCTCCGGGTAAAGTGAGTGACGAACTTTACAATACCTATTAATTTGAAAAAGTGCAAATTGAAAAGGTTAAACCAATTTTTATCTGTAATGACGTAAATAAGGTATTTTTAATTACTGTCGTAAAATCTTTACATGCGTAAATCCATAGTGCTGTCCACCTGTAGCAAATTGCTATTCGTGCGTAGCCTCTAGCGTGAACTTGGCGTAAACACGGGTCGCGGGTCGTATTGGGTCAAGGCCGCCTTTGTAAACAAACCGGCTTTAACATTATCGAATGTTTATTACCCTTTGTAGTTGTATTGAGTGAATTGTTAAGATTTAGGGTATTCAGATTCAAGCGCGCAAACTATGACTCTTGTACGTCATAACCCTAGTTTACCAAATGGTAAAAGTTAATATTCAAAAGAATTAATATAATAGAAACATTATAAAGATCTGGGACTAAAAGATAAGTTTTTTGTCTTAACTCTGAATGATAAACCCATTGTCACGTGGCTATTTAAATTGTTGTAAATTTCCTATTGTATTTGGATCAAGATAAATTAAGGTGTATTTTCAATAAGTTTAAAAAATCTTTTGGTAATCTACATTTATGATAAATAAATACATGATAAATTGATAATAAAATGGCAATATGAACCATTAATAGTCTTCATATTCCATTTCTACATTTCACTTTCGATCATTACAAACAGATATAACTCTCTCTACGTAATAAGAAAAATCTTTAGAATGAATATACAATCAAACTAATGATTTCAAAATCAAAAGCAATAGCGCCTTTTTTATATCACCATTATTGTTCTTATACGATGGGCAAACATAGGCATGTTTGCGCGGACGCCCATAACGGGCGTTAATCGCAGCCCTTTTAGTGGGTGCGTTGCGGGCCTTTGAGAGAGGCGTCTCTCTTTAAACAATTGGAGGTCGTGTCTTCACCGGGAGTCAATTCCTAAGTTCGCTAGTTCGCAAAAGAATATGCCTAGTGAGCGTGGAGCACTTCCAGCCATCAAGATGATGCTGATGAAATCTGGAGACACAATAGCTTTTACGGTGATGAAGCGTTGCCGTAACGACGGACGAATTAGTGGAAAGTACTCCATACAATATATACACTGTATTATATTCGCACGATACATGTTCCTGCTTCCGTATAACGCCAAACGTTTTTTAAACAACAAATTATCATTACTTTTTATTTCCCATAAAAAGTGTTTATTACATAGACAATTTTACATAGACCTAAATTGTAATAATATTCCTCTAGCTCTACAACCCACGTCTTAGCTGCAGATTGCGTAGAGATGTGGGGTCTCTCTGCATCTACCATATTTACCATGGAGAGTGTTCAGAGGAGTAGTTCTGACTTTTTAAGGCAGATTTTGCCGCGCGCCACCACTCCACATGTGTGGAATCAGCTGCCCACTGAAGAATTTTTATTAGACTTAGAGTCCTTCAAGAAACTGTACCAATTCTTAAAATGCCGGCGACGCATTTGCGAGCCTTCTGGCAATGTTAGTGTTCATGGGCGTATCACTTAACATCAGATGAGCCTCCTGCCCGTATGCCTCCTATAACATTAAAAATAAAGATTTCTTTGATCATTTTTATCTTTATAGACAAGAAAACCTGACCTGACATATGTCATTGATTTTTGGGGTTTTAATATCGGTGTCCTCACAATTACCTTTACCGGGGCAGCACGTGTTAATTAAGCACATAGAAACCAAATCCATTGGTAAAAGCTGCGATTTGATCGGAAGATAGTGAGTTAGAGAGAGGGAGAGACGCTTCAACCAACCCTGCGTATCCGGTATATTTTTCCATATTTATTTATTTATACATTCTAAAACAATGTTAATGCCTAAAAAATACAAGAAAATATGACATCACAAATTTAACACACATACACATCGATTACATTAGAAAATAAGCAATCTATCAAAGGAAAAAATTAAACAAACATCCATAAATCCAGAAATAAAATAATAACTAAAAAGATAAAAAAAAAACAATAAAGTAATATACAAAAATGAATGAAAACTTAAACCACATTGAGCCTGCAAAACAAAGATACGGTATGTTGGTAGACTGTTGAAAAAACACATCAATATTTTCATATCTATGTGGATCGGCTTTTTTTAATGGAGGAATGCAAGCAGTGTAACGGGACTTTACACTAAGCTTGTAACTGGCTCATTGAATATGTAATTAGCAATTATAATGTCTCTAACATAGTTTTAACCTACTAAAGAGCAACATACAGATGGAAAGCTATAATTTCTATGATTTCAGTGAAAACGTGAAACCGGCCGTCATTAGAACGTACAATCTAATGAACATGACATATCAATGATAATAATGCTGCCGTTGGATTGCGGAATCGCGTTAGGACCCCGAAGGAGCCGAAATTTTTTATTGCAATTTGTCTAAGAATTTCAAGTGGGTACACCGGTCATGGTATCATCGGTATCACTATATGCACTATAATATTATACTATGTAACGTATCTTAGTAAAAATAACGCAAAGTAAGTTTTAAAGTAAAAAAATGACTAAATCACTATTGTTCAAAGAAGTATTTATATCGTGTTACGTCTCTCGATCGCGATGATTGTACAAAAAATAAATATTTCATTATTGAAATTTATGGTTTATCATTATGTATGTATGTACACGACATTGATTTTAGTAAAACATTAAAATCATATTCATTTTTTTAAGAACATATCAAACAGGTTAGTCGACATCACAGGAGACCAAAGAGCTGGCAGCTACCTCGGACAATGAATTAGTCTAGCTATTCAAAGGGGGAACGCTGCCAGTATCTTCAGAACCTTGCCTAAAGGGACTCCTTTTAATAATATATTTTAGTTATTATGTTTTAAGGTTAGTTATTGTTTTTATTGTTCTTCTTTTTTGTGCATTTGTGTTGGAAATAAAAAGTCAGTTTGTAGATGTAGTCAAAAAAGGGAGGAAGCTATCCGATCGGAAAGTTTTACACACACGAAGTCGCGTGGATGAATATTAATGTGTATAATGAACTTAGTAGCGCCTCACTGTCTACCGCACCTGTTCAATACATAACAAACTAAAGCGGAAATTCCAAAAGAGGTCAAACTTGAAACTGTCTAGTATAATTCCCGGACCAGCACCTTCGCGCGACATATATTTGATTTATAACCTCGGAGCACTATAAATAACGTTTAATAGACTGCCGTTTAATTTATAGTAATGTACCGTTACACCACCCGACTGTTGGGTTTGATTGTTATTTTATTGAACCGGGGTTATCAGGCGATCCGTTTGCTAAAAATATTATATTACTAACTTCTGGACAAACGGATACGAGATTTAAGTTTACGGGAAATTAATTTATTAAAATTGTTTATAGTCCTTAAATTAAATTTATAACTATGAGATAATTTTGTCTTATTATTAATATTACAGAAAGAAAAATGAAGTTTTTCGGCTGCCTTGGAAACAATCAATGACGCGAAAATTGTGGAAAATATGTAGGTGAGAAAATATGGACGTATTGTCTATATGCGTAAATTAATACGATGAATGGAATTCCATTTCATCTTGAAGATCACATCACTATACTCAAAAATCATGATGGCGTGGCACAGAACACAATCTGACCAGCTTCTGTTTATAAGAAACAGATACATAAAGAAACCAAGGAGTATTCAAAATCATTTATTTACGTACATAAGATTTGTACGAGTATACTTATAAACATAAAAAAATCTAATATCTTTAAATATACATTAAAATATGCCAGTTCTCTAGGACTAGAACGTAGCTAAGAACGGGCGTAGAAAAGAACTAGCTATAAACTTTCCGCCACTCCTTTTAAGAGGTGTATTTTGATTCCGATAGATAGATTATGATATAATAAAAAAGTGATTTTTAATTGTGTACACACGTGTGTTTACATAAATAGAGTGATCATGTCGAATCCATTTCCAATTAACATAAAGAAAGTTTCACGACAAACGAGAAAATGTGCAACTATGCACTTTTGCTTTCAAACGAGAGTCAATACCATTGGGCATTATCCTCTTCGCATACGAATTATGAAAGCATACATATATGTATATCTATGTGGGTATGCAAGTGAACTTTATGAGTAGAAAATTCATAACCTCAAAGAATTTTATACAGTTTAAGCTATAAGGTTGAATCCTGATCCTTGAACCAATGGTTTTGTCTTTCTATGAGTGATTTACGACTTCTCGAACGGTGAAGAAAGTGAGAATCTACAGGGTGGCCAAAAAGTCGTGGATCAAACGCAAATGGGTAAATGAGGTTATCAGCTGCAAAAAATTCTTCTACGGGAAGTCTCTAAGCTCAACCCCTGCAGAGTTATAATGTATTTTGCGTTTTATAAGAAAATTGACTTTTTTTACTAATTCTTATTAAAATTCGAAAAAATTTACATCCTGTATCTTTTTCATAATATCCACTAGATTGGTACTGATGAGTTCTTGCGTCCCGTTGAACAATTTTTTGCAGCTGATGACCTCATCTATCCCCTATTTGCGTTTGATCCACGACTTTTTAACCAACCTGTATAGACGATGTCTGCAGGAGTTGGCTGATATAATAAGACAAAAGTAATAAAACAGATGCAGCTGTTATCTTCGCCCTTTGGCGAGCCCTGCATGATAAAAATACCGTAGGGATATGCGTAACAGCATTTCCTGAAGTTAAAAAAATTGTTCAAAAAAATTGAACTTCAACAGAATCTCTAGTGCAACACCCGATATCATAATATACATTTACTCAATCAAAATTGTACGCATCATTTCGAAGGGCGGGCATATTGTACATAAAGTTATTCCTGTAGCCTGTGGTCTTGCTATACATAAAAAAAGTGTGTGTACTTATGTATACGCGTAAGAAGTTATACCTCTTTGGCGTAAAATTTTTGAAAAGATAAAAATCTTTTCAAAAATTTTATTCTACGTTTGTAGAAAAACGGACACTAACAATAGAAAAAAACTACTGACTATAGCTAACTTCAGGGTGTCCATTTTTCGTGACGGTGTGCGAGTTAAGAGTACCAACCCTATAGATATATGCTTTGCTAGCACGAAACCAAATGTAGGTTCGTCAGCAACGACCAATACTTAGTAAGTAATTTTAATGTATGAATACAAGAAGCAATAGATATTAAGATTATTATTGTTTAGTCCTTAATGAAGTGCTGTCACTATGTTCATTTAAATAAATTATTTTTAAACCATAAGTCCGTTGCTGTTCCTTTTTACGCATCGTCGTAAAAATTAACTCTTATCATATTTCCCTAACGCGCCGAAATAAGTATAACTTCAAAAATCATACAATTCCCTTCGTGTTCAGTTCAATAATGCGTTCAGGATGTTGATGGGGCTCTCTCGCTATTGCAGTGCGTCTAAAATGTTTAGTTTGCAGATGTGGACTGTTTTTACGATGCGTATGCGAGCTGTATCTCTGGTAACGCGCGTGCGGGGGGAGCCCTAACAGCAAGCTAGCGGTAATAGCGGGAAGGCTGGATTGCCTAATAAGACGCATTTAAATATAGCTTAATAGGAGGTCCTAGATATATTCCATAATTATAATACCGTAGGCAGAGACGCCTGTCGTATATTTAAATACTTGTTTCACACCCTGGTTTGTTTATGTAGACCAGTGGGTGTGATGTAGGTAGCGGTGTAATTGAGATGACATTCTATTGAATATTCAGATGAGTATCGCTATAGTCTTCGTTTGTTTTTATTTATATGAGAGAACAGTGGCATAGTGGCTGTAAAACACGGCTGTGCAATGGACATATTTCTAAGGGTGTAATTGACATTCGCTCGTATAATGATGGAAATTGGATGAGATGGTGTGTCTTTAAAAATGATTACTAAACAGATACAAACATGAGGCCAGGACGATACGAACGACTTTACTGCTCGTAGATTCTGCCTCAGAATTACTTTGTGCGATTTGTCGATCGATCGAACGATTATAGTAAAAAGTAAATTTGTTACTGAATTCGACTATCAAGTTGAATAGAATACGATATACGAATTGGAGCAACTAGTTTGACATCACTCATCCAATCCAAATTGGTTTTATTACCTCTAGGGCCTACTCAATACTACTTGTGCCTTCTGTTAAAATAGTTTATGTTTAATTAAATCAAAGTTTAAAGTTTAAAGGCCGGCAAGGCACTTGCGAGCCTTCTGGCAATGTCAGTGTCCATGGGCGGCGGTATCACTTAACATTATGAGAGCCTCCTGCCCCTTTGCCCCCCCGTTCTATAGGATCACAACAAAAGCTTACAATTAGGATACCAAACGCTTATCAGTTTTATTAAAAAAAACGCGAGCCTCGAGTAGACTGATATTTAAATACAATATTTCTTATTTGTATTGTTTCTTGTATTATCAAGGGAATAAGGTACATTAAACGATAATTTAAGAAACGGGGTATAAAGACATCGTAAGTCCAATTTTTGAAGTCCTCCTTCGGATTTTTATAAATTGTCGGTTACAAAAGCATTTTTTAATAGCAATACCAATCCGTCTTTTCATAAAATTTCATAAACTAGTGAAAGAGTAATTTTGTTACGCTTTTAATAATAATAAATCGTTTATTTGCAAAGAAAGTACATTTAGATCGATTAATTATAAAAATCCGTACAATCCGCCCCACAAAAATAGGCAAATGTCATATTAATTTTCATAATGTCATATAATAAGAACATTAACATAATGTCATTATAATAAGTTGAGTTATTTATAATTGTTGTCAAAATAAATACTCGAACCTTGCCCTTAAAAATTTTATCACCTTCCCCTTAGCATAACACGGCAGTGATCTGTAACTTCTAGGAAGGTGAGGATTTAACCACTGAGCTTTATAGGGTTGTAAGGAGGTCGTATATTGATCGCAATCAGTAGCTATTAAATCGCAATAGATGACGAAGATCGCGGCACGGAAGCGTTGAACGAATAATTTTCCGCGTCCATGCTCCCGTCTAACTGTGAACAGCTGCCGAGGGGCCAGGAAAAAAGGAAATTCATAGAAATCCCCTCTTTAAAACTGAATTATGTATAGGAAGTAAATACTGTTAGAACCGGGTAAAATATTTTGTAAATCTCATACAAATTAAGAGCAGTTTCATAAGATTTTTTGTACGAAATGCGCCAAACGTTTTGGAAAGCATACAATAAAAGTACGTTGATTTTTTGATAAACTAAGTTAAGTAACAAGGTTTTTATCTACTCCAAATCTTTATTAATAACAGAGTGCATTTTACAGTTTAAATATACTAATAAAAGGCCTGACTATTTTAACACATCTCAACGCTAAACCCGGATCAGCAGATAGCATAGTTTGGGCAGTTAATCTAACCTTGGAGACGTGCCTTTGAAGCCCGGCTGTACTAATGAATTATTCTTTAAAATTCGAAATTAAAATTTGTTTGTACGATAAAGAAAAACGTATGGATTCCAGCACGTCTTCGATCCAGGAATTTTCGAGCACAGAAGGCTGATCTAAAAAACAACGAATCAATTGCAGAAATCTAGCATTTGGGAAGAAGGCAGAAAAATGTCTTTATTTTAATTTTTTTCCATATTTTATATTTTCAAGTGAGAACTAGCGTAAATTCCATTCGCAAGAGTCGTTCAGGTAATAAGAATAATTTAAAAAGATATATATTTTTTTTATTTTTTTTTTTTTGGACGTGAATGCTATTTTTCTTAAGGGTCTCAAGACGGCGCACTGAAGATTCACCGGCTGTACGCTGTGCAGGTTTTTTTATTAATTGAAGGGTGAATCGTCAAAAAACAAGTAACAAACATGTATCCCAGCCCCTGATGTAGTGAGAACTGCATTTCGGGAGCCTGTGACTTCCCAGTTATATGTATTGTGTAGCAATATCGAGAATTAATTACAATAATTTAAATAAATATAAAATTAAATTATGATAAGGTAAGCGAAAAAGGTGGATAGAAGAAATAGAAGCGGTAGCAGGAAACGAATGGAGAAAGAGAGCCATAAACAGAGTCAGATGGAAAAAGCTGGAGGAGGCCTTTACCCGTGAAGGGGTTCCGATCGAGGGTACTGAAGGAAGCTAGGATATAGGATAACAAGCAAAAGAAAAAAAAATGTTTAGAAATGTAAAATAATCTAAGCTGTGTATTATAATTTTTTTTCTTGTCATGATTGGAAATAAAACGGGCTTTATCATTATTATTAAGGTAAGCGAAAACTATTTAAGTAATCATTTTTACGTAATAGGTCTCACAACTAGAGAGTAGTCTAGGCGTGTGTCTCTAATTTCTGAGGTCGGTACTTTCGGATTATTACAGTGCACCAATAGATTTTTCTTTATAAGTGAGCATTATTTACAGATACGATGACGGTAAAAATCTTGCAGAAATAAAAATGACGTGAAAATTGGTGTCTTAAATCAATGAGTCACGCCAAAAAAGTTGAAATGTATTTAGTACGATGAAACTTGATAGTGCGAACTTTTTTTATATAGAATAAGGTGCAGACGGCAGACTCACCTGATGTTAATTGATATGGTCACTCTCAATTCCAGAAAGCTCGCGAGTTCATTGCCAGCCTATTAAGAATTGATACCTTTTCTTGAAGGACTCTAAGTCACATTGGTTCGAAAGTACTTGCGCTGCAAAAACTGCCTTTTGAAACGCTCAGTTGTGGAACGACAAAGTGCGAATTGTTTTCGTGGCCACGATGTTAATGATTGCCCCTAGCTTAGCGGGAATGCAGCCACTAAGCCTCTTTGTTCGACATTCTACACGCTACTTATAAACAACTACTTAGATTTTATTTGGTAGCTCACGGAAAAAATATGATTTTACAACTAATAGTCTAGGCTCCGAATATGAGTTTGTACCATTCGGTGTCGAGACCCTTGGTCCTCAGGGTCCTAGCGCTATAAGGCTTTTCAAGGAAATATCAAAAAGGTTAGTCGACATCACAGGAGACCGAAAAGGTGGCAGCTACCTCGGACAAAGATTTAGTCTAGCTATTCAAAGCTGCCAGTATCTTCGGCACCTTGCCTAAAGGGACTCCTTTTAATAATATATTTTATTCAGTTAGTTATTGTTTTAAGTTAAGTTACAAATTAATGTTATGTAGAATTTGTTGTTTTAAAAAGAAAATCCACGTTATTTCTAAGTGTCACATAATTTAACGATGAGAGATGATTGCGTTGTAAAGCCTAATTAATGCCTACACATTAGGCTACTTCATATGTCTAACGTTTATATTACATAGTCCGTATTTTATATAGTCTGTCTGTCTGGCATAAACTCAAAACCTACTTGTGGTTTTCATTAATATCTAGAATGATTCATGAGGAAGGTAAGGTATATGATCTGTACAGGCAGGTCGCTAGTTTAAAATATGACTGTTACGTAAGATTCCAGACAAAAAAAATATTAATTTATTTTATTACAGTTAAATAACAATCCCGGAAAACTCGTTATTGCTTGAACTATTCTCACAATTAAAACAGAAGACTGTCAACTTGCGGAAGCGGCTATCTCATATCAATTCACACATTAACATCATCTGTGCGCCCGAAGGAATCAGAGCGTGCATTGAATTCGGGTAACATACAGACCTACTTATTATTGTAATGTGTTTTCTTTATGTTAATGACTTAATGCGTTCAAAAAACACTTTTCTACGGTTGTAAAATTATGAAATCTTTTGCCTTCAACAGACAGGTGTCGTGCATTAGCTGTTAGTTTAATCGTCTTTTTTATTTATCATTTCTTTAAGTACTTATTAAAGTAGTATAGTATGTTATCTCAACCTTAGTAAACTTTTATAATTTTTATCACTTAAGTCAAGAGCTAGATGAGATAGAACATATAATAATTTTAATACAATTATAGTTTTGAGCAGTGTTGGCCTAGTGGCTTCCGCGTGCGACTCTCATCCCCGATGTCGTAGGTTCGATCCCCAGCTGTGCACCGATGGACTTTCTGCCTATGTGCATTCAACATTAACTCGAACGGTGAAGGAAAACGTGTGGTCTGCTAATATAAATAAATAAATACATATTAAGCCTGCACGTCATATCGTCGACGAACAATAAACAATATTTTAGTTAAGAACCATACCATGGATTAAACAATACTTATCAATATATAGTAGTGGGCTGATCGGTTTTAAAGAAATCATTGTTAATTGCCTATCTCATACCTAATCCGCTGTTTTTATACCATAACATAATATAACATTTATTACTATCGAAACACATAGACAAAAACACAAAATAATAATAATAATGAAAAAAGAAAAATAAACAAAAAATTATGGATACAAAAAAGGTACATCTTAAGTGTGTAATGTGTGGCTCTGGCTCAGCATTATGCTGTGGAGAAGACTCGTCGCTGGTCATTCTACCAGAGACCACAACAGTTAGTTTGCGCCTCAGACGCAAAAAAGAAAAATAATGAAATAATAATAAAAGTAGAAAAAATAATAATAGTAAAAATTAACAGTCTAAGTAAATAAGTCTTAGAAAATTGGTGTGTAAAAGTAAGTAAATAAAAAAAATGTGTGCGTGTACTAGGTGTACACACGTAAGAAGTGAAACTTCTTTATGACCTTATTAGAAACTATTTCTTTAAACACAGCAAATTTTGATACACTGCCTAGCATACAATTTACAAATTAATTGCTGCAAATTGCGATTAGCAAATTTCAAGTCGAAAATGTAATCCGTTGTCAAACTTCAAAGTCAAAAACATACTATATGTCATATTTTAACGCCGATAAAGAAGTTTGACTTCGAAAATGTAATTAGTTGTCAAACTTCAAAGTCAAAAACATACTATATGTCATATTTTAACGCCGATAAAGAAGTTTGACTTCAAAAAGCAACATGGCGCGTAACGAAAAAATGTGACGCGTAACGCAAAAATGTTACACTAAATTTTTTTCCAACCCCGATAAAGAAGTTTCACTTCAAAAATAACAATAATTTTCTTTTCTTTCTTATAGTAGATAAGAAATAGATAAATAAATATTTATGGGCGGATTAAAAACTAGATTTCGCGGAATTTTTGTGAGTAAGCAAATTTCCTTTATAACTCAATATATTTCATTTTTAAACATTTTGTAACATTAATGTTTATCAAAAATGTCATATATTTTAAAAAGATAGCTTGTACATAAACTGTAAATATAGTATTATGCGGTAAACTTTAATAAATAAATATCCGTGACCGGTGTAAATAATGTTATTTTATATCCGTTATCGACGTATTGAAATGAGTAAACCAAAGACATTGTTTTATTACTTAATTAATCCAATAGTTTCATACAGTGGTTTCATTCAGCCAATCTACAATTCCCTTTTCCATTATGTCTCTATTTATACTGCACTACGGAAGCATCCTTACAAAGTTGTCGAAGTGGTCGTCGTAAATAATATTAATGGTGTTTAGGTGTAATAAGTAAAGGGATACATAAATCTGAGTAGCTCTCATATTCTAACGAGTTAAAATGCTTCGACAAACGTCGACCGGTTTCATTAGCGGCCCTATGACATACTCAGGCTTTTATACAGAGTCGATAGAGGGTGTTTAAAATATTAAACAAAAGTAAGAATTACATTTACCTATTATTATAATTATTATAAAATGTAATTCTTTAAGATTTTTTTAATTAGAAAGGACCTAGGGGAAGAAGAAGAGGGCCCCCCAAAATGAGGTGGATAGAAGAAATAGAAGCAGTATAAGGAAGCGAATGGAGAAAGAAACCCATGGACAGAGTCAGATGGAAAAAGCTGGAGGAGGCCTTTACCCGTGAATGGGTTCCGATTGACGGTACTGAAAGTAGCTAAGGATGTATAGGATTACAAGATAAATGAAATAGTGTATAAAATGTAAAAAATCTAAGCTGTATATTATCTTTTTTTGTCATGATTGGAAATTAAACGGGCTTTATTATTATTATTAATATTATAATTGTCTCGGCCGCGGCGTAGGCAAATTTGGTCTTAGATTTCAGCGTCTGTAGTTGTATGCATTTTTATTAGGTTCCCCTAATATCTACCATACATTGGAATCGCACCATACATAAACTGAATAGAATCGCTGTTGGCAGTTACAGAGTACAAGCACTGTATAATTTTTTTAAATTCTTTTATTCGATATTTTACTTCATTGTAGCAGGTGCTTTTTGCTCATATAAAAAAAATTTACAATGCAAGACCAATACTTCTAATGGCATGAGTACATGCCCATAGATGAAAATTTCTTACTAAAAGGCAGCGAATAAAATATAAAGTTATTTTGGAAAGGCCTGGTCTATTATAGAAATATATTATAGTTTTTAAGAACGCGCCATGCCACAATGTTCGAAAGCGGAGTTGCCAATGTATTTGCAGACAAATAGAAAACTACAAGTGTGTGTCAGAGGGTCAATACTTAGAGTGAATTGATAAATATTATTTTATACATAGTTAATAAAAAAGGGTTCATAGTACGTACGACAACGAACAAATTTTAACCCATTAATTTAGTTCATAGTAAATAAGTTTTCGTCGTGTAATGTGTTCTATATATCAATATATATGAAAGTCAATCAGTCTTATGATAAAGGAAAACATCGTGAAACTAAAAAAAAGTGCGTGCGTACAAAGTGCACATGTCAGAAGTGAAACTTCTTTGGGAAACTAATTTTTAAGTCTTGTTCATATTTATACAAATCTAAAACTTTAGATTTCAGAGACATAGGGAGAGGGAAAAGGGAAGATATGTTAGGAATTTAATTGTCATTAAAATATTAAAAGTGTTGAAAATAAATACAAATTATAAATTTGATTTTTTAAATTTATTTCTTATAAAACAACGAGAAAATATTTTTTTTACGTAACGTCACGAAGATGTGCCGCGTTTTTGTCGAAGAAAAGGGAGAGAGCTATTGAGACCGATTCAGAGAGAGTGAGACGGGCGAATTACCTTATAGAGAATTACTAATATGAAATATTAGTATTTTATATTTTATGCAAAATAATTTATTGAAATCTCAAATGACGAATTGTAAATTAGAATGCCACGTTATTATCGATGAAATGAATTAAAAAAAAAAAAAGAGTGCGTGTACTTATGTACGCGCGTAAGAAGTTATACTTCTTTCTTTATTTTTTTTAAATATTAAATAATTAATAATAAATATTTAACGTTAATAATTTAATAATGTTTAATATTTAGTATATTATCCAATTATTAATTAATATTAATAATTATTATTATTTATTATTTAATTATATTATTCATTCAATTTAATAACTAGGTATGTTTCATAACCTTTTAACTAAGTAACAATAGGTCTTTGTGAAAAGCATTGCTAAATTTCTTTGAAAAAATAATTAAAACTCCTCTATTTGTTTAAAAGGTCATTATGGTCATTCTGATAATTTTGTGTCACGGTGCGCGCGCATCGTAAAATTTCACTCTCATAAATTTTTCATAACGCGCCTAAAGAAGTATAACTTCAAAATTAAATTTATAATTTGTATTAATTTTCGACACTTAATATTTTAATGACAATTAAATTCATTAAATTCCTATTTTTGATATTTATATATATTTATTCTATTTATTAAGTGATCAGCCATATAATTTTTTTTTAATTTATCATCTTTTTTGTTTTGTTTTCTTCATTATTATACGTATAATGTGTATCAACTATCAATAAACACTTGCGTGAGTGATAATGAATTTGCGTGTCTATCTAGAATTATACAAGTGTTATTTGTCAGTTAATCGTGACGTTTAATTAAAACAAAAATGTTAACCGTATCTATTATTTATGTTACACACATAATAACGATTGTTTTCTTAAATTAAGACAATTCTGTTTAGGCAGTATAATAAATCTTAACTTAGTTTAGTAATATTGAAATAACCTTTATTTTTACGATTCCTATTAACTTTTTACTATATTATGTTTACGACTACTATATATATATATAAATAAGTTATATATAATTATATAATTTGAAACGAAATTACCATTGCACGAATTCAAGCATCACATCATGGTATTTTCAAAACATCGTCTTGAGTTAGCTATTTCATTGTGATATCAAAAAAGCGCCGTACATGTAATTCGAACTATCAGTTCCTGAGACATACAAACAAACTCTACCTATATCTATACTCTTTATATATTAGCGTTGATTAATCTATAAATTTGAAATAAATCTACCGACTCCATTAATTTAATGCAAGGCAATAGATCAGATATTACATAGATAAGTGGCAACTCTATGTTCAAATAGCGATAATACGTATAGGTCAAGGTTTCTATGAGTTTATTTCGTTTATATTGGTTGAAGGTATTTCGAAATGTTTTGCATTGATAACGTGGGAATGTATGATACATTTTCGCATTTATTGTAACATGGGTTTGTTTATGTGTCAGCGTTTTTTGTAAGTACACTATTATATTTATTTATATTATCACGCCTTTTCCCGGAGGTCTAGGCAGAGACCACGGATCAGCAATTACTTCCTGACATACCTCTCCCGCTTCGTACACTTTCATGACATTTACCATGCATGCTCGTCGGTTATGGGTACTTTTAACTTGTCCCTGTGGTTATGGTTTGTGGACTCAGTTTCCGCACTTAGACTCTCAATAGGTCCGTTGTGCGTTAAGTCCTGGCTAACTAAGCCAGCCTAACTCCTTCCAAAAGCACAGAAGCCGGGCACTTCGCAGGCTTGACGGAGCGACCTCACTGTTCCGAGGATTTCTGCACGTTGTTTAGCCACAGCCTCGCATTCCAGGACTACGTGGGTGACTGCGCTGAAACAGTCTCTGCACAAAGGGCTGTCCGTCGCGCCTAGGACAAAAAGATGTTTGGAAACAATGGCCCGTAATTGTCCCTTCTCTAGTACATTCCGTATTTGGTCCAGGTATCCCATAAGGTATTTCTGAACAAATATTTCCGTACAAGCCACATATGAATTCGGGGCAGTGTTTTCTGGCATCCTGATCATTTGTCCCACTTTTATTAAATACTGCGTAAGTCTAGGTGCTTATATATATCTGTATTAGTCTACATACAGCAAGAAGTACATAAATACATAGACCAATTGCTATAATCAATCGTAAATTATGCGTACGAAGAGCAAGGTTGTTTCGCTCACGCAGTTACAAGTGAACAATACAAGGATGTATGGGAACCTTTAATTACTGTACATAATAAATTAGTTCAAACTAAAGGAATTTTTCATATCTCAAATTCCGTCTTCTCTGTAATGAAGAGACATAATATGAGTACTTGACACGGGTTAATAAGACTGCTCGGCTTCAAGGAGTTTCGTAATAGCGACTGTATTAAGTTTTTTGTCAGAGTATGCATGTAATTAGTAAAATTACGTTTTTCATTCAATGTCTTTTATTGAAACAATATCCTCTCCTTTCTTTTTGCACTTATCTGTGTTACTCTTAGCTCTCAAATAGCACGTGTGAAAGAGATGGTTTATAAAAGAAGGCCGCTACATATATGATTTTGTTTGTTGTTCCTTGTTTGCCGTATAAATAAATAAATATTAATTGTAACTTCGACTACAATAAATATCTAATAGATTTTACTAATTCCACCTAGTAACGCATTCATTGGCGTAAATATCACCTATTTATTTATTATTTTACTACATTTTACAAGCAATTATACTAAAATATATCCAAACATTTAATTCATATATAAATGTTTAAATCCACATTTTAAACAGATATTTTAAGTTACACATAAGTTATTTCAGTGCAGTAAGAGGCCAGTTACGACACAAGCTCGAACCGGAATCGAACTGGGTGACTTCGACGCCTAGGGACTGCCACGCCCTTTCCTTCTTTCAATTTGACGAAATATGAAATATGCTACTGTTTAAAATTACCGTGTAAGTTGCCTATTCACAATGATAACCCAATAACATACTGTGCACCAATGGATTATTATTTTCTATGAGTGCATGAACATTTGCTTAGAAGCATGATCGAAAGCATGATCGAACGGGCGCGGTCACACTCCAGTAGGAATGACTATAGTCTTAAATTTCTGATGATGAAAATTCAAAAATTTATCAATTTAAGACTATGATTGGCGATTATTACCTGTCAAGAGGCCGGTAAAGGTCAAATCAGGCACACCCACCGATTGTGATCGCGTGAGAAATTCATTAATTGAGTTTTAGACAAGGTTGCAAACAGGTGTCTCGGATAGACTATGTAATTTAGATTCAAATATTTAAAAATGGAACACGGTTTTTCACGCTAATTTAAATTATAGTAAAGGTTTTTGCGGTTCACTAGACAACGTTATTTTTCGTCAGATACTATGAATAATATAAAATTGGTTTGCAAGTTTTATAGGATTTCAAATCCCTAATATTAAAAAGAACCGGGTGAGCTATACTCACTAAAACCACTTCGGGTAGTTTCAACACCAGCCCATCAAAACCCCCGGTGCGGGGTCGTTTTCTACCCGGGTGAAACGGGTTGTATAAATGTTTAGTTACATTTATACAAAAATACGTCTTTCTTTTTTTTATGTAATAGGAGGCAAATGGGCAGGACGCTTGCCTGATGCTAAGCGATACCGCCGCCCATGGACACTCACATTGCCAGAGGGCTCGCAAGTGCGATGCAGGCCTTTTAAGAATCGGTACGCACTTTTCTTGAAGGACCCTAAATCGAACTGGTTCGGAAATACTTTAGTGGGCAGCTGCTTTCACATAGTGGTGGTGCGCGCCAAATCTGCATTAAAAAACGGATACGGATGGAATTTCGTATTCTGCCTCGACGTCCGATAGTGAAACGAACATGTACAAGAACATACTTACACACGAAACATCTTATACACGAAAAACTCGACTTGTTTTAGGCACAGAAGGGTCAAAAAATCTATTTAGATCCATGAATTAAGTGTAACATTTCTCGAAAAATTGAACACACACATTTTACATTAAGTAATATTTTCATTGGTATAAAATAAATTTTTTTTTACTTATGTTTGCGTTCGTACATTGCATTAATTTGCAGTTAATACTGCACAGTGTAGTGGTTAGTCACTAGTATTTTTTTATATTTATATACGTAATATTATTGTCATTGTAGGTGTTTTTTTAAATAATATATACATATTTATAAAATAATCATTGGATTCTGGTGGGATAAAAATATATACCCGATTTTTCTAAGAACAATTTTAATGGAGCTCTAAGATTCGGTATATGTAAAATCCTCAGGAGAGCGGTCGCCCCTCGCCATAATCGGACATCCGACCGGGCTATGAAAGTTATGGAAGTGCGTCTGCGCACACACTTGTGCCCTATCTCCTGCGAAAGCGGTCACTTACTATAACTTGATGCAGATCCATAACTTTTAATTACCGTAAAAAAAATCTGTAATTATTAAATAAACGTCGCAATAAAGTGCATTATGCCTGACCTTTATTCTTATCATCAGAAACAACCTTCGCCGGTCAGCCACAGTTCACTGACAGTAGGATCAGAATAAGCAACCTTTTATGGATGCATTTTAAATGTATGTTATTCTTGTTTAATTGATATAGATACTTATTTTTAGAATAGGATCTTAACTCTTAGCTAGATTTTATGTAGTTTTTTTGTACGATATCTTGAAACTAACTGATGAAAATGTACCTACGTGTTTTTTTTTTCACTAATTGACTTAGCCCCAAGCTAAGCTGGTGAAACTTGTGTTATGGATACTAGGCAACGGATATACATACATATTATAGATAGATAGACATATAAATACATATTTTAAACACCCAAGACCTAAGCGCAACACCAAATGCTCATCACATCGATGTTTGGCTCAGCCGGGGATCGAACCCGGGACCCATGGATTCGCAGTCAGGGGTACTAACCACTAGACCAATATTTTTATATCATTTAATAAACCAACCAACCATATATTTTACTTTTTATTGTCCTTCAAGAAGAGAGCGTACCAATTATTAAAAGAGCGAGCCCTCTGGCATAGAGAGTGTCCAATGTCCATGGTCGTGTCCATAAAAAAACTGATACAATAATATTTAAATATAAGGAGTAATCATAGCCAAAAATAGGCCCAGGATCCTCCATGTAGTGTTTATTTATTCGAATTGTTCTATAATTAAACTGAACAAAGTACTTTAGATTTATTAAGTTCATTAAAAATGGCCTTAAAAGAATCCAGTAAGATGCTCGAATTATCTTAATGAAAGGTCAAGGTTACATCTAGGTACAGTCAACAAACCCTCGAAGCCACTTAATTTCTTTTTTAAGGTATTAAAATATGCAAATAGCCGAACTGATGCGGCTGTATTCCGTGCATCGGCTTTTTAGTATATCTAATGATTAAAAACAGCGGAATTAATAAGTTACATTTTATGTATATATTTAATCATCTACGATCACTTAATAACTTGTTCTTTGTTTTTTATTATTAATTAACTATTCATTACTTAAGATTTCATGTGGAACATAGTGTAATGGTTGCAGCTTCTTACAAACATTGTGTAAAACAAAAAACTTGTCGATCAAAAAAAGCGGCGGAGAGTTTATTGCCAGTTCTTCTCGTTCTACGCCCTTGATTTGAGAACTGGCAGTAAATGTAAAATTAGAAGCATTTAGCATTTAATATGTATTTCTTTATTAACGTTCATAAGTGTACATTGTGTAACCTAAATTAATAAATGATTTTGAATTGAATTGAATAACTAAGCCTCCTAATAAAAAACAATCCCATTGCAACGATTAGTTTAAATCTACTCATTTGTGTCTTCCTCACAACATAATTATAATTGGTCATTACTAAAATAAACGACGTCTTGATCACAGTATAAAGAATTTTATTTGTGGACTGGTTTCAAGTTTACAATCGCTTGGAAAAAATTAACAAAGCTTATTAAATTTATGAAAAATAAAAAAACCATTGAAATAGTCATTTAACGAGCAAAATATAATATAACTTAACGCAATAATCATTGGTTTGCGTATTTATTGCGTTTTAAAAATAGTGATTCTATAAATACATTTATTCGCAAAACAGTATATGCGAAATTACGAGTAGAAAATTATTTAAATATTAGCAGAATAATAAAGCCATGTAGGTCGGATATAACCATTTTTTGCTATGAAATGCAGCCTGATGCGTTTAAGAGTGGCGGAGAATCGTGTCATTTGTTGAATAGCCCTGTTAAAACTCGCACCGGTTTCATGTCTATTCAAAAATGCACCAAAATGTCATAAAAATAAGGTATATATTTCTCGTAGAGATTTTAAAGTATTCATAGTATAGGCCGAGTTTGTTTGACGATTTGTTGGTCGATTTGTTGGGAAGTTTCATGCGTATGCCGTCGTTTATTTTAGTTGATGTTTATAGTTTGTTTACTAAGTTAAAACTGTTTTCTAAAAGTCGTTAAATTGATTATTTTATGCTTTTGTTGCTTAAGGAAGGACTTTTGATTACTGTAATTTGAAAAATATACATTTTTGTATATGTTTTTAATGTGTATAACAAATACAAACATAAACGTATAGGTTTGCCTCCAGAGTGTCCTATGCAAATAATTAAGTTTTGCTGCCAGCATTAAAGGTACACTGCCAAAGGGATTTGTTACATATGTTTTAATTTTCTATGTATCCATAATTAATTATTATTATTATTATTACTATGATACTAGGTTAAGAATATTGTCCCGGTAGAATGCGACAGCGACCCCGGAGCACCTGTAACGCGGCTTTGTAGGAACTACTCGAGGTGGTTTTAGAGGGTATTGCTCACCCAGTCTCTGAATAGCAGAGATTTTGGAGTGGGTCGAGTCCCACATACCCCTGCAACTTTTGAGGGCAGGGAATGCGTTAATGAATTTCCAACTCGGATATAAAAAAAGGTTAAGAATATTGTACCGTATTAAGTTTTCATTAAAATAAAAGTAATCCATCAAATCTCTTTCTTACCTTCGTTCGCTTAGACACTAAAACTTCGAAAACTAAACTTAATCACAATGTAATCAAAATCTATTATAAAGGTAAATTAAAAATATAAAACGATCCAAATTCATTAGAAGATTCCGAAACAACTTAAAAGCTATTTAATTAGAAAGTTAAAACATGATGTCATAAATTGGTAATGTCCCTTTTAAAATAAGCCATAAAACAGGTGACGGTTGCCGCACCTCTGGGGAAAGTGACCTTACACCTTTAATCTGACATTCTTCTTAAATCTTTTGATTAACAATGTCACATGCACAATTAAAACATTATTTCCATTAGAAGTGATTTGTCCCTTTTTTTGAAAAGAATTTGACTTTTCAAACATGACATATCTCCAAAAATAGAGTCTTCTTTGCCTTCGTAGTCTTCCTTAACCGATACGGCGTATGCTGTCCCACACCACCCTATCCTCAGTTTGTCTCAGGGCATTAGGAATGTATTATGGATATATGTAGTATACTTTAATTAAAAGAGAGTAGTTTAATCGAAAGAGTGTAATAAGAAGAGAGTTTTTATAAATAAGGGTTATTTATATATTTGGGACATACATAAAGCCCGTGTTACTCGGGAATAATGAAGTAATGGTGAAAGATTTTTGAAATCGGTCCAGTAATTGTTACAAATATACCAAAACACGTCTTTTTTTTTAGGTAATAGGAGGCAAACGGACAGGACGCCCGCCTGAAGACCCTGCCAGTAGGCTCGCAAGTGCGTTGCCGGCGTTTTAAGAATTGGTACGCTTTTTTCTTGAAGGACCCTAAGTCGAATTGGTTCGGAAATACTTCAGGGGGCAGCTGGTTCCACATAGTGATGGTGCACGGCAAAAACTGCCTTAAGAAACTCTCAGTTGTGGAACGACGGACTTCGAGGTGATACGGATGGTATTTTATGTCTTTTATCAGTGTAGAGGCAAGCATGCCCCTTAAAACTAACCTATAATGATTAATATATTGCCATTAAACCAAGTTTTCATATTAATTTCGGCATAACTTGTCCAGGAGCCTTTGAAATTGACGATAGTTTTGCCAATTATTCGTGTACGTTATGACAATGTTAGTATTTGACAGCTCGAATATTTGATATTATTTATCCTTAAAGCAGTAAAGTACTAATTACAAGTTCGTTTTGATAACATACGTAGAGTCTCTGAACAAATATACATGTGTCGCATTTCTGCGCAATTGCGTATGAAAGGTGAGTTATTGTTATTGCGCAAGCGCAGAGTGTCCTGACGAGCTTGCGTCGTAAAGCATTTTGTGTGGTCAGCGCATCAGTTAAGTTAAACGCGAAAGCGAGAACTACTTACAACTTAATTTTCATTTGCTTGTTATTCATGCCTTACAATTATTACTATTATTTTGCTTTGTATTGTTATTATTATTATTATATAATCTTACGAAAATTAATAATAAGTCGAATCCATCAAAAACCGAACTGGGAGCTTTCAAAAAGGCTACATATTTATCAAATAATATTAGGTTAGATTATTTATTTACAGTTGTCAAAGGAAAAGGCGAGCCAATTGCATGTTTCTTGTTACTATCAGTCAATATTTGAGGATCTAGGTTTATTATCAGAATAACCAGGCCAATTGGACATCCTGGGGTAGGCAGTAGACCACCCCAGGATAGTAGTTTGTAGGTACAGCAATCGCGTCACCTTGTACCACACATATTTTAAGTCTTTCAACTTTATTACACTTTTCACTTGCTTATCAACATAACATAGGTTCTATTTAAAGAAAAGTGTAACGCTTTGGTACGAATTGTTATCAGTCAAGCAAAAAAAGATACTTCAATATGAGAACATGTTGTCTCTGCTAGAAACGTGTATCCATTTTTTTTGCATTTTTAATTTATACTAGGTAAACTTCGTATCACCTTTATATATTTGTATCAAAACTTAATTCATTTTTTTTTAAAACTGACCAAAGAGATCGGATCTGCTACTACAGCTATGAAACACATATATTAATTCAACTATCGTAGTATTTTTCTCTACTCCTATTAAACCTTCTCTGAACATTTCAAGATCATAATTAGCCAAATCCGTCCAGTCATTCTCGAGTTTTAGCTAGACAAATGAAAAGCATTTTTTTATATACACATGTGTGTTAGTTTCATGTTAATTTCAAGAATAATTAATAAACATAATATAACACGGTATGATCAATTGAACAGATTTTCGCGTTTGCATAGTTTTAGGATGTCCAAATTATTTCTCTAGCAAATAATCTTTTCACAAATAACTCCAATCTTAAGATTACAATAAATGCAATCTCAGGTAGCGGTCTTTTTGATGCCCGTGGGAAGCGAGCGTCACTTAAGGCGACGTTACGTGTGCTATTCGAATCGTATTGGGATGAAATTATACTAACGGAATGTACTGACTTGCATTTCCTTTGAGATTTAAATTACGAACGAGTATTGCACCTGGATATTATGTATAGTATCTTGTTTTTACTTTGAATATATCATAGAACGAATACTGTTAATGAAAAAAGTTAGATAAAATAGAAACTTACATTGTATTGATAATTAATACAAAACAGTCATTATATTTATAATTTATTTACAAAAAATCTAAGTCATTTATTCACCTATGTAATAATAATTATTTTAAAACTGTATTAATTAATTCATCATTAATCATTTAAAATATTTAATACATTTTCAAGTATAAGTATAGTAAGTTTTAGTATAAATTCTAATAATTAAAGTTCGATTTGTTAGTTTTGTAGTATTTGTATGGCCCCTTTTAATGTAAAAGCCTCTTCCGTTTTTTTGCATTTATTTTTGTCTTGAGCAACATCCGTCCAGATTTTCCTATTACATATATAATATTTATATACAGTTGTTTATAAGTATTTAGTTTGATAATTTTTTTTCATCGGAATGTTTGTTTACACAAAATTTTATTTGGAGCCATTATTAAATCAATACAAAATGCTGTGCCTTAATTGAAATAATTTGGCCAATTGCAACAGTGCAATTACAGCGAGTACAATTAGTAATTACAGAGTAATGAAATGATCATTATTAGACGCAATGTCACTGCACTCTCATTATTACTCAACTACTATTTTGCTTTGAGTGTAATATATCAATCACCAGACGCTGATAGAAGTTCAACGATATGTTCAACTTTTCAAGGATGAGTCCAGGATCACGATCCCATGGGACTGACACTTTTTTAGGAAGAAGTACTAACTTGACTGTGTAACCATTTCAAAAATTATAAAAACTAAAAACATTTTTAATAAGTACAATGTTAAGCAAAACAAAAACTTGTCAGTGTCGCGTTTGGCTTTTGTTTTTTCAATAATTATTACGTGTTTTCAAGAGGCAGAAGAAGGCATAAAAAAACTTATTTATCAGATGACTTTTTGTACATCTTACTTTAATTGTATATTCGTTACCAACTCGTCTGCCCATTTCAAGAGGTAATTGCATGTTACGCAATACATTACATGAAATTACTGAGACCAAATAATTATTATATTCGAATATTTTCGTAATCACTGCTGTGAACCGCGTATTTACTATAATTTGTTCGAAATATCTGAAATGAACATTGTTTACTTATATAGAAACATCATATTTGCTATTAGTAGTTTTTCCATCTTACGAGTACTCGCACGAACACATATGAATTTGATTACATATGTAATAAACATAAGGTATCTCGGACTTTTAAGTCGATATTGTATTTTATAAAACTGTAGTATATCACTTTGCTCTATTGTCAATAGTTTCTACAGCGTACGTGATAAAGGGTATTTATTTGTATTTCTTCACGAGACATTTGTAACATTTTTTTTTATTACAGGAGGCAAACGGGCTGGAGGCCCACCACCAGTTAAGTGATACCGCCCATGGACACTCTCAATGCCAGAGGGCTCGCGAGTGCGTTGCCGGCCTCTTAAGAATCATATCATTATTTAAATTTTCATGAATTATCAAATTCGTCCATTCGTTTGGAGGAAGGCAAACAAAGAAATCTTTCCTTTTTACAATATGAGTGTAGATAGTTAAAATTCGATATACCAGGTACCTATTTACCAATAGGTACCTGGTATATCCTGGTATGTAAACCTACTACTTGCCTATTAGATTATTAGACATATGCCTCCTGTGCCTGACTGACTGACTGACACGCCGTCGACTTTTTTGGTCGAAGGCAAGCCGGTTTCCTTACGATGTTTTCCTTCACCGTTCGAGCGAATGTTTAATGCGCACATAGAAAGTCCATTTTAAAAGAAATATTTTTTATGTCTTTTAAAATGGACTTTCTTGATATGTTTATCTTTTTTATTTCTTCTAAATAATGACTTTATCATACGAATGGCCTAAGCATTAGCCGGCCACTTTATTAAATGTTGTAACAAACGCTACGGCTGAACATCTTTCAGGCCGCTAGTTAAACGGCGCCGTTTAGTTAAAAGGCTAGGCTGTTAATTGAACGGCTAATTAAGCTAGTTGGCTGCGACATTTATACGTATATAGAAAGTCTTTTACTTAAGTCTACTGTAACTATGATAAAGATAAAATTTACTTCCTTTTTTTAATTAGCGTAGGATAACTTCCCACAAAGAAATGAAATGATATTAGTAGACATAAAAAAAAATATAACTGTTAAGATAATAAGCTCGTTATATGCCTTTGTTCTATGTGAATGTTTTAAACAATTGAGATGTTTTTATTGTATCCTTTGAACAAGACTTAATTATGCGCTAAAACATCGTGGTAATAACTAAAAAAAACATGTAACTCTGGTTTAAACACCGTTCAAGTAAAAGCGTTTCTTTGGTAGAATGAAAAATTTTGTATCCGTCCATGCCTCGAACCCCGTTCGAGTGTGCGGTTCCTGATTTGGGGTGCTTTAAATAATACGGGATTTTACTCTATTTAACCACTCGCGTACAACAATAGAGTATAAGCGAAATAATTAATTGCTACGAATCGAATGAATGCAATATAACTCGAAGAGGGCCTACGTCTGGCCATCCTCTCGGGGGGTAAATATAGGGGCTTTCTTATAAACGTAGCGACGACTTAAGTAATCGCTACGCTTATAAGAAAGCCTGAGTGAGCAAAATGTACAACCCCGATGTGTTGTGTTTCTTTGTGTCACGTATTCCAATGAAACGTCCATATTTGTCCATATAGATGATGATATCACAAAAATCGGAGAAATCGCGAGATTTCCGCATTCTATCGATATCTGATAATCTTACGGCTTATAATCTGCATGTCAATAAACATATTGTCCGAGGAGGTCCGGCCATTAGAGCGAACAGTAAACAATGTGGTGATGCTAGATAGCCGCCATTGTTATGTACCCCGGCGGCACTCGCTGGACCCCACGCCTTCAACACACGAATTTGTTTTTTATACAAGAATCATACGTACGAAGATATATACGAAACTCGCGAGAACGTGACGGCCAGTATTATGCGGTCATAGTCGAAATAATTAAGTTAGTAGCAAAGAGCCTGGGTCAAGCAGTACATACTCCCTTCATAGGAGTAAGGCGTAAACAAATACACACCGTGGATATCACAAAGCTCTGTCATGTAGTGGTTTAACGTAAACGTAAACGTATGTTATGCTAACAAAAAGTAAAAAGTTTTTGCACCGTTTCAGCGATGTTTTCACTGTGTATGCTAGCATTAATACATTAGAAAAAGACATAAGTAAACAAGCAGACACAAAATGCCGCGTGAAGGGAATCGTATAGCAGTTTATACTTGCTCTGCTGCAAGCCCGCGAACTTTGGCTTTGAATAGTAGCTTTAGAAAAATCCCGTCAATAACATATAACGAAATCACGAATTATTTTTGACGTTCACCGAAAAACTCAAACTAGGAACATTTTAACTTTGTAAGCTGTGGAACACTATTGTTGATAGCTAGCTTTAAATTTTGTTGTGTTCTAACGCTGCATTGTATAGCTGCGCCCGCGGCGTCGCTCGCTCTATTGTTCCCGAGCCCTATTGTTACGATCTAATGGCGTGGTCAGTGGGGATTATGCAATTGTTATCACGCACAGAATGATATCGGGATGTCGATATTCAATATAGAATATTAATAGGCTATTATCAATTGGGTATACATTGTATGAAATAACTATAAGATGGGTTTCAAAGGCCTGCCCGGATAGAAGAGTACCGCTGTTGCTCATGGTAAAGTTTCGATGGTTGAATGATGTTGTCAGGACTTCTAAGTCGAAGGAATCATGAACTGGAACTTAAAAGCACCGGCTGGAGGTTCTCTCGACTATTGTCCATAGCGCCTGGATCATAAAGATATTTCCCGCTGATTCCAATTTAGTGCCGCGCTACCGGATTTGTTAGCGCTTACAAAAAACTACTATAAGTTGTGTACAGAACTACCAAATCTACCATTTATTTAATCCCTTAGTGGAATTGCGTGATCGGATATTGGCAACCCTGATAGAAATACAGATTTTGTACTTATATCTAATCAGTAGTTTAAATAAGAATTCATGTATGTATGCATGTATATTCATATATCGTCACTGTAGAATAATAACCTCGTATGTCCAGAGAACCAAACATTACAGGAAACGAATTTTTTTTTAATTTCGTCAATATTCGTTAAAATATTATTATGTGTATTTGTCCATATTTTAGATGGTAAAAAGGACGTTTTTATTAATAACATAAATAAGTCCTTACGTCATGATTATATCAGTTAAATGACATAAGAGTCTAAGAATAAAAAATAAATGGTTTTTTGACATACGAGGTTATTCTGTTTACCTACACTATTTCAGACATAGGTACATATTAACTTGTAGATTAAGGTGAACAGAGTAAGTCTACCTAAAAAGGAAAGAAAGGGGGCCTCATAGCCTAGCGGTCTTATTAAGTGGCAGCTAGGTGAGGGGTACCGCGTTCGATTCCCGGTTCGAGGGCAAGTTTTAATTTAATTTAAATTTGTTCTCAGCCTTTGGGAGGGTTGTGCGGCCTAAAACCGTACATGGAGGACATGGTCGAATTTCTAAGGCAAAAAGAATTATAAAAATCTTATAAATGACGCTGGCTATTAGGCACAAACCGTGCCAGAGCAATAAATAAAAAAAAAAGGAAAGAAATAAAAACTATTTATATTATTATGCATACAATTTTGTTCAACCAGTATGAAAAAATTAATAATATGTAAAATGTATTTTTAAGGTACGATAGCTTATTTAAGTAAACTTTTATAGTACTTTGTAAATGTCACGAGCACTATATGGTCAATGGGAACGCAGTCTGCGCTAGTATCTCGGCCGGATTCGTACAGGTTTACTAAGTACTGAGAAATTAAAAGTATATTTTCCTCTCTAGCGGTGCATCTACTGGTCGGCAATCAATCTCCAAATTGTTCATTACTAATTTAAACAATTGTTCCACTCACTTGACCCCAGACATTTTGCACCTATTTAGGCCCTTACACTATAACTTCCAACTCTGACAGCGATGCCAAGGTCTCGTCAGCATCCATGCTACGGATATAGATAGAACTACATAGAAATTTATCTTATATATAAAATTCTCGTGTCACAATGTTAGTTACCATACTCCTCCGAAACGGCTAGACCGATTTTTATCAAATTTTATATGCATATTCAGTAGATCTGAGAATCGGCTACTATACTATATATTTTTCATACCCCTAAGTGATAAGGGTTGTTCCCCCCTTAACATTTAATTTTTATTTTTTGGACGAAATTTTATTTGTATAATGTGCCATTATTTATACATACAACCCTAAATATATCACCAACCCTTATTTTTATTTGTTAGTTAAAATCTTATGACTTGAACTCTGAGGTTTATATAGAGAAAAAGGTAGACTAAGTAAAATCTTATTAAGGCGAAACGAAGTTCGCGGTGGCAGCTAGTATATGTATATGTATGTGCTTATATTTGTAATTAAAATCCTCCTAAACCACTGCTGTTGAAATTTGTGTTGTGTTTAGATTCACATTTTTTTTGTATTTATGATGTGTGACACCTTAAGACGGGCCTGCTAGTATAGTATAGTTTTCTATAATTATGTACTAACTAATATTATGAATAAAATAAATGTTATGCGTTATCCATTTATCTTATTTAATATCTCTATGAACGCAGGTGCCGCAGGGCACAGGTAGCTTTTAATAAAGATTGACATATCTACAAATAAACCAGAGACAAAATTCCCACAGGAGTCTAGTACAGATAAAATATAGATCGCAGAGCGCGATACACTTTCAATGGCCACAGATGGCGTTGGCTTTTGTATTTTTTACGATGTTCGTGGCGCTATCTCGCGATCTGACGACTGATTGGATGCATGTTTAATGCTCCTGGATTTAAGTTAGAGAATCTTAATTTATTTATAAGCAATTATTAATACATGAAATGGAAACTGTACACGTTTGAAAAATTGACAGCTAACGATAGCACAATCTTTTTGCTTAATGTGTTTAAACTATTTTTCAGTTAGTCGAACACAAGAATACTTACATTAAAATCTACGTTTTTAATATAATTCAGACCCAAAAATGTACATTAATGTGTTACAGAGTAAACAAGATGTTACTATACTTTCTAATACTATATATTCAGACGAAATCAAGTAATACCCTTTTAAAAGCTCAGCGATTTGGATAAGATAACCATAAAAAAGAACTGGCTGTATCTCTACGCAGGCCAGGCAATAACTATTTACCTTACATAAGTAATGTATAGGCTAGATTATTACATAGTCTGACTCTCCTGTAACTAGAGACAAACCTATTACCGCAATAAGCGTCTAACTTATACCTGACGTGCGCACGCGCAACAATCTTTAACTGGAATCGCTTTTAATTGATCAGCACACCTGAAGCACCTGTAGGCTTCACATACTCGTATATCACTGATCTTATTACGAATGTAGCTTAAATATTAACTAGTTTATACCCGCGTCTTTGACGTCTATGACGGGATCATTTTAATTTATAAAAATTAAAAAAAAACAGCTCACAATACTGGTATCATTTCAAAAAAAAACATTCGAAAATTGAGTATTTTTAAGGCGCTTGGAATCAATATAGTTTAATTCAAAGTATTTATTCATTCACAAAAAATAACTTTTACAAAATTAAAAGAAATTACACCTACCAATAAATAGTAATATAGTCACTGTTGTGAATTCAGTATTAATATAACAAAATGATAGTAAGGTATTGACACGTATACTTTACTAGCATTTATACGATGAAAAAAGTATAGGCAGCGGCACGTAAGTTTAGCGCTGGCCGATACGTGGAGGGGATTGCTGCGCATGTGTACTGTCGCGCGGGGGACGGAATGCGACTGGAGAGCCAATCGACGCTACGCGCGCCCGCTAGCCCCCCTCAGGTGCCTTATTTTTTACTTCTGCGCAATAACGGTCAGCGCTAGAGTTTCGTGCCGCTACTTGTACCAAGGTTTTAAAAAACCCCGCAACGCACTAGAGAGCCATTAGACAATATGTTAAGAACAATCCTTTTCCTGTAACATTTTTCATTGTTTTACATAGGTTTACTATTTGTTTTATTACATTTAATGTAAGCGTCTAAATAAATAATACTATATAGGGTAGGGCGGGGCTAGTTGAGCAATTTTTCACTTGCTTGGATATAGCTCCTCAATGATAAGTCTCAATGAGTTGTTATGTGGCCTGATGGATTAGTAATTTATCCCTTAACAAAAGTGTCCATAGTATTTTTTTGTAACAAGTCCAATATAATAGCTACATATGTTTAAATGCAGAAAGTCAAGTATGCTCAATGTACCCCATAGGTGGGGTAAGTTGAGCAAGGGTATGGGGCAAGTTGAGCACTAAGAATGTCTAGGCCAAACCATGGGTTCTATGTTAACTTGAGATGAAATAAAATATGTGTTAGACGGTCAGCTTTTTATTTATAGTCTTTTATTGACAGAAAAACAAAATTTAAAGAAATTTTCAAACAAAAAATAAAAGATTCATTACTCATCAGTTGTTTAAGTCGTAGAGTTAGTTGAGCTATAGTTGCTCAAATTACCCCAACCCGGAATTTTAAAAGAAAAGTAGGATTGTAAATAAATGCCTAGAATAGACCCAAAACCTATTTACAAATCAAAAATACAATAATCTTCTGAAAGATTAACACTCTCCTGATTGAAAACAGAGAACATTTGACAAAGACAGACGAAGACTTGCGATAAACTATGTTTTTACTTTTTGGTCACAAAATAAACAAAACGCCGTGACACTTCACTAACTCGTCGTGCTGCCACTAGCTAATTAGCGATGATTACCTCTCCTACGGCTCCTTCTTTTCGCTATTTGATACTCCCGCGTAAGGTGAATAGTTTCCGAGATATTTCGATTGCCCAACTTGCCCCTATGCTCAACTAGCCCCGTTCTACCCTACACATATATATATCATCTAACAATATTACAGTCCTCCTGTCATGTTTCTATATAATTATTAGCTGACCTGGCAAACGTCGTTTTGCCATGTATATTATTTCTAGGAAACATTTTTGTAGTTGAATAAAAATAACTAACTACTATAATATGTCGATCGTAGAGGGGTGACAATTAAGGGTTTACGTATTTTTGTATGCTTAAGAAATCAAAACAAAAAAGTTTTGTCTTAGAAATAAAAATTTAGGGGTTGGACCACCCTTAACATTTAGGGGGATGAAAAATAGATGTTGTCCTATTCTCAGACTTACTGATTATGCAAAAAAAATTCATAAGAATCAGCCGAGCCGTTTCGGAGGAGTATGGCAACGAACATTGTAACACGAGAATTTTATATATTAGATTGTTTTTGCTTCTGAGTAAAACTGTTTATACAGCTGTGGATCAATAATCTAAATATTTTCCTTTTCTACTTTAGTGAATTATCAGTTTATTTCATAATAGATATTTTACATTCAGATGGATACACACTAATTTGTTACCAAAACGAATTAAAAAGCTTATGCGGAGAAGATATAAATCTCTATTAATCCTTACAATCTTACGTAAGTTAAGCTGATTTTGACATAAATCATAATTTACTGTACTATTAAAAGAAATTTGTTGCTTAAAGATTAGAAACTTACGTAACACATACAAGTTACGTTATATTATATGTATTATATGCTGAAATTGTTTGACCCAGAGGAAGATTTCAACGAGTATATTTGTAGTTTTACTCTTTATTTATTGTCTATTTATTAACAGTGCTCTAATCACGAATCTAGTATAATGTTTTTGAAACCCCTATTAGCAAACCTTAGTCTGATTAAATAATCGTTTAATTAAAATACTTTCTCATTACTACACGTATGAAACTACATATTATTAAAGTCCTTTAGGTTCTTCACGAGTATTTATGTAAAAAAATATGAAGGAATTTTTCATGTCTCAGCAGTGACATTCAAACTTCTTAATGTGCATGTTTATTTAATTTTACTCAAGTCCTGTTAATTAACACATTTGCATTATTATTATTTTTAATTCAAATGCGTACATAAAAGATGTGGTTGTACAATTTTTACCACGACTATATAATGCTCAAAAACTTGTAGAGATAGAGAGAAAAAATTCAACTTACAAACATTTAAATAAATAATAAATTTATACCCTATATAGTATATATGTAATATGTTAACTTTTACATTCCTCATCATAGATGACGTAGATGATTCGCGGCATAGTCTTACTCAAGTCGGCAATTTCTATCACTTCACATAAAGAAAGCCATAATTTGACTTCAAGTGTCTCTTGATACAGATACCGGCAAACTTCTTGAGCATTAAACAAGGGAGTGGGGGAAAGTTTGCGCATCGCACGGGACGCGCGGGACACAAACGTCAACTGATTTACCAATCACGCGATCGACACGTCACTCTCCCGCCGCCCCCCCCTCCCAGTGATACCTAAAAATCGCTTCTGCGCAGGCAAAGACATTTGTTCAAGATGTTTGCCGGTATCTGAACAAGGGCTTGAGACAAAATCTCATACAAAATGGTCAATATCATTGCCATATCACTTCGTTTAGCGGCAATACCAATCCCCAAATATGAACCTAAATAAACTTTGACATACTCTACGCTCGTCATATTTCAGAATCTCACCCTTAAACTCTTGTTAAATTACGTATAATGCAAGATACCGCCTCTATAAGTTTGGTTTTTTCGTGGCCCTATCTAATGAATGAACGCCGGCAATGCATTTCGTGAAACGTATGGATGATTAATATTGGAATCCGATTGCACCATGATACGGTAAGCAGTATAATGACCGGCCATGGGCGGTGACGCCTACTGAAATTAATATCATCATGGCATAATTATAGGAACGTATATTTCGAGGGTTCAATGGAAAAGATTTTTATCTCTTGAAGTGATAATCTTTTTTTATTCAGGTTTTCCCTATATAGGCATAGACGCGAATTGATATAATATAATCATGGTTTAGCGCGTAATTGTTTATGATTTAAAACTCTTAAAGTGTTCCAGAATTCGTCGGGAAAGGCAATTAAGATAAAAAATTCAATGCAAATGTTAGAGAAATGTGTAGCGTAATATATATGTACCTTATTCTTAAAAACAAAAGCAGTCTATAAGGACACATACACTTTAACTAAAGTATGCTATCATTTCACTTCAGTATAAACAAAATATGACAGAAAGAGACCTTTGATGTTAGTTATTTCGACTATGTATTTGCGTGTTGTTCCCACGAGAATGTAAGTGCGTGCTACTATTTCACAAACAATCTTTGTTTTTAGTTTATTTTATTATTATTAATTAACTATTAATTACTTAATATGTCATGTGGAACATGGTGTAATGGTTGCAGCTCCTTACAAACATTGTGTAAAACACAAAGCTTGGCGATTAAAAAGAGTGGCGGAGATTTTATTGCCAGTTCTTCTCTTCCGTTCTACGCCCTTGATTTGAGAACTGGCAGTAAATGTAAATTTAGAAGCATTTAATATGTTTTTTTTTTGACGTTCATAAGTGTACAAAGTGTTACCTACATGAATAAATGATTTTGATTTTTTATTTTAGAAATATATATTATTAAAAAAATATATAATAATTTTCAACATATCAAATATCTAAATTATTAGTATCTAAACTGTTATGGCCAGAAATACATTTAGATTTTAGAGCAATACATTTTATGTACTAGCAATACTTAGAATGGCTCCCACGAAACACGCAATTTAGGTCGAAACTCCATAGACAAGATATTAATTGTTTTGCACAGATAAAAACGGAATTGCGACTGTGCGACGTTTTGTAACGTTAGGCTGACTACAGACAATGAGATTACTTTGTTCTGCAAATAAAGAAATTGAGAATTTTATGCATTTTACTATTTATTTATTTATTTAAGCTACAAGGCTACATAAGAAAGAAACAAGTTATACAAATAAGAACCAATGTGCGGCCTCGGTGATACATGCAACCGTTTTAAATTATTAATAATATCTGAAACATCAAGGTTTATTTATAAAGTATAACAAATAGGTCAGGGGACCACCCGTGTGAGGCCAGAGGCTAAAGCTAGTACGATAAATATAAATAAATAAATTATAAATCGTTTATTTGCAAAGATAGTAGTACAATTAGATCGATTAATTATAAATATCCGCCTAATCAGCCATATATAAATAGGCATGCAAATGTAATATTAATTTTTATAATGGTAGGGGAGCCCAAGAGGGGATTTCGGGATTTACTAAAGCGCGGCAGATTAATATATAGGGGGATACCTTGTACCCGGTTAAGTACCTCCACAAAATATGAGGCCCATATATAAAGCCGCACGTGAAGGAGACAGGATCAGTTTAGTAAAAAAAAATTGACCATCAGAAATTCCCGAGCGCGTCAGATTAAGGTAGGGTGAGTTAATTACATCCTAAAAAGTGTATATTCCACTAATCTGACAATTTGAGAGTGACGGAAAAAAGGGGAGGGCAACAAAGTTGTAAAAAAAACGTCATCTCGACATTCTCGAGCGTAGCTAATTTTTTTTTTATTTTGAAGGAAATAATTCAAGAATAATGAAAAATATATAATCTGACGATTTCCGCAAGCCGCAAGCAACAAAAATTCGTCGATAAAGTTAAATGCGTGCAGCTGCGTGATGCCTACATTTCCTTAAACCGATCGGAATCTACTAAACGGCGTTCTAAATATTTCCCTCAAAATTACATTTCCTGTGAATTTGAACCGATTCGGACCGATAGATTTTGAGAAATTTTGAAAAATCTTAAAAAAATAAGAAATATTTTTTTTAAAGTGGTTTCTTTATCGATCAACTTCAAAAACTAATCCACTTTTGAGCTTGAAAAACCACGTCGATCGCCACCAAGCTGGTCAAAAGCGGTTGATTCGTTCGAGAGATATCGTACACGAAAGAAACCCGAAAAAGTGTTTTTTCGGGATTACTCCGAAATTTGTGGTTCGATCAATTAAAATTGCAAAATTACTTATGAGGATGATAAAACTGCGTCGAATGCCGCCAACCGCGTGAAAATTGCTTGATCCATTCAAAAGTTATTGCGGTTTGAAAATTCCAAAAATAGTGTTCTATGAAACTTCTATCAGACTTTCGAGCTGGGAGAGCTCAAATGCATAGAAATGTTATTTCTTTGAACTCAGCGAGCTCAAAATATCAATTTTAAGCGCCCAGGAATGGAATTAGCGGGAAGTTGCAGGGATGACCCTTTAGGTGAACCGTTTTTCTATTTTTTTTTTGTCAGATCAGGCGAATCCCTCTAGATAATCGTCAGATTATGAGACAGTACGTTTAGAACATAAAGATGAACCACATATATCTTAATCTGACGCGCTTGAGTATTTCAAAATTGCAATTTTTTTTGCAAATTAAGAAAATGGCTGTGGGATTGCGTCCCATCGAAATCGTCAGATTAGTGAATGAGAGCTTTTTTTTGGTGCACTTAACACTCCCTTAGAAAATCTGACGCGCTCGATAATTTTTTTTTTTTTTAATTTTCAACCCTTAAATACAACCACCCGCATCATGCAAATGATCAGATTAACATACGTACATTATTAAAAATACGTAGGGCATAGATGCTATCAATATCTGACGCGCTCGAGGATGTCCATGCAACAGTTTTTTTTTACATATTTAACTATCTATAGCCGCTTCCCCCACCGATGAAAAGGAATTTATCATATAACATTTTTTTCTTCTTTTTATCTAAGCTTTGCATCCCAATAGGTCTCTACGACGCTCGAGTAAATCCCCGTTTAGCATCGTGGGCTCCCCTACCATAATAAAAATTTATAATTTCAGTATTTGAGAGTGACGTAACTTTTTACGATTTGTATAGTTACTATTTACTACACGTATTCTACTCAAGGAGACATGTCATGCTTCTGTTTAAAAAAGCTCTTCATATGTTGTCCATAGCAAAATATATGAGGTATCATTTATATTGGCCATAGTATTCTTAAACGTGAATCAATCGAAATGTTTTCTCATTTTCTCTTTGTTTGACATTGATTACAAAATCTGGATACATGATGAACTTTCGATTCAAATTCTTATAAATTATGATTTATTGTTAAAAAATTATATCGCGCAACATATAGCTTATAACTTCACGTACAACATTCCTAATAATATTTGCACAGAGCACGCAATTTGCGATCTGTAACGCATGTTTGCGACACGTGTTCTGCGAAGCATTAGCTGTTAAATGTTTACAAAAACAATGGAAAGTCGCCTAAACGACGCTTAGATTAGTCCACTCATGGTCGTGAATCTTCTCGGAATTATATTCTGTAACAGGGCTTACTCTGTAAAAGTCCAATGATTGACGTAGTAACCCATTTTGCATGTCTTCCAATACATTATGGATGTGACAAGGTATTCACAATTGTTTCATGTGCCTCGTACGAACACGAATTATCTGCGTAATTCGCCAATGTTTCGGGTTTTAGCTAATTACAATACAATTTATGTAGATGTCGACATTTTCCACCTTACCAAAGAGGGTGTGAGGAAATATATTAGGAAGCGAGAAGACTTTATTTAGTTGTTTCATCAATGTCCATGCGTCGGGTTGTCTCTCTCCCTAAAATATGGCGAGGGGGCCGATGGCTGGCCATGCGTCATACTCGTGAACGGGTGCTACTTGTGGTGACTGGTCGTACTTGAATTCGTGTATGCGGTGATGTTAATTATTTCGACTATGTGTTTGCGTGTTGTTCCCACGAGAATGTAAGTGCGTGCTCCTATTTCACCATGCCTCCTGCTGATAGAGGACAACTCTTTGTTTTTAATTTATGTTATTATTATTAATTACTTAAGATGTCATGTGGAACATAGTTTAATGGTTGCAGCTCCTTACAAACGTTGTGTAAAAAAAATGGCGATTAAACAGAGTGGCGGAGAGTTTATTGCCAGTTCTTCTCTTCCGTTCTACGCCCTTGATTTGAGAACTGGCACTAAATGTAAAATTAGAAGCATTAATATGTATTTATTTACTGACAAGTAATAAGTGTACAATGTGTTACCTACATGATTAAATGATTTTTGAATTTGAATTTAGTTTGTTCATTAAAATACTTAGTTGTAGTTTGTTTAATGTTTAATTTCAGTTTTTTTAAGTGAAACTTCTTTAGGTTCTTCTTTTCTTTAATGACGGTAAAATTTGTGACAAATTGTAAATTAAAATGCCACGTGTTTTTAATATCGGAGAAATAAATTAAATTTATTATTTCTATTAAATTTCGACACTTAATATTTTAATGACAATTAAATTCATTAAATTCCTAATATATCTTACTTTTCCCCCCTCTAAGTCTCGGAAATCTAAAGTTTTAGATTTGTATAAATATGAACAAGAGTTAAAAATTAGTTTTCCAAAGAAGTTTCACTTCTACTACTTTGCTTACGCGCGCACTTTTTTTAAATCTATTAATGTACTTAATTGACTTATGTTTTCTGTATAATATTTTGTTTATCAATATAATCTGTTTTAGCTTTGTATATTGTCTAAGTATTTCCTTTTGTAATATGGCTATGTGTAGCTGTTAAGATTACTTATATATAAATAAATAATCCTTAACGTTAGATACTTGAATAAATTCGTTATGTTAATAATTAAATCGAAATCGATACAAATTACGGTGTAAGCCTGCTAGTGCCCAACCATGTTGAAGTATAGATAGGGTTTAAATGCCTAAGTAATGTAATAAAGTTAACCCGCCCGCCCTGGCTCTGCACGGGTGGACTTAATTATTTAATTCTTTTGGAAATAACGAATGAAGGAACTCAGGGATTCCAGCATTCGAAAGGTACTATCAGCCCAGTAGTTTTTGAATTAATTCGTTATAAACATACAGAAATGCAAATCTTTATTTTTCTTTTAAAAATTGTCAATTACTATTTAAATTATTGCACTTACCATAGTTATAAAAACGGGTTCATCCAACGGCGGTTTTGGCGCTCAGCAGCCTGAAACCAAAAAGTAGCATTTATTTATTTATTTATTTAATAAACACTAAAAATAACATATAAGAATACAGTATAAATACATTTTATTCTGTACAAATATGAGGGATGAAGATTCAGAATCGAGTTTTAGCGTAAAATGTGACAACCGTATGTCAAAATCAAATACATTATGACGTGACAGCGTCTTATAATCATGACGCATGCGGCGTTACCTCGCGGCGCGGCGAGGCTCTGGGACGTTCCATTGAAGGCGTGAAGTGCAAGCGAGAGCGCGGAACGAGCGACAAAGAGGCACAATCGGCCGGTCCACGTTCGGCAGCGGTCGACATCTTTATTGTATATAAAGTATATATCGTATTATATCGATTATATTGTAATTGATCAATTCAATTGTGATTTCCATTTATCTCTTTCTCTATATCCATACAAAATATCTATCAAACAAATAAAATTAAGATTTTCTTTCGAAAAATGCAACCATTCCATCAGTATTTTCTTATGACGTTGTCACGTTCAACTATCGTCAGTAAACCAAGTTTTTGTCATACTTGGCACAGTCAACATACATCAAAGTTGTTATTTAAAACTGACATTGTAGCCTTGATAAAGACAATTACAAGAAATGTTGTTGATATAGCATTTCAACACTTATAAATAATTCTACTTCCGTTAATTTCAATAAATTTCTTATAACAAGAAATAACCGACTTTAAAATGCACTAAAAAGGCTTTGAATAAGATTATATTATAAAGTGATAATTTGTATATACATATATAAAAGGAGTTTTAAATGTCTTCCGAATAGTCATAGACTAAATTAATTAATTAAAGAGGTTGACTATATACGTTGAATCATAATTATAATAATAAAGTTTTATTCCATACTATAGAAAATACAAATCAAACGGGTATTAGTTTTGTTATAATACTTAGTCTACGTAAGGCTGCTGCCTCGAATTTTGCGGGCAGCGGGGCGGCGGCGGCTGCGGCGCGGGAGCGGGCGATTGCACCTATCGTTACCCGCCCTAGCGCCGCTGCAACGCCGCTGTTTTCGAGAACCGGTCCATTTGATTTTACGCATAAGATCTTGCCGCCCCGCTGCCCGCCAACTTCGAGGCAGCAGCCTTAGTGTTTGTCATTCCCACCACTTTAGGTAAAGGCTTCATTATGAACTTTCCATTTGGATTTTTACTTCCTCCATTCATTTCTCCGCAGAAACTTTTACGATGTCGTCAGCCCATCGCTTTTGTGGTCTTCCCACGTTTCTTTCTCCTGGAGGGGACCAGCGGATCTTTTATCTGTACACCATGCCATATGGCCTGCCTCCATTTCAGCTATAAGGTGTGGGTTATCATTATACGTTATAAATAGATACACATTTATTTTTTAAATCCGAATGATTTGACACTACGGTCGTCTACGGAGAAGTTTACACACACAAAAAAAGACGTCGAATTCGGTGTTTTTGGTGTCGCTTCAAGCCGTATAAAGCTTACTTTTATTACATAATCATTGGTAAGACATGGGCAACAAATAATTATAAAGATAACCACAGATTATATAATAGAGGCGTTAACACGTATTTCCTGAGTGAAGCAAGTGGCCCATCGCCCCGGGCAAATACTTTCGACATTACTTAACACTACGGAGAAATTCGTATAAGTACCGGAGCTTTAAATGAGGAAAATTGATTTATTTATCTCATCATATACCAGTTTGGTCTAACGTTTAGGCCAGAAAATCAAGTGACAAAAAAAGTGAAATCATGGGGGCTGACATTGGGATGATAGACAAAAATTTGCTTTCCATTGTTGATGAATTTAAATTCGTATATCGTGTTTCATTTACTATCCTCTGATTTGAAAAAAGAACAAACCAGAAAATGTCTTTTATTTTTTCTGATTACGAAAAGAAAAATCCGGTTACCTTTCCATTTTTGTTACTATATCAAAAATTATATATTAGTAATTAGTAGTATGAAATAAAACGCTTTGCCTAAAATGTCCCTAGACTAATTATCTATCCAAAACGAATATATTTTATTTATTTGAACCACAAGATCCAAAGATGAACGTAATTTTTTTTAGCTAATTAACATAATTTGCTTCCAATGGGAGTGACTTCCCACATGACTTAGGACATCGCTGATAGCCTTAGGGCTAAATAACCGCAGAAAAAAAAAATTAACATAAAAATTTTACGTATATCTAATATTTTTGACTGATTTCTATAAAACTATTCACTAAACCATACACTCCACATGAAAGTGAAAACTATGACGCAGTTCGGTCATTGAACTCCTTATCGGGATCATATGCGCTGAGGTCACTACTGATTTATTGAATTGTACTAAGCTCATTCCGACCTAAAAAATTTCCAAATTTCCTAAAAAAAAAAATACTAGTTATTTTATATACTATACGTAACTACTATTGGACTGTTATTTATTAATGACTATATTATGAGCAGTGTTGGCCTATTGGCTTCAAGGGCTCTCATACCTGAGGTTCGATCCCCGGCTGTGCACCAATGGATTTTATTTCTATGTGCGCATTTAACATTTGCTAGAACGGTCAAGGAAATCATCGTGAGGAAACCGACATGTCTTAGACCCAAAAAGTCGACGGCGTGTGTGACAGGCACTGGAGGCTGATCACCTACTTGCCTATTAGATTTAAAAATGATCATGAAACAGATTCAGAAATCTGAGGCCAAGACTTAAAGAGGTTGTAGCGCCACTGATTTATTTTATTATTTTATATCATTAAATCAAGTATCATTGATTCATAATCATCACAGATGAACGTCAAAAAATGGAATGTGTCGATATTAACTATTGCAACAAACTTAGTTTCAGCGACACTTTTTAAAATAATCGACAACCTGTAGCAATTACAACCATTGTACACCAAAACAGGGACTTAGAAACTTACGATTAAGGCCATTGTGCCTATAAATAGCAATTTTTACTTCACTTCTTCCTTTATTTATAAATAATATCAAACAATATATAATGCTAGCTTACTCTATCAAGTGAAACATAATTACACCGAACTACAAAGTCCACAAAAGGTAATTGATCGCGCTTGATCGAACAGGTTGATAAGCGGCGAAATAATTATACTATTTCATAATTTATGAAAGTCTCAATTATCGCATACGTTGGGGAAAAGTTTTATCAAAGTTCCATTACACTAGTATACTACTATAAGCTCATGCTTATAGTTGGTGACTATGAATGTTGCAGTGTCAACACTTATGGGCTGACCTGGCAAACGTTTTGTCATATAAAGATTATTACGGTACAGATACGGCAAACACCTTAAACAAATGTCCTTGCCTGCGATTTTTAGGTATCCCTTTAACGGCGGGAGTGTGACGTGTCAAAATCAAAATCAAAATACGTTTATTCAATTTAGATGCGTCTTAGCGCATGATTATGAATGTCAAAAACGTTTACAAAATTCGCGAAAGAGCAAGACTACGCGTATACTACTGTCGATCGCGTGATTGGTAAATCAGTTGACGTTTGTGTCCCGCGATGCGCAAACTTTCCCTCACTCCCTTGTGTAAAGCTCAAGAAGTTTGCCGGTATCTGTAAATTAGCTTATAGTTGGTGACTGTTTGAATGTTGCAGTGTCAACATCTATGGGCTGAACCGGCAAACGTTTTGTCATATAAAGATTATTACAATACTAATATCGCTGTTGAAAAATTGAAGTTTGCGGTAGAAAGTTTATATGAACTTATTTAAAAATTCAAAATAAAAATATTATTCAAAAATTAGACATTTGTTGGGCTACTACTCACTTGGGGGTGGGTATAAAGAATAGTTTACAACCTATTTAGAACTTCGGTCAAATGGAGTGTATCTATATTATATCATAGATATTAATTTTTATATTGTTTAATGTTATAATGGTATTGTTATAGATAAGATTTATTCACTATTTATGATTAAGATGTTTTAAATAAATTATTATTATTCTTAATTCAAAGGAACACGCTCTGTACCCTTTCGTAACGAGTCGTTTGTCTTGAGTTTTCTGTAGGAACGTATCGATTTGCTAGTCAAAATAATAGCAATACCAAAGTTAACATTTCCATTTTAAATATATTAGGGTCAAATCTTAAGAATTCGTACTATATTCGGCCCTTCGCCGCACCTCGAATGCTTCCCTTCTAATGCCAATTTTGCTATAAATTACCATTAAGTAGACCTTCAGCTTAGCGACAGATATGCAACTCGTTCTTACATTGCAAACATTCTAGGACGTACTTTTAAGTGTAACAAAAAACTGTTCAAAATTTTGTAATAAGCCGAACCGATTATTTATTTTTGCACCATATTTTTGCAAATAAATTACGATATAAATGAAGAGAGAAGGTCCCTTAGGTAGGGACTGTATAAATTAACCGACGTAAGTAGAAGTTTCATCTTTTAAATTCGGTTTAATTTTCTCTCTCTTTTAATAGATTTTCCATTTATCCATTTGAAACATGAGTTTCTCATTTCGTTATAATAGCTTTCCATCATTCATCATTCGATATCGATCAATTCGATAATTGTCCTCTCACTTACCGCACAAAAACGATGCGTGTGCGCAAAAACAACGCGTATTAGATAACGACCGTAGCTCATTGAACGTAATTGTCGATCTTAATATGATCTAAGGCAACTAATTCCGAGAAATAATACTTCGCGAAAGTTGTGTGATTTACGAAACATTCGTCAGTCAAACATTTGTATGAAGAATCAAGTTTTAGATGAAAACATGTAAAGGATACTAAAAAACTAGCCGAAATGCTTGGGCAATGCTGTTTTAGTTCTAACGCTGGCTGAAGGTTTCATATCAACAAAAGGTTCATAATCATATCAGAAAAAGTTAAACTTAGTTAACATTTAATATGTCTTTAGGTTTTTTGTTAGCTTTCATTGGATAGTTATATATTTAAATATTTTGAAAATCAATATAGCCTTTTACTCAGGAACAATGTAGCATTCTATTAAATGAAGGCATTATAAAAATTATTCTTTTGAGGTAACAAAAAACTACAAATTTTTCCTCTTTGTAATTTTATATTTTTATGGTTTTGAAAATTAAAAACCATGATGACATGCTTTTAATATTATAATTAAAGTATAATAATCTAAATATCAAGTAACCAATAATATACTATGTATTAATTATCGTTTTTTCGGGATTTTATTAAACAAAATAAGCAGTTAACTAGCTAATTAAGCTAGATTAAGCTAAATTAACAAATAGGTAAGGTATACGTAAACGAACATAATTTGATGAAATAATAAAAATTGTATTTCTATTTTCCTTACTAGGGTTGCCTGGAAGAGATCGCTTGTTAGCGATAAAGCCGCCCGTTGCATCCCTTATAATTTGTATGTATTTATTTGTTATTCTATAAATGCAACGTAATTAAGTGTAAATAAATAAATAATTCACATTTAAATGATACGGCCATGTGACAAACTAAGGCTGATATAGCCAAGGATGCGTGTCGGCCTCACTGACGCGATGGCCTATGAAAGGCTATACAATCGATTTTACGCATCGGTACATTACGTAAACTTCGATTAAATAAATACTTCCTCATAATAACGTTAAATACGTTGAAATTTTTATTATAAACCTTGATAGATAGCACAATTTTATGTTTCTCTCTGGCGGTGGTTTTGATACGTGTTCCCTAGACAATCTAATTCTTGAAACACCTACTCAAAAAACTGAATTCTATCACTCCTCCTTTACTGTGCAAACTATCCTGCTATGGAATTCCCTACCAATTGATATTAGACGAGCTCAGTCTATAAATTTATTTAAAAATCTTAATATCTTCTTCTATCTATGTATATTAATAGTGACTCAATGAACCCTTGTTATTGATTATGATTTTACTTTATTTTAGTTATAGGTAGTGTCATTTTGAGCTTGAGTTTTTGTTAATTATTTATGCACTTCTTGTACTTTACCCACCTACCGTGGGTAAGGGGAATGGGAATTTGGGTAGAATGTTGAAGTAGGTACGGGAAGATATTGAAAATTCAGTACAAAGTACCGGTACAGATGTAAAACATGTTGGATCCATATACATCACCGTTAATGAACTGATCTTGATAATTAAAGTGTTAAATGCTTCTGAAGAGCCTTTTCTGAGAAATTATTCCATAGTTGGTTTTATTTGATTCTTAGGGATACAGCAGCCGAGGCGAGTTATACATAACATATACAGTATGAAACAGTATTAGAAAATATTCAGACCTGCCACCATATGACAATAATAAACAATTCGTAACTATAAAGTAAAGTTGTAGATCTTTTATTATTCATAAGGCACACGAACAATTTAAACACCGCCACTCATAGAAACAATATTATATTAAACACAGAACAAGAAGTATCGAAAAATAAAACAGAGCATAAAATATCAACAATTACAAAATAATAGAGGTTTTCGATCTTACTCGTTTAGTTATGAAATGAAAGCTGTATGAAATTTTTATTTAATAGTTAATAGCTTAAGCTGTTAATTTGTCGACATAAGTGGCCGTGAAAGTGATCTGTCGTTGAGAAAGCTAGTTTTCAAATTACTTATATGGCGAGCCGGTCCCTCACACCCAACCACCGCATAAGATATTTTTCGAACTTCATACATGCGTAAAACGAAATTAATACATTACTCTATATATTTTATTAGTCTACGAATAGTAAACATGTTTATTTTATTTTTGAAGTTATACTTCTTTTGGCGCGATAGGGAAAAATTATGAGAGTAAATTTTTACGATGCGCGCGCACACCGTCACAATAAACCGACAACCTGAAGATAGCTATAGGCAACATTTTCGTAAGTGTCGTTCTACAAACATAGAACAACATTTTTAAAAGATTTTTATCTTGTTACGCCAAAGAAGTATAACTTCTAACGCGTGAATAGGTACACAACTGTTTAGTTTTAACAAAATTAGCATCCATTACAGATTACTCCAATGCAACTATTTATATCACAGACAAAACAATACATAGAAAAAAACAGCACAATATTAACAGTCTAAGTCGCGGGATGTTCTATTTGAACTAACCATTTCTAATTCCTGCTATCGATTCGAAGAAATATAATATTGACAAGTGATTTACCAAATATGTTAAAGTAAATTTGTTCAGGCTTTCGGACCGCTTGATCCTTTGTCAATACACATTGATATTATCGGTTTTGTATAGCCAATAACAAATATACAATATATTTTTTAAATTAACATTTATGTTCAAATTTTAAAATAATAAATGTACAATTTATATTTAATTATATCATTTAAGTAATGATAGAAGTAATATTGATACAAATATGTTTCTATGTCTTAAAGTCACTTAAAAACGGTTTATGTATTTGAGTTTAATGCAAGTAGATCTTCAGCTAAAGTGTCTCAATAATTGTTTGTCATCGAACCAACCAATCGCTACAACTAGATTTGCCTGGCCAATCAGGCCAGATTCGGCCTCACATTTCTGTATCTACTTTGTGATTAGATTTTGTTAACACACACGTAGCAATAAGCCTTCTGCGCCTGGCACGTGTCAACTTTTGTGTTTAAGACATGCCAGTTACTTCACAATATTTTCCTTCACAACACGAGTATTAAATGCGCATAAAAAGAGAACTTTATTGATACACAGCTGAGGTGACCTTATAAGACAGGACTCGGCCAATACTGTTTAGGATAAAAACGTAAAGAAAAATAAAAAACCTTAAACGTGGATACTAATTATGCCAATTAAAGGGATCAAAGAAAACAAAACAATTTTCCCAAGCAATGAGGAACACAGTTTATCATTTGTTTTTCATGTCATCGGATGACAGATTATAAATCCCACGCTTTAAATATGGCCGATAGAAAGTGAAATTTTATGCTAATAGAACCTCTTCGGAAAGATAGAAATTACAGAATTACTTTCGCTTTCCTGCAATACGCGAATGGGCGTGGTTTTCATTCATTTTTGAAATCTTGCGTAAAAATAAACAGGTTTAACAAGAAAATTGTTGATTGCCAGGATTGAGTAATAACACACCACAATCCATGTATGTCACTTGATTTATTTGAAAAGTTTTTAGTAAATACTTTAGATTACGAAATCAAATCTTGCGCTTGATTGCCCGTGCTCATAAGATCAAGCTGAAGTGTCCCGCGTCTTTACGTTAATTAGTTTGTAGTGTGATTTTATATAACCTACAGCCTTCTTCGATAAATGTAATAACAAAAAAAAATTATATAAAAAAAAGGGAATTCCTTTTTTGAGAAGATGTAAAATGCGATATATTGTATTTTTATTTTATCTTGTATATATTTCGATTGTATTTTTTTTTAATTTTGTAACATTTATGTTTACCTAAATTGTTATAAAACATATACCGTAGATTTAGAACTATGTATGATGTGGTAACGTCACTGTGAAAAGTGGACTAAAGGGCGGTAAAAGTTCCATCAAGCGCATAAAGTCGATGTGAGGGCATGTGAATAATTTTAGTGATTTCTAATTAATATGATTTATATAACTTTCTGTAAAGTATTAAAATGATTTTAATACCTACACGGTTTAATACATTTACAGATACGGTATACGCATAAAAACCAGTGGCGCTATGTATCCTTGTTTTTGGCCTTAAACTTTTGTATATTTTATTTTTTCTAGTAGACAAGTAGACGTCAGTCTGTGCCGGTTTCTTCGAATTCTTTCAGCGAATGTTAAATGAGCACATTAAAAGAAACATTCATTGGTAAAAGCCAGGGTTCAAACCTACGATCTTAGGGATGAGAGTCGCAGATTCTATTAGATATACAGTCAAACCTGGGTAAGTGAGAACTGGATTAGTGAGAAAACTCTATAAGTGAGAGTAATAGCCGGGACCCGTCATTTTAAGCTCCCAAAACCTCTATTAGTGAGAAACAGAAACCTCTGTAAGAGAGAGTCGTTTTTCCCTCATGGACCTCCGTAAGAGAGACTGCTACTTATCTATACCTCTATAAGCGACAGTCGAGCTTGTACTTTGAATACGCGGCGGTTGTGGATCAAGCAATATTCGACAAAATTTATGAGTATGAGAGAAAAACATTGAAAATACAAAAACAGAAACTCAAACGAAATTGACGGATTTTTTAAGTGTTAATAAATACTAAATAAAATAAAATATATATGTACATAATATATGTTGTGCACATTATGCACATAATTTTATCATATTACATATTTACTACATTCGTACCTTTATAAGAGAGAAACGTTACCCATGTACCGGCATTAGCGGGAAACTCGGGTTAGTGAGAAACCTCTATAAGCGAGAATGAGATTGGGCTCCCTTGAACTCTCGCTCATCCAGGTTTGACTGTATATCTACGTCATTATTCATTAACGATTATTTAAAGATCATAAAATTACACAAGCGTCTTTTATTGGTTCTTAGATTTAATTAGCAATAAACTATACATATCTAATTAACTTTCTCCGGTTTTCTAAATAAAACAACAACTTTTACTTTTTTGCAATAAACTTGGCATGGAATCTTCATTTATCAAAAAACGAGCAAGTTATTCGAAAACGCGAAATTGAAGTTAAGTATTACTCACTGGTTGGGATAATTATGACGGATTTTGGCACTGAATACTGGGAACGATCGATTATCACGCAGGAATGTCTAATGGTCGAAAATGTTTCAAAAGGTTTAAACAACAAGTATTACACTTTCTTTTGCGTATTTGTGAGCTTTAATAGAACATAAAAGTCACCCTGATGTGTCACACAAAGTGATCTGAGATGCATAGTGTTAGTCATCGTAATAGAATAGAAGATCCTATTCCTTACAATAATCTAATATTGTAAGGAATAGGTATTTTGAATTAAACTGTTTTTTACTTATCCCAATTTAAGCAAACAAAACAATTTTCTCAATTTATCATTTGTTTTTCATGCGCTGCGCAACGTTTTCTTATTGAATTATACGAATAAATGAAGACATAATCCGTGTCATTGTAGAATCAGTTAAAATATTTCAAAAAAGAAGGAGCAGTTTGCCTAGTGGCTTCAGCGTGCGACTCTCATACCTGAGGCCGTAGGTTTGATCATCGGCTGTGCGTTAATAGACTTTCTTAAAATGTGTGCATTTAACACTCGCTCGAACGGTGAAGGGAAACATCATTAGGAAACCGGCTTGCCTTAGATCCAAAAACTCAACGGCGTGTGTCAGGCACAGGAGACTGAACACCTATTTACTTGCTTATAAGATTGCCAAATGATCAAAAAACAAATACAGAAATCTGAGGCCCAGGCCTAGAAAGGTTGTAGCACCACTAATTTATTTATTATTTTATTTTATTTCAAAAATATCTTAGTTCAAAAAAAGGTATACTGAGGTCTGTAATAATTGTCATTTAATTTGATTCAGAGATTGACGTATAAAAACAATTCTAATCAGTTATTTTACTAAACATTACAAACACAAGTTCGCATACATTATGCTGTGTAATTAAAAAATTAAAGTCAATGGAGCACAATCTCATTCTCGCTCATAGAGGTTTCTCACTAAATCGCGGGTAGCGTTTCTCTCTTATAGAGGTACGCAGCAATAACAAGTCACAGCAAGTGCGACCGTCTCTAACGCATCTAAAGTACATAATATAAATTAAGCCCGAATGTCGCTTATAGAGGTAAAGATAAGTAGTAGTAGTAAGTCTCACTTACGGAGGTGCATGAGGGAAAAACGACTCTCTCTTACAGAGGTTTCTGTTTCTCGCTAATAGAGGTTTTGGGAGGTTAAAATGGCGGGTCCCGGCTATTACTCTCACTTATAGAGTTTTCTCACTTATACACTGGGTAAGTGAGAACTGGTCCACTTACCCAGGTTTGACTGTATTATTACGCTAATTAAACAAATTAAATATCTAAAGAGATATTGCTTTTTCCTAAATCTGACATTAAAACATATTGCAAAAAGTGAGGCTAACAAAAAATCTCCATAAAAGGAAATTGCACGTTCTAACTATCGAACCATAAAAGCAAAGACCTTCATTTGATTTATAGGAATTATTTGACCCACAATGCCATATTAAGTCATGTTTTTCATAGTATTTTTTAGGATAATGTTTTTTATTCAAATACACTTGAAATAGACTAACTGTGTAACGAGTGGTGATAATTATTGTACGACATTTTTTTTAATGACGTACAGGTCAAAAAAAAAAAAAAAAAAAGTATTACTAATAATTATACGACAGAATTATATGTATAAAACATATTATATTTATAAAAAAAACATAAACGCAAGATAAAATATTAGTTTGTAAGATGTTTTAGATTAGATTACATTTAATAGTCTCTCATTTGCGTTAAAAATGAGGTATGGAACGCAAAATATGTAGGTAACTGTTAATCTGAGCTCAAATCCAAAAATACGAAACCTTAATTAGCGATATAAATTTGTCCGAACACAAACCTATACTTACAAGGTGACTGTCAAAGATATGTCTATATTCCGTGAGAGATTTTGTTATGATACTTGCTAAACGATGCGATGCGATCACAATACAATTTCACTACACTACTTTAGCTGACAAAAGGGGTCACAGTTTTAAAAATATTAGAGTATAGAATTTGAGCAGTGTTGGCCTAATGGATTCAGTGTGCGACTCTCATATCTGAGGTCGTAGGTTCGATCGCTGGCTGTGCACCAATGGACTTTCTATGTGCGCATTTAAAATTCGCTCGAACGGTGAAGGAAAACATAGCGAGGAAACCAGCTTGCCTTAGACCAAAAAAAAAGTTGACGGCGTGTGTCAGGCACACGAGGCTGATCACTTACTTGCGTATTAGATTGACAAATGATCATGGAACAGATTCAGAAATCTGAGACCCAGGCCTAAAAACGTTGTAACCACTGATTTATTGTTATTTTTTATAGAAATAACTGGCTTTATACAATTTTTTAAAGGGTGGTAAATTTCAACTAATTCCCTTCCCTTTGATTACTTACTACATGATACACTCAATGATGACAAACAACAAAGCTTCCATCTAAAACATCCATCAATATTGGTATACGGACACATGTGTGATATGCCCAGATTTTGTGACACTTTTTCAATCGTTATTTTCTCTAACATAGTGAGCTAATAACTAGCAATTTTGATTTTATAAAGTATATTTTTTCATCAATGATATTCACATCAGCACATTCTCCGCGAGGCAGCGAGCCGTGCCCGGTCTCGCTCCATTTACACTAACAACAATTGGAGATGCCTCTGAGTTTCTGCACCTCGTAACTACTAGAACGGCCAAGTAGTTAAGAGATATTAATGTAGTTCGAACCTTGACTGTCGTATATTTATTTCTATGACAATTAACAGCTCGCAAATAGGCATGATTTAAAAATCTATACATATTATGTATAATATTATAAATTATTGTTTATCGTAAGTGGATGTTTGTTACTCTTTCACGTAAAAACTACTGAATGGATTTTAATGAAACTTTAATATAGCTTATACATCAGAATAACACATAGAAAACAATTTATAAAGATATTGTGTGAATTGTCCAAAATATCAAGTAAGTAGGAAAAAATCTACCATCTGCGAGCTATTCTGGCGTGTGCTGCCAAAACCGCTAGAGTTACACATATGTAATGTATGATGGAAATGTTTATCTAATATCGAAGTCTTTCTTTTTTCTTTTTTTTTTTAATATTCAGGGACCCCTACATCCTAGCCTATCAGACACGAAATCAGGCAGATATGTGACCGATTGGCTAAGCAGCAGGGGAGTGTCGAAATCTCCCCTTTCTTAAAAAGGGACATTATTACCTTAAAGGGTTGCCCGCCGGGCCCGGGCGACAACTACTCCGAAAATATCGTCATAATATTTATGGGCGAGTCGGGGCCCACTGCCCGGCGCTACGCGCGTTACGTCTTTCAATGTTTCTTCATCTAAACTTTTCTGCAACATTTCTTGTTTCTTTCTATCTATGTCTTATGTGTAAGCCATTATAGCCAAAATAGTGAACCATGACTACAATAAAAGCTTATAATTACTCTCAATATACATTTGGAAGTAATAAATTGATTCCTTAATGAAAATAGATATATATATATATCCTATATCTATATATCTATATCTGGTATTTTAAGTAGATAAAATAGGTCTTTCATTTGGACAAATACTATTTTAATCCTGCGCAGACCAATGCGCGGGCTAGGAAGCACGCGGGTAGTAGTAATAAATACCTATCGGATAGCTATTTGGGTAAAAATTTCGTTTTGTATGATGTATTTATCTGATGTATTTATTCAGTACATCGACGTATTCTTGAAGTAACAAAAGAAGTGTTACATTTTACTAAATTTTAAGTACAAACAGGTCAATAGAAGAGTCAGCTGTTTAGGAGTGTAAGAAACGCTTACAACTTTGTAAATAAAAACAGCAGCGTCTTAAAGGTCATTAAAGACTTAGAAATAGATTCACGTAGTGCCAGGACCAAGTTGCTGATCGTGGGAAAAGAGTCTGCGCGTGATAGGATGCCGTCTACACGATAATCAGTTGCTACTGGATACCTTCGCGTACGATAGACTATTGACACGTAGATTCAATTGGTGCAGCACAGACTAAATTTAATAATAAGCATATTATATCGAAAATCTATATTGGATAAGCAAAATCAAATAATTAAATTAAAAAATAATTTATAATTTATGTACCATCAGGTTTGTATGTTTTTGCTACATTACTAAGAAAATATAGTAAAAAAAATATACCTAATCAGTAAGCCGCATTTGGAGAATTTCAGTTTAGTTTTGAGAGTATCAATAAAATGTATAATATACAGTTTACCTACACCATTTCTATTTTTCTCCGTAAATATACTTTGACAGTAAGAGACTTACGAGTTACAGTGTAATTAAACTGATTTAGTTTTGGGAATAATATTGTCTATATACAATACAAAGTTAATTTTAAAAAAAGGGTGCGTGTACTTATGTACGCGCGTAAGAAGTTATACTTCTTTGGCATTATTAAAAATAGTTTGGCTTTGTTCCACCTCCAGTTTTTCATGTTTCACAGCCATAAGATGACAACTCTTTTTTTGTATTCAATTTAGTGCACTTACACTGATTCATCAATAGTTTTTTGTCTCTTGTCCTTATATTTGCTAGATTAAATCAGAAAAATTACATGTTTTGATTAAACAACGTGGTCATTTTTTTTAATCAAAACATTACTCGATAATAATAATACATACGGATAGTTAACCTCAATTGTATTGAAGCACTTAGGAAGGTTGATGAGCACAGTTTTTTTCACAAATATTAATTAGTATTGGTTTAAATATTCAATTTAAATCACTTCTGATTATAATTCAAAAAGCATTGCTAAATTTCTTTGAAAAAATAATTAAAACTCCTTTATTTGTTTAAAAGGTAAATGACAAATGTCATTATGGTCATTCAAAATTCTTGGCATACGAACTTCACGCATATTCTATTTCTTTTTACTTGTAGATTGTCTTATTCCTATCTCGCTCGCGCACGCTATAATCACACTCCTAATTTTGTGTCACAGGTGCGCGCGCATTATAAAATTTCACTCTCATAAATTTTTCATAACGCGCCTAAAGAAGTATAACTTCAAAAAGGAATTAAAACAGCTTAATACTATAATTCCCGCCAGTAAGGTTTGAATCAACTTACTGGAAAATATTTGTATTATCTGTGATTTTATTGTATAATTAAAGTATTCTGTGGAAGTGTTTGAACAGTGTATAGTTATAAATGATGTATTTGAAAACGCGGAGTTTTAATGTAACTTACTTAATTAATTCACCCACAAGAATTAAATCTAAGATCCTATATGTTATCCTTCCACAAATCAATAATTTATATAATATTCTATTAAAATTATATACACGATCGTAATAAGAACATTTTATTGTAAATGTCACGATTCACAGCAACACAGATTATACAAAAATACCACAGATATAGAGAAAACCACAGAGCAATGGTCTATGGCCATTGGCTTAGATACTCCATGAAGTATAATGTCTTTTTGTTGGCTCAATATGATAATGGTTGGAAAGTGGGTGATCAATCCGATCGCATTATTGATCAGCAATCTTTATTGGTTTTACACAATTCTAGATAATAACGGATATCGATGTTTAGTTTATCTGGAAAATTATGTTTCGTATAACATATTTTCAACTTTAAATAAAGAAGCGTGTATCTAAATAGTTAGTTAAATTAAGATTTTAAAAATTAATCGCGTTAGGAGAATATTTATTTCCTATTTTTACAGTAACTTAATACTAATACAATAGGAAACTAAACTAAAAACATAATATAAACAAAAACCAAAATCTTTTTAGAACTAATTATAAATAATGCAATTCTTGTGAATTCAACCAGTGTGCAACTAAATATATCCGTCTCACAAGCAATATTGTTTAGGGTGCGCAAAACACGCGTAAATGGTGCTTCTCTGAGTAAATTCGTACGCGCTCGAGGCACTGCCAGCAATTGCGACCGCTTTATATATAAAAATTTTGTATTTTTTTCATTTAAAATCACTATTTAATTTTTTTTAATAGAACAGGGGGCAAACGGGCAGGAGGCTCACCTGATGTTAAGTGATACCGCCGCCCATGGACACTCTCAATGCCAGGAGGCTCGCGAGTGCGTTGCCGGCCTTTAATACACACACATCACTTATGCACTTATTCGTAACTTAAGCCTATGGATTAATATAGAAGTTATTACAAAATTACTATTAGAGAAATATATAAGATATACGAGGCCATGAGTGCAATTTCACATACGAATACAAATATGTATACGAAAATGTATGAAATTCCGTGTACATTAAGGCAAAGGGGTAGACACATTTTTACGTCTATTGATAATTTTTCTTCTACGCTTTACTTATATAATTTTCCGGTTACGATGTTTTATTTTATTGTACGATCTAGAAAATTCCACATAGAAACAAATATTGTGGTACAACAGGGGTTTAAACGCGACCCCCGGGTTAAGAACGCCTAGCCAGAACACAACCTTACTTCTACTTACCCGTGTCCACATTAAAAACCCCTACATTATATATAATTTGTTCGTGTGTCAACAGCTTAAGGTCTCGGAAATGGATCAACATTCCACAGTCCATTAAGGCCGGCGTAGCCTAGTGTTATAGTATTTAAGTTTTTATTGCCAGATGATATCAAATTCTCGTGAGTGCAACACTGTATTATTTTATTTGCTTTGTCGGCATATAAATAGCCACAGCGTATTAGTTCTTAACTTTTTCATATCTTTGCGGTCGTCATCGTTAAATGTTGTGTTAGATGTTTCTTATCTAAATGTTACTAGAATAATTTTAAATGGTTTCGTGCTTATAAAAGACAAATTTCTAAACTAAAATGTATATTATTAAAGGTGTTTTTACTTAATCATACCTAATGAACGTAAGAATTGATGTTTATCTAAAATAAGTATGTTCTATATATAGGATGTTTCTTACTAATTAATGCCGAATAAGATGTAAATTATTCAAACTGATATTGGACAATGCTCGTTAATTTTTGATTACTACTTTATTATAAGATCTTATCTAGCAACATATTCGGAGAATTATCTAGAAATTAAAAAAAATAACTTTTCTAACCTCCATTTCAGACATCCCCATTAGCAAGTTATATGCACAACGAGAGAACTATTTTAATGTAGCAACAATAATAACACGTTTAAAATGATGGTCCATGATTAGTTTTACGATTTCGCGTAACCAATCAACACATGACAGAGGTCAGATAAAAGCTGACATTACGTAATAGTACGAGATCCCGCTGCAGGATTGGTGCGCTCATCGACTATTTGTTTAAAACCAAATTTTTATGTTTATTTATAATTAAGAGAATATATATTTACTAGGGTGCCTATCAAAATTTGGCCGCCATTATTTTTAATTAAATTATTTTTAATTGATTTTTGGTAAAAAATTGCGTTCATTTATTATTTAAATAAAATAACGTCTACATCACGGTAATTAATATGAAGATTCTAAAAAATCACGGGTGCCGTTGCGCACATGGCCGCACCTCTTTGCAGCCAGGTGTAAACAGGTATGATTTCGATAAATTTATACGTTTATAACCTATTTTTATTAATTATATGTCAAATTGAAGCTAATTTTTTTCTATTAATTATCATATAAAGTTGCTTAATTAAATCTGGCCGCAAATAAGGGCTACTGGCTGTTAAAGATAATAAATATTTAAGGTAGAGTGAAAGAGAGTTAGCGCGTAACATCATTTGTCAGACGAGGACAGCGATTGTCGGCTGTGCGACGCTTTTAAGCCATTGCGCATGCGTCGAACGTTAGTGTTCTCAGCCACCGGGGAGTAATAGAGACGACTTATAATAAATACTCCAAAAAATATGTAATTTTTTTCAAAATGACAAATTTAAAAATTGCAACAAATTCAGCCCAGAATGGCTGGCTGGTACTAGATGGTTTTTAAAACCAACATGGTTCCTGGGAGACTCATCTCCAACGCAAGTTAATAGTGTGCTATGTGAATCCATGAACAAAGCTACCGATAACGACGATTCTGATATTTGTAGCGATGAAAGTGATAGCTCCGATGATAGTACAACAGAAAGCTCCGATGATTCAGATTTTTAAATAAGAGTTACGGAAATATAAGAGTTATAAGATTAATTTTTTTAATTTTTTAATTTGCTTAAATGTTTAATTAATATGTAATAGACAATCAATTACTTGAATAAAATCTAATAAAATTTTTAAAGAATACTTTCGCAATAAAATTTTCTTTTACTTAAGTCACCTTGGTTTTATTTTTTAAATTAATATTAAATATCGACGTTCTAATTAGCAAATTATCTAACTCCATTTTAGAGAATCTTTTATTTGTACGAAAAAAACAATGACTTCAAAATTTATTATCATTTTAAAAAACCATTTAATATCATTAATATCTAATAGAGATATAATTTTTAAGTTTGAATCATTCAAATAATTTGTAATTGGATTATGTCTTCATCAAAGTGTTAAAAAAATCACCCTGTAAAAAATAAGGAGTTAGACAAATTGCTAACTAGACCGTCGATATATCAAATCAATATTAATTTTTTGTTGCAATTTTTAAATTTGTCATTTTGAAAAAAATTACATATTTTTTGGAGTATTTATTATAAGTCGTCTCTATTACTCCCCGGTGGTTGAGAACACTAACGTTCGACGCATGCGCAATGGCTTAAAAGCGTCGCACAGCCGACAATCGCTGTCCTCGTCTGACAAATGATGTTACGCGCTAACTCTCTTTCACTCTACCTTAAATATTTATTATCTTTAACAGCCAGTAGCCCTTATTTGCGGCCAGATTTAATTAAGCAACTTTATATGATAATTAATAGAAAAAAATTAGCTTCAATTTGACATATAATTAATAAAAATAGGTTATAAACGTATAAATTTATCGAAATCATACCTGTTTACACCTGGCTGCAAAGAGGTGCGGCCATGTGCGCAACGGCACCCGTGATTTTTTAGAATCTTCATATTAATTACCGTGATGTAGACGTTATTTTATTTAAATAATAAATGAACGCAATTTTTTACCAAAAATCAATTAAAAATAATTTAATTAAAAATAATGGCGGCCAAATTTTGATAGGCACCCTAGTAAATATATATTCTCTTAATTATAAATAAACATAAAAATTTGGTTTTAAACAAATAGTCGATGAGCGCACCAATCCTGCAGCGGGATCTTAGACCATAACTGATGAGAATTCTCTCGGCGAAAGTAATTACTATAACAATGACGAACCGGTCACCCGACTCGAATAGAAAGTTATTATTGATATAACATATATGTTATTCAATAGCTAACTGGTTTGCATAGTAGAGGTAAAACAAATTCAGGTGTAAAGGGATTCGAAGTTTCTAATTGCAGTACAGTTTGTACTTAATACCGATAAAAAGAATATCTTAAATAGGAAAAAGATATTTGTGGAGTGATAAGAATTAAAAAAACGTTGTTTAATTTTAAATTAAATCCTTTCAAACACCCTTACACATATTCTACCACACACATTACACAACCACTCATGATTTAGTTTTGTTTGTTACTTCAGTTAAGTACACTGCCAAGGGACCAAACTTTGTAATTTTTTTTTAATTATTACTATGTAGGTTAAGAAAATTGTAAATACTATATATTTAAATGTTTTCTTTAGTTTAGTCATAGTATGTAGATCTCATTGTATATTTTCTATCCGCGATATGGAAGGCTGGTGACCTGTTATTATAGGCACCAGCCCCTCACAAGGATGGTCTATATCTGTGGAATGTGAACTTGTAAGATGCAATATTTTGAAGAGGGAAATAAACTTTATATTATTATTGCTTTCCTTTCAACAGCGATTCAATTATTGACTCAATAAGCCAATTAGTGACTTAAAAACTTCATAACTAAGAACTTTTATAATCTAATATGAAAAACGAATTTTGACGAACTTCTTTGAATGTGTAGGAACACTACATAATCGAATCGGGATTCTTTGAAATCCCTTTTTTATTATTTGAATCCCTATTTAAGTTACTTACTTACTTAACATAAACAATTGTTAGAAAATTCGTTACTTCTGATTACTCACTAAATTAGGATTCAAAAATGTATTACTTTTATATAAGAAAACACATCAAAAATACATTTTTGCATTGACAAACTGATAAAATGTATAAATTAGTTACTCGAAAAGTGTTGCACAAATCACTTGGGTCGTAGTCCTATCTGACAGGCCGCAAACGATCCATTAGGTCCGAGCAAATAAACTTAAACCTATTTATTATTCCACAATCATTCACATTAAATCTTAAAGCAGATAATCTCAAGATTAGGATCAGCTATCACGGAAGTGATAAGAGGCGTGGGTGAGATGGACACGCTGTTCAAACGATCCTAATTGGACATTGTACTTGTTGATAGGTTGCTTAGGTTGATAAGAATTTTCCCAAAAAGCCTCTAAACTGTTATGTGTTCGTTGCCATGACTACGCTATTTTTCCATTTCAAAATGGCGACTAAGAGAAGAAAGGTTACCAAACTGAGAAGAACTGGCAAGAAACTGTCCGAAATACTTTTAAATCGCCAAGTTCTTGATTTAAAAGGAAATTGACACGTCACGTCAGTAGTTACGTTTTAAAATAAGTCCTGTTAGTTTAGATTCGACATTACATGGGATAAACAAAACTAAAACACTAAAAATTACTAATGAAGTATTATAATATAGTATACTAGTGGACCCCACAGACGTTGTCCTGCATGATATTTAAAGCGATTAGCATATTAAGCAAAGTATGAAAGTACCGACTGCAGTGCCATCTGCCGGGCTGATTTGTGAATCTAAACCATTCCCAGATCCCCTTGAACACACACAAAAAAATTCATCAAAATCGGTCCAGTCGTTTGAGAGAAGTTCAGTGACATACACACTCACAGAAGAATTATATATATAAAGATTATAAATTAAACAACTATCAGCACTTAGTTTTTTTTTAGTAAAAACTTAACGAAGAATAAATTTGCTATAAATACAATTGAAAGGTTTTACTTTAAATCTTTCGTTAACTAATAGGCGATCAATTTCCTTACCCACAGCCTTAATTAGATTAATTGGGTTACAGTGGGTTAATATAGATCTAAATAACTTCGATCAAAGTTAAAATTGCGTTACTTTACTTAAATGTAATTTAAAAAAATACTTACAGTAACGTGTGTCGACCCCACTTCTCAAGTCTTATTTCCAATCCGTAAATAATCTGAAACAGATAATTTAGTAATAAGACGCGAGTTTAAATATAAAAACGTATATTATATAATAATGCATGTTTATTTATAACCAAGCCTCTAGAAAATTTAAAAATAAAAAACTCTTTATACTCTGTATCTTAAACCCCTTATTTGGAATAAGGGGTTTAGGGGATAAACTAAATCAGTCGAATTTCAGCATTTTAAGTAAAATACTTTAGTTAAAAGAATGCTTTAAAAACATTTTCTACCACACTTAATGTACTAGTATATTTTATTCCCAGTTAAATCAAAGAATAATTTACAAGATGAAATTGACGCAGAATGATCTGACCCATGCGTCATTGGTGAAGTTACAAACACTTGAAGACGCATAAGATTGTTATGCTTTTTAAAAAATCGGCAAATGGACGTAGCATGAACACATGAAGTAATTGTCGATTGGAATCCAATGGATCGGAGAGAATCGGCTTGATAACGAGTTAGTTACGAAAACTTGTAAATTGCGGAGAGCGTGGACGTGTGGTCCAAGGTGAGCATCGCGTTCAGCCGTGGGAGATTTTGTGTTTCGTATGGTGCAAAGAATAAGCGAAATGTAAATCTTTTATGATATTTAACATAAGAAAACCAAACTCTGAACGATATATTACGAAATATCTTAAAAGATTTCCTGGAAAAAGAGCTGCTAAAACCGGGACAGTTTGGTAACTTAATTAAGTAAAACTTAATTGGTTTCTCAGAAAACTTTGTAAAACAAGTGTTTCAAACGTTTGTTGTTTGATGGTTGTATAGCTGTTTGGCATCAACGACAATAATGTATACACACTATAATCAATAAGAACTTTGTTATGTCATATGTTAGATATGATACACACTTAATTAATTAGGTTACGTTTAGGTTTTATAATTGGTCTCGTGAGTTAATTAAGTTGTTCCTCATAAAACATATTACTGATTTTATATTTCTAATTTTAATGTATCTATGTTCGACTTTTTGTAATATTTTCATTTATCGATCTCATTCTATAATTAAAACGGATTTTTTTTAAATCATTTTAGAATCATTAGAATTCAGAACTTAATCTTTAGATATAGGTTCAAGACCTGTATAATTTCATTGTGCCCTAACACTAAACCAAATTTGACATGTACGTATACTGTCGTTCAATTTCATTGCCGTTGCTAAAATATAAGCCAGATCATTCATCAATACGCCGTCGGCTCATACCATGTGCCACCGTGACGCAATGCTGCGCACGCGATCCCATTACTGTGCGGGCAGATTTGCTATTGAGACCGCTTACAACCATTACCTTAACTGTTATAACAATCCGTGCGATATTTCGGTACATTGTCCTTCACGTTACAGCTACACACTATTGTTACATTCTTGTATCGAATACAATGAACCTCTTTTTTGGATTAGAAGGGTTTTCTGGGAAATTATCAGCTATATATTTGAAATAAGAAATAAAATTGTCACTTATTCATGCAGTTATTTTATTCTGTGCTATTTTATTTTTAGTGTTGCTTTAACAAGCAGGGTGTAGACTGATGATGCATGGTACTCGTATGTTCAAAAAGTTATGTTATCTGAATCATATCTCAAATCCTCTCTAAACAGATCTTGAAACATAAAATCCAAAATCCTCAGAATCCTGCATCTTTTTTGATGGGCCAACCTACTGGAGGATAGAAAGCTCCCGTTTACTCCATTTATGACCGGTTTACCCATAGCTTTCAATTTTTTTTTAATTTAAAGCAAGGTTTCCTACAATATGTATTTACCTTCAACCTTACAATCAATAGGTAGGTACTTTTACATATACCTTTTCCCGAATTCCTCTTAATTACCCTCTACAATGGACAGTGGAGGCCAGAGGCTGAGAACAAACGACAATCGCATCCTTTGTCGAGGCGATTGTCCAAGCTCCGCGAAATGTTACATTTCCCATATATTCGCTTTTATGCAAATCTTTTTGGAGGTTTACCTTGAACACTGCATCTCCCACGCATATATCGCTTAGATAATGTCACCAATCATTTGAATCATTAATAAATATTATGAAATGGTTGTGTTCTTTCCTTAAAAATGAATGTCTATTACTAAGTGTAGTCGCTTATATGAATGTGATGTATTATTACAGTTATTGGCTACGCAAGTCATTATTTCAATAAATCACAGATTCGTAGGAAGCTAAAAACATATAATAATAAAATTAATAACAATAACACATAAACATGTGAAATACAAAAAAATAATACTAATAATTAATCGGCAAGCCGGTTGATTTCGGCTACAGCTTGTCCTTGGACATAGGCCTCCTCTAAGGGCTTCCACCCTTCTCTGATTATAGCTTTACGTAGCCACATAGGGCCAGCTACTCTTCGCACATCATCTTCCCATCTTTTTATTTGTACAAATACATATTATAATTTAAATTATAAATAATAACAGAAACTTGAAAGAGTTTATATGTATTTAGCAAAATCTAGTTCCATTTAGGTTATTTTAATTACTTTCACTGGAGTAATATTTTCTTAATTATGAATAATTTCAACACATTAAGTGCTTTGACCTTTTATTTATAGTATGAAGGTTTCGTTACGTGGTGTTTTTATAAATATGATTCACAAAAACTCGTTTCATAGAAACTAATTACATAATTTTATTATTTGAATGTGATAAGGTTTTCTTATGTTTGATTACTGTTATTTTCCTTAACATCTGGGTAATGACTGGTTTTAGAGTTAGTGATTCAGAAACATAGTATTATTACATACAGTATTCATTGTCCCACACATTTATTAATGGATGTCACCGTCTGCTACATAAAGTTTATTAATATATATATTATGTAGACTAGAGATCCTGGTATCGATCTCCATCAATACAATATTTCGGGATGGACTTTAAGCAGTGGCGTAACAATAGGGTTGCAGGGCTGTTCTATGGATGAATGTGAAGTCTCCAATACGCGTTGGGCTAGCGTGGGGACTACACAGCATTCCCTCCCGGCTAAGATAGGAGGCCTATGGCCATTAGTGGGACATATACAACTTGTAATTGAGTACGCTGAAAATCTCGAAGTTAATTAAAATTAAACTGAGTACAACGTGATAATTTTTACTGATGGGGCCCCAGATGGTATAATTACGCCACTTTGAGGCTGAAAAATGTAATAAAATTTACACAGAAATTTTGCTACTATCGCCTATTTTTCTCTAGCTTTTATAACAATATTAATAACCTGAAAATCTCTGAAAATATAATAATAACCCGTCATTCTAGTTGTGAAGCATATACTCATGTCTCTCAAACTTTTTACGTTCAAACTCTTGCTGAACCAATGACTTCATTCTGTTTACAAATTTGTTGTTCCTAAATGAAAACGGCGTGAGGAGTTCCAGTACTTAAAAGACGGCGTTTGTCAGGCACAGTACGCTTTGGTTAATTAAATAAATCAGTGGCACTACAAATATTTTAGGTCTGGGCCTCAGATTTCTGTATCTACTTCATGATCATTTGTCAATCTAATAGGCAAGTAGGTGATCTACCTCCTGTACCTGACACACGACGTCGACTTGTTGGGTCTAAATCAAGCCGGTTTCCTCACGATGTTTTCCTTCACCGTTCGAGCGAATGTTAAATGCGCACATATTAAGAAAGTCCATTGGTGCACAGCCGGGGATCGAACCTACGACCTCAGGGATGAGAGTCGCACGCTGAAGCCACAAGACCAACTCTGCTTTGCTTGCCGAATAAGAAAAAAATTTACAGCGATACAAGAATGTACCAATAGTGCCAATTGTTTTTTAGTGTAATATTTTAGCGTATTTGAATAATAATAAAACGATATTGGCTTTTGCATATTTGCAAATGGGGTTTGTCCATTCGAATCAACTTGCACAACGCGAAGCATAAAACCAAATAATATTTTAACCTCAACAAAAACAAATATCGTTAAAGTCACGTTGTATTTCACAATTATGTCAATTGTTTTGCAATTGTGTGGAAATGTGTTTTCAAACTAATTATATGCCTTAATAATCATCGTACTTCATTCGTGCAGGCTCTCCTTGGGGGCGCTAAATTAAAAACAACAAGTATAATGTCTATACTTGTTTATAATATTCTATAATCTGTGTTTTAGATAGATAATAAAAAAATATAACAGTGGCGCTACAACCTCTATATAGGTCTTGGCCTCAGATGTCTGAAACTGTTTCATGATCATTTTTATATCTAATAGGCAAGTAGGTGATCAGCCCCCAGTGCCTGACACACGCCGTCGACTTTTTGCGTCTAAGATATGTCGGTTTCCTCACGATGTTTTCCTTCACCGTTCGAGCAAATGTTAAATGTGCACATAGAAAGAAAGTCCATTGGTGCACAGCCGGGGATCGAATCTACGACCTCAGGTATGAGAGTCGTACGCTGAAGCCACTAGGCCAACACTGCTCCAGATAGCTCTAGATAGATAGAGTGTATAAAATATATCGTTCGAGAGATTTGTTTGAAAACATTTTAAAATAACATAAATTTTAAAATTTACATTTCCAATAACAATATTGTAATTTGTAACTGGATGTTACCAAAATGAAGAAGAATAAAAATTGAATATCACCAAGTGAAATAAAGATTTTGTTTATTAAACAGCAGATGAAAATAAACAAAATTTTACGTGCTTTTGGGTAATAAATTTAAAAAAAAAAAAAGATATGTTATTTATTTATATACATTTTATTGCTCAAAGTAAACATGATTTACAAAATGTAAAACAAAAAAACATAATAATAAATAGAAAAAGAATTGAGAATGTGCGAAATTTATAGCAATTTATTAAAAATTACACTATAAAAAACTGATATCCTAAGAAAAATAAACAAATTTAGTAAGCCAAAATATAGAGAAAAAAAGCAAAAAAAATATATCTTTTACCTTTTTTACATTTTAACTTTAAACTCTGTATTTGAATACCACCATGAAACTAAAAAAAGATTAACCTAAACCATGATTAGTCGATTAAAACAGGCAAATTATTAAAAGTAATGGCTATCTCGGCCTTAATGTCGGCTCAATTGTAAGCCGAACAATAACGGCACCTGAGACCTGAGTTGATCATTCGTTACATCTGTAATTCTGGCGTGTCGACGACCTCATGAATCTTCTACTTCGCAACAGACCCGGTATCATCACCATACGTCTTAAGAACGACCTGAAGCCACTAGGCCAGCACTGCTGTAAGAAATTTATATTTAAAAAAAAATCAGTGGCGCTACCACCTCTTTTAGGTCTTGGCCTCAAATTTCTGAATCTGTTTCATGATCATTTTTTAAATCTAATAGGCAAGTAGGTGATCAGCCTCCAGTGCCTGACACACGCCGTCGACTTTTTGGGTCTAAGACATGTCGGTTTCCTCACGATGTTTTCCTTCACCGTTCGAGCAAATGTTAAATGCGCACATAGAAAGAAATTCATTCAATTCAGCCGAGGATCGAACCTACGACCTCAGGTTTGAGAGTCGCACGCTGAAGCCACTAGGCCAACACTGCTCCAGATAGCTCTAGATAGATAGAGTGTATAAAATATATCGTTCGAGAGATTTGTTTGAAAAATCTTAAAATAAAGAAATTTACATACCAAACGTAAAACATTAACAACCGAGAAACGAAGAGTATAACAACTTTTTTAGATAGATCTTCTGATCTAAGCTCAGGATCTTTGCCTATGTACTTGGATATCAATAATTTCATAATTATATATTCATACCACCACATAACACATTATTATATCATTAATCGCAAATCGCACCATTTTAAAAATATGAATCACTAAACTTTTTTTTTTCAAACTCTGTCACTAAACATTAGTCCTACAAACTAACAAAATAAAACCGCAATATTTATCAAAACTAGAGTATTTATTTAGAAAAAGTCTACTTAAAATATGGAATGTCTTTTAAATTACCACATAATAAAACAAAAGGTTAAAAAAAATTATTCTTGGCAGTCGGCACACACTGGAACCGTATGTTCCCCGCAAATCGCCGTCTTGCAGCGGCTGCAAACATATTTAGTCATCCTGTGTTTTTTGTAAGGACAAAAAGAACATATTTTACGCTTATTTTGTTGCGCTTGAGAGGTACTAGGAGTAGCATCTTCAATTTTTAAAATATCTTTAATACTAGCTTTTATATCCCTCCTCAAAGTGACAGTGTTATACCGCTCTCGTAACCATGGCTCTATGAGCTTATCGGCTAAACTTTGGACGAAACTCCTACGTCTCATTGGTTTTTGCCGTTCTCTGACCATGGTCCGGGTACAAAATGAATAATGTTTCGAGCCGATGCACGAGTGTTTGAAGAGCGTGGAGTAGTTGCCCACTTATGTTTGTTTTTTCCATAAATGTATGGTCTCTCAGGTTGTATTACCAGATCCTGGTGAGAAGCTATGGGTGGACAAGGCTGCAAACACTCCAAAGAATCATCATCAGAATCTAGGATTCTGTTTCTGTTACGGCTTCTCCGGGAAACATTTAGATCTTCATCAGAAGAACTCGACGAATCATCTTCAATTTCGTCGGTATCCTCGACTAAGTCCTCCTCTAAGTTGTCATCAGGTTCGGAGTCCGAAGGCACACCAGATGGTCCAAAAAATGGTGAATCGTCATCGTCATTATCTGACTCGTTCAAAATCTGCAATATTTTATCTTGATCTCGTATCAAATCCATCTGTAACAGAAAATACTGCTAAAACAAAATGTTCAAAATCTCATAAAAAAATAAAAAATGATAATAAGTTCATAAAATAAATATTGCTCGTAGTATCACACATATTTATTATTCATTTACATTAATCAGTAATTAGTTATTATAGATAAAATCGTAAATAAAAAGAAATATTTCATAACTTACCTTTCTTCACTTTTGTGGCGCAATTACTAAACATTAGCCTGAGAGACTACTATTGCGTAATATCTCTGGAAGTAGGAAGCGTGCGTACGCAATGCGAGTTCACGGGTCACTGATTGGCCGAATTAGGAAGGTACTGAGCGGCTGAGGGGGTGCGGTAACGGGAACATACATAAACAGCGAATGCGTCAGAGTCGTGTAGCCTGTGAGACTAATGTTTAGTGATCTAGGGTTAAAAATATGAATCACTGACCGGATATAATACAAGTGTATTTAAAAGGAAGCTTAAAAGCTTCAAACAAGACAGGTTATATCAGCGCTTTACTGAATTATATAATCGAGGGAATCGGGTCGGCAACGTTCAAATCAATTTTATGCCCAATGAGTATTGACTGAGGCTAACTACGCAAAATCGAATATCTTATTTTTTTATCTCAATTGAAAATTCGTTTAGAAACAAAGACCAAATAATTTATAAAACACACAAGTGATATCTAGATTATATCTATAAAAAGTTATGAGTTTTTTTTTAAATCATTAATAGGGAAATATATGAACAAAAAGTCGAAATGGTAATGATAGATGTGTTGTATGAACCTGAGAAGCGATATCTGGTCGTATTAATTAAGCAAAAGAAACTTAAATTGTATGGAATACGAATCGTTTCAAGAATTATAATTATATAGGATACGATTCAGAATCCAGTGCTAAGTTGCATAGTTGCCAAAATGGCATTATTTATGTACAAGTGTGATTAAAACAGGTAGGCATAGATAACGCATGGATCCGCAAGGAAGTAAAACCTTGCGTCACAGAGTTGCATTCTCAATACCGTAACACCAAAAATTCTCATACTTGCCCTTTTGTAACCCAGGAATAAGACTCCAAGTAACCTACACAAAGTATAACACATAATTATCAAGATTTCCTACTTCTTTGTTCAAAAGAAGTGAGATAGTGATCTATGGTACATAGACGCAACTATAAAAATGCGTCTTTCCGTGAGTTCGTATGAGCCGCTTCACACGCGTTGACGCAATCCATGAGAGTATGACTTAACTCCTTTGTTCAATCAATTGGTTTTATGTTTGGTCTAGTTATAAAAGGGGTACCTAGTGAAAAGGTACACGCAATGACACTACGTAACGATGAAAGGCGAATAAATACTCCATGGTATCAACCTTCTTCATAAACTTTGGTAAGATGATGTTATTACTGTAGTAGTAGTGCGCTGTGACAGTTGCTTAATTTTTCGTTTCCCTCTTGAAAGTTGCTCGGTTTACAAATTATGACTTAGTATTTCAGCTGTACCACATTCGTAATTTGTTAAATCATTAATAACTGTAGTAACTTAAATTTAACCCAGCCAGAATGTTCTAGTCTACAAATAAAATCAAATTGAAAGTAAAATTAAGCAACTGTCACCCGCATGCTACAGCGCACATAGTATAGGTCTTTATAATATGAATTTGGTATTAGGATTATAAGCTATTGTAAGATGTATTAAATATTATTCACTATATATTTCCGAACAACTTCGACTTAAGGTCCAATAAGAAAAGAACGTAGCGATTCTTCAAAGGCCGGAATATCACCCGCAAGCACTCTGCCATTGAGAGTGTCCATGGGCGGGCAACAATGCATCTGACAACTAGCAAAACAAACTGATAACTAGCCGTCTGTGCCAGCTATGTAAGACTGAACATTCTTGTTTCTCTTTGACTTTCCTCTTTTTCCTCTATCATAAATGAAACAATATATATAGGTATACAATATACCTTAAACTTTCTGCTAGCCTGGTACTGTGTGGCTAAAGCCACATCTGTATCCATTTAAGAAAAAAGCTAGCGGAAATAGAAAGTAGTACGAGATTTTCCACGCCATAATCACAGTAAAATTTACTTGGAAAAATCAAGATGTAATCTTATTACATACTACTTATTACCCAAATAAGGTCACACATACGATTACAGACTAGGAAATTCAATACTGTCACTAACGTTGAGTAATTCCTATACTTGGATAGTTAAATTCTATTTAGTAAGAGTTATAAAGCCTTTAATCAGATAGAAATAATAACATAATTTTAAACTTAAACTTAACACTAGTGAGTCGGTGACACCGACAACCCATCTGTTTGCCCAACTTTGGCAAAGGCCTCCTCCATTTCTCTCCACTCTGCTCTGTTCTGAGCTTTCCTGGTCCAAATTTTCCCAGTTACGGATTTTATTTCGTCTTCCCATCTTCGAAACTGTCTACCTCGTTTTCTTTTATTATTTCTTGGGTACCAATATATGATCTTTTTGTTCCACTTTTCTATACCTCTTATTACGTGACCAGCCCATTTCCATTTCAATCTTCGTATCCTCGTTGTGACGTCTTCAATCTTCGTGTGGTTTCGTATGATTTTATTATTGATTCTGTCGGACTTCCTGATATTTAGCATGCTTCTTTCCATCGCCGTCTGGCATGTCTTCAATTGCCTGGTTTGCATTTTAGTGAGTGCCCAAGTTTGGCAGCCGTATGTTAATACCGGAAGTATGCAAGTGTTATACAGCTTTGATTTGACATTTATTTTTATTTCTGTGTTTTTCATGATTTCGCTAAGCCCCCAGTAACATTTCCACGCTTTCCCAATTCTTGTATCAATTTCCTTCGACATTATACCAGTGGTTGAGATCTGTTGGCCCAGGTATGTGTACTCTTTCACATAATCAATTGACTCTCCATTTACTATAATAATATCTTCTGATGCATTCGTCATGGCTTTAGTTTTTGAGGTGTTCATTGTTAGCCCTACCTTGCGGCTTTTCCTCTCCAGGTCTGTAATCATAATTCGTAGATGCTCTTTGTTTGTAGCAAATAGTATGATGTCATCGGCGAATCGTAGGTGTGTTAGTTGTTCCCCGTTTATGTTTAGTCCGTACCCATCCCATTTTAATTCTCTGAAGATGTCTTCTAGTACAGCTGTGAATAATTTAGGTGATAGGGGGTCTCCTTGACGTACACCTCTATTTATTTTGATTTCTTTTCCTACTTTTTCTAGTTTTATTCTAGCGGTACTATTCGTGTATATATTTTTTAATATTCTGATGTACTTTGGGTCGACTCCTTGATTTTTGAGGCAGTGCCAGATATTTTCGTGCTCTATTGAGTCGAATGCCTTGTTGTAGTCTATGAAGCAACAATAGAACGGCATATTGAATTCTTTGGTTTTCTCAAATATTTGTCTTACCGTAAGTATATGGTCTAATGTTGAATATCCCGCCCTGAAACCAGCCTGCTCTATAGGTTGATTTTCGTCCAGATTTCTGGTTATTCGCCGCAAAATTACTTTCGCAAAGACTTTATAGATGTTTGACATTAAGCTTATCGGCCTATAATTGTTCATGTCACTCCTGTCACCTTTTTTGTGGAGGAGGATGATCGTTGATGTGGTCCACTGTAACGGAATTTGTTCAGTGCTCAGTATATCGTTAAAGATGTATTTTAGTAGTGGTGATATCTCTTTTTTGCAGACTTGAAGCATATCATTATTAATCCCGTCAGGGCCGGAAGCTTTATCCTTCTTCTGGGATTCAATTGCTTTGTTTATTTCTGCTTCTATTATATGAGGAACATTATCGTTGCTAGTTAAGTCTATATTGTATGTATGATATTTGCTGGAGTAAAGGTTCTCATAGAATTTTGTGGCTATTGATAAAATATCCGATCTGATAGTCCTTGTCTTGCAAAATTGGTCTTTCATATTAGGTATCCACTTTGTATTGTCAGATAAGAGCTTAAGAGCCTTTTTTATGCCACCCGTCTTGATGATATGTTTTTCAAAAGTGTCACGTCTAAGACGTTCTCTGTCTCTTCTCATTTGGCTCTTAATTTCTTTGCTAGTTTTTCCTATTTGTTCTCTGATAGATTTTGTTTTGTAAGTCATTTTAATTAATTTTGATCTTTTTTCTATGAGGTCTTTTGCTTTAGCTGATATGTGGCCACTGTCCTGTGATTTGGTTTTAGACGTGGTTTTCGATCTTGCTGTTAGTATCTCGTGTATTATGTTGTATTTCTCTTGAGTTTTTAGGTGCTCGAGCGATGATACCTGCACGGACTTGAGGTTTTCTTTTATGTTGGCAATACTAGTGTTGCTGCACATTGTGGATGTTTTAATTTTGAAGGGTCGACATAACTTCAAACTAAATGATGCGTTTAAACACGCTCTAAGCATTCTATGGTTACTGTTGAAGTTAAGGGTAGAGATGGTGCCACAGTCGTCGATTGATTTGGGTCTGTTCGTTAAAAAGTAGTCTATTTCATTTTTGTATCGACCATCTGGTGATATCCATGTCCATCTTCTGGAAGCTCTTTTTTGAATACACTATTCATTATTTTCATATTATTTTCAAATGCCATTTCCATCATCTTTTGCCCGTTTCGTGTTCGTTTTCTGGTACTGTAAGGACCTAGTACGACATCTTCACCGTTTCTTGGGGTTCCAACACGTGCATTGAAATCGCCCATTATAATGCAGTTTTTGTGTGTGTGTTCTTTTAGGGCGGTGTTAAGGGATGAGTAGAAAAGGTCGATCTCTGAACTCGTTGATTGCTCAGTTGGTGAATATATTTGCACTATAGACCATGTTTCTCTGCCTGGAGGGATTCTAACATTCAATATAGCGATCCTTTCTGATATGCCGATTATTTCCACTATAGAGTTTTTGAGTTCTTTCTTGATCAGGAAACCTACTCCATGTCTTCCTGGAGTTTCACCTTTATAATATAATATGACTTCATCGTATTCCTGAATTGATTCGCCAATCCTTCTTACTTCGCTCAGGCCTATAATGTCCCACTTAATATTTTTGATAGAATATAGAAGTTCTTTAAGGCTTTCTTCAGACTTTAGGGATAATGTGTTGAATGTGGCTATATATATTTGTTTGGTATAAAATTGTTTCTCAGTTGCACAAGTATTCGTTTTAGGTGTGGGAGTGGGAGTAGTATTTGGAGGGTAATGGTCGCTTTCCCCCACGGTGACCAACCGTCTTGGGGTTAAATTCTATTTAGTAAGAGTTATATAACACGTAAATTTATAAAAGGCTATGCATATATCATGGAAAGGGTTAAGATATCGTGGGTATATTAGCTAATAAATATACATCTATTGTAAACACCTAGAGTCAACACCAATTACAGAGGGAACAGCTTTATGGTTAATGGTAAGTTTTACAATTTAACTGTTGATATTGACCTGTTCGCCTCAAGTGTGGTGTCGACGAGGAGGTGTAGAATAAATTCCTCAGTGGAATAAAAAGTGTATCATAAGTGAATAAATTATACTAACCTAAGTGTTCCTCAACAAATTTTAGTAAATTATTGCTTCCTTTGATAGATATAAAAAATAAAATATGTTTATTATGGAACATAAAATACAGGTATCACTTATTCCACGTCATTAAATTTGAATCGGTAGACATCCCTACTCATCGGCAAAGAAGACAGAGGGTGTAGGCCGAGAGAAAAAGCCAAAGTGAAAAACTCTCGGTACTCTTTTAAAATAGCAAATCATCAAACAACACTTATTTTAAAACAAATATCACAAATTAATTAGAAGTAGCCTGTCTAGCACTAGTCCCAGGCCCTTTTATAAACTAGATAATCGTTAACTTTATAGTAAGCCTTTTTACACAGCTTTTCTTTAATACATTTCTTAAATTTATTAAAAGGCTCTGGGATTTTATTAAAGAAGAGTATCCCTTTTCCCAAAAAAGAATTACTAACTTTAGATAGTCTAGTACGGGGAAATTGCAGCCTGCGTTTGTTCCGAATATTAACATTGAGCGTATGTTCTATTCTAGTAAACTTAGTTGTGATTGAGGTTTGCATTGCCTCTGCATCTGTAAATACATTATTATCTATACATGTAGCAGTGGAGCATAGTTGGATTAAAATGATTTCATTGTTACCAATCCATTTTATTATTAGGTACTATATATATGTAAAGATTTTTTTGTGTAGAAAGAACTTTATATTTAGTAAGTTAGTTATACGCTTTAAAAAGCGTCTTTTTCAATAAAAAAAAATGAAAACATGTTAGTTTTAGTACAAAGAGTGCAATTAAATAGACGTGACGAACAAACTATCGTACTGGTTGCTGGCTGGCTGTGCCCTGTTAAGTTGTGATACAGTGGTTCGATAAATGGATTTTTTCAATTCGAACCAGTCGTTTCTGAGTTCCCAATCAACAAATTCTTCAGCTTTGAATCGTATGCTCTTTTGCACTGGATTATTACTCACTCAAAGTACATAAATAATACAATAGTGAAACGCCCTCCAAAAATAGATATTTTTTGTAACAATATTTACGTAACTTGACGGCTGTTCGGTAAACATGATCTGCGAGAGACACTGCAACAAATTTGCGTTTAGGACCGTTAGTTTATTAAGAACATTTATTACGCGTATTCACTCATAAATTAAACATGACAATATACTATTTTGCAGTCTTATTTTTCATATTTGGTGCATACTGCCAAATTACACAGAAATAAGATGATAAAAAGAATTTGATACAAATATCTCTCTTTTTCAAGACTTAAATATAATTTAAATTTTCGTTTTGTATAATTTAAATTAACTTTAGTATATTCGTGTCAAGCGTGCGAAACATGACTATTTCCCTTATCTAAACAAATATTTTACGATTTTGCAACACATGCATTTCTGCAGTAATCGATATAACATAGAATTTAATTAAAGCCTTAAATAATATTTACTAAATATTTCAGATATTATTGAAGGTAGATGATCCAATGAATTAATTATATTAGCATTGGAATCGTCGAGAGCAGTCAACTCAGAGTTCGTTCGAATCATGGTTGGAACCAATGGAATTTTGTGTGTCAAACATCGTTAGGAAATTGGAATACTTTGGAATCAAATATCAATGTATACAACAACAAATTAGGCTAATGACCTGCTTGCCTATGTAGAATAAAATAACAAGTACCAAACATAGAAATCTGGGGTTTTAGCGCCACTGTTTTTTTTTTTTTGGAATAGAAGAGCTTAATACTGCTCAATTATTTACACATATGAAACAAATATACACAAAATGCAATGGTAATTTGGCGTAATCTCTTCCAAGCAATATTATTATACATATATTAAATTTAAATAAAATTGTTTCTATTTAGCTTTTATACAAACGATGAATGTATAAATGGTGTATTTTAAACCTTAATTTTGTTTTGAATTAATTGTTTTACATATTTATTTATAATTATTTCAAAACATGTTAATTGATATATTCTTTTCATGACAGAAATGTTTAAAATACATAAATAATTGCAAATAATAATAAAATGATTTCCAATGGTTTCTCTCACTTGACAGTTTACCGCTTTTAACGATTTCACGGTTTAATTGATGAACGTCAATCAAAGGTGAAATTGTCTTAGATCACTCTGAGGTAATTTGACGATAACTTACAATCTCTTACCATAACTTAGAATTTATACAGCCTTTTTTAATACATTTTAACGGACACGGAAACCAAGGAACAGTTATTTGTTAACCCGAGTTATTTAGTATCTATACTATACATATAACATACAAATTTAACATAATATTTTTGAAGTTTTACTTCTTTAGGCGCGTTATGAAAAATTGATGAGAGTGAAATTTTAGGATGCGCGCGCACCGTGACACAAAATTAACAGAATGAAGTTAGTTCTAGGTGGCATGAAAATCGATAATAAATATGTTCAAGTTGTATATTCTCGTATTTTTATATTTAGAACACGTGTTTCGTAACAGTACAATTAAACAGTGTGAATAAATAAATATTATTTTGGTGTTTATATTAAAACAATTTCATATACGACGGTGATAGTATTTACTAATAATAATTTTATTGATTAATTTTAATATATTTTATCGTTAATCACTACTGCATTTTAGTTATTTTTTTCCATACGCCAAAGAAGTATAACTTCTAACGTGTGTACATAAGTACACACACTCTTTTTTGATATAACGGGGCAAACGGGCAGGAGGCTCATCTGATATTACGTGCCCATGGACACTCACATCTCCAGAAGGCTCGAAAGTGCATTGCCGAATTGTCGCGCTCTTTTCTTAAAGGACCCTCGAATTGGTTCGAAAATATTTCAGTGGGTAGAAAAACACGAAAAATACGAGAAACAGATTGATTACATCTCCGTATGTTAAATACAAAAACACTTAGTTGTGGAACGACGGATCTCGATCTACCTTGACGTCCAATGATGATACTCAGTTGAAGGTATTCGAACAACGCCTCTGAACACTCTCCTTGGTACATGCGGTAGAAGATGCAGAGAGATCCCACATCTCGCAACGCCAAGGGATCAAAACTCGGAAAATGTGGATGATTCGAACCCCTCTTCGTTGAATACAGAGCTGCTATTGGGGGCGGGAGCGAATAGCGAGAACAATACCTCATGTGAGGAAAAATTTGCGCTTTATACAGTTGCAAGAGATGGCCCGGTCCTAAATTTGATTAAGTCAGAGACTATACGTAGCAGAGTCTCGACTTCAGACACATGTTTGTTCAGCCCTGCGATTCTAAAAAGGTGGCAGCTTGTAGTTTATTGTTTATCAGAATGCCAAATCATAAAATGACTGCTTCACAACTGATTTGAGAGCGACCGCCGATGCGAAAACCGCTGTGTGAGTTCGAAAAGTGAGTTACAGAATCGCAAGGCTGGTACTGATTGACAACTGCCCGAGAAATACCTGCACGGCCAGTGTAAAGAGTATCCCTAGAGCAATCGTCTGCATAGCAATGAAAGTCTCTAAGTTGTAACATATCATTGATATGCAGAAGAAACAGGATCGGGGGGGCCACAACCTTGTGGGACTCCAGCGTTTACGGGTTTGAGGTCGGAACATGCGCCGTCAATGACGACCTTTGTTCCGATCAGTGAGAAAGTTGGAAATACAATTGCATAATTTCTCGGGGAACCCAATACTAATTATGATATAATAAAAATAGTGATTTTAAACCAGAAATTAAATATATGAAACACTCGTGATTACAGAGTCTTCGATTAAGCGAATACACTGTTTATATTAGTTTAATTGGGACATATAAATTTAAGCTGTTTCAGAATTAGTTCTAACATAGAAACTTCATTAGGAAACAAACATGAAACTTTCCTAAGGATTCATAGGGCAAAGGCACAGAAACCTACTTTCATAGTGTTGTATCATAATGGAACAATGTTTGTTTATATATAGTATTGACAGGTCGATAAGCAGGTACAGTATCAGTATCTAGATGATACGTTTATAATATTAAAGGATTAAGAATAATCATTTATGCAGTCAAATATTACATACAATTTATTTTTATTAAAGCCTTATTTCAGATAGGTAGTTTACATTTAAATATATAATTAATTTCTATCATCGCATTCATTCCTACGATGTGTGTCCTTTACACGAAAGAAATCAGATAATTAAGAATAAGAACAAAACACCTTTTATATATATCGATGAAGACTTTACAAAAGAAACTTTAGAAAAAGATTGCAACTTTAACCGAAATTAAAAGAAGAAAGAAGGAATGGTAGAATAGCATTTCTAAGGGGATAACTTGTAGTAAAGGACTTTGGTGGTGAAAAAAGGAGAAGTAGTACTGAGTCGCTTTCTTAAGATCTAAGGTATTAATTCGAACAACTTCTCTCAACACTATACAATACTATTTTGCAGGGATTCAAATTTTCTTCAAGTAAAGAGGTTCTATATAATGAATGCATAGACAAGTGAATGCGGAACAAAATAGACAATTGTAAGCAAATTCACAACTTATACTCCCACTTCTCAGACGCCACGCTCTGAATATTGATTAGATAGGAAATTAATTCTATTCCGGAATGATTCTATGAATTTGTTATTTTTTCTTATAAATATACTAGCTGACCCGGCAAACGTTTGTTTTGCCATGTACATAAAATATTTCTAAGAATTTTTTTTTTAGTTCAATAAAAATAACTACAATAATACAAAATAGGGGTTGATAGTAGAGGGGTGAAGATTAGGGGTATGAATGATAGTAACCGATTTTCAGACTTCTTATGAAATTTTTTCATCTTCGGTCGAGCCGTTACGGAGGAGTATGGGAACGAACATTGTGACACGAGAATTTTATATATATAGAGATGCTTCAGATAAAACCATACACCTTTGCACTTCTCGCTGTTTCTTTTATACTTCTTTAGCACGGTCTTTATAGACATTGAATCGCATTTTATAAATGAAGAAATCATCAGGCTGGCAGCTTCAGGTGGCTGATTATTATTCATTTACACAAATATATTCTACACCTTTTTTCTTTTCTTTTTGTATATGTGTGTAGTGAAGCTGTTACTGTTAGTATAGGCCTACTAAAAACCAGGATACATCAAACGATTTCTTTGGTTTTTCGTAATTTAATATGATAATTGACTGCTAATCGTGCCAAATGACGAACATGTCAAATACGATATAACTATTCACGCTTGTGTATTCAGCTGTGATTATTGTTACATGTGATTATAGGGTATGTAAGGAGAACCGAATTGGTAAGGTTATAAATAATTCGAAGTCAAATTAATAATAAAATTATTAAACCGAAAAACAAACCAAATTTAAAAATTGATCCCTGTGGCAGTGTACCTTTAACGCTGGCAGCATTTCCTCGCTGTATTGCGATTTTTTCACGATTTGACACACTGATAAACAATAAACTACAAGCTCCTACACCCTCCTTATCAGAATGCCAAATCGTAAAATGACTGCTTCACGACTGATTTGAGCGCGACCGCCGCTGCGAAAACCGCAGTGAGAGTTCGAAAAGTGAGTTACAGAATAGCAAGGCAGCTCTGGGGTCATCGGTACAATCTACCAGGTGTTAACTTAAATCTTTAATAAGCGCCTGTGCGCTTGAAACCCACGGCCCAAGAGTCCCTACTCCAAAGGGAACAAAATTAATTACTTTGAATTAGAACATATATATTTTGAATAGAAATTGTTAGCAGTACCACAAAATAATTATGGATTAAATATATCTTAACTAACAGGCTATTCGTGCAATCTATAATTTAAAATGTACGGAATCTCTGAGAGATAAATTCAAGGAAATTAATATACTTACCTTTCCCTTGCAATATATTTATGAAAATATTATGTATGTATACAAAAATAGTGATAAGTTTACTAGAATTGAACATACGCATAATGATAATACTCGGAACAAACGCAGGCTGCAATTTCCCCGTACTAGACTATCTAAAGTTAGTAATTCTTTTTTGGGAAAAGGGATACTCTTCTTTATTAAAATCCCAGAGGCTCTTTTATCTCTGCCTTTTAATAAATGTATTAATGAAAAGCTGTGTAAAAAGGCTTACTATAAAGTTAACGATTATCTCATTGATAAAAGGGTCTGGGACTAGTGCTAGACAGGCTACTTCTAATTAATTTGCGATATTTGTTTTAAAATAAGTGTTGTTTGCCATAGTCATTTTGTATGATGATTTGCTATTTTTAAAGAGTACAGAGAGTTTTTTACGCCGGCTTTTTTTTCTCGGCCTACACCCTCTGTCGTCTTTGCCGATGAGTAGGGATGTCTACCGATTCAAATTTAATGACGTGGAATAAGTGATACCTGTATCTTATATTCCATAATAAACATATTTTACTTTAACTAATGTATGGATGGTAACAAACTATGGTAATTCATAAATTATAACAACTAATCTTAGTAGGTTCCACGTTGAATGTACATATAATAACTTTGCTTTGGTGATTTTACTGAACTACATTTATCTTAGATTGAAGTTCGTTAAATAAAATGTCGCGTTGTTAGGCGTTCTATAGCAAATCCTCTTCTAACATTTTCCAGTAACTTCTGATTTGCTAAATTCTTTTTAAACGTCTGAGATATTGATTCGTACCTTTTGGGTATGTTCTAGGATAGCTCCTCCGTTCGTGGACTAATTTGGATGATGTCTTAAATTATTTGTTTGAGAATAGCTTTCAAAGAAAGGATTTTGTAATGTGATTGATAGTTTTTATAAGAAACCATTTACAAGAATATTAATTAAAAAAATAAAAATATATCAGTGGCACTGCAACCTCTTTAGGTCTGGGCCTCAGATTTCTGAATCTCTTTCATGATCATTTTTAAATCTAATAGGCAGCCTGCAGTGCCTGACACACCGTCGACTTTTTGGGTCTAAGACATGTCGGTTTCCTCACAATGTTTTCCTTCACCGTTCGAGCGAATGTTAAATGCGCACATAGAAAGAAAGTCCATTGGTGCACAGCCGGGGATTGAACCCACGACCTCAGGGATGAGAGTCGCACGCTGAAGCCACTAGGCCAACACTGCTCAAAAGAATATAAATTATTTAGGTATAAACATTGAAATATTCGTAATCCATTTATTAGTAATTAGCCTTATTGTAAGTCCATGTAGGTCAACGACCGCCACATTAACTTCGGAAAAATCCTCCGAGCCATTTCATCTCACGTTTAATGACAATAATGCGAGTGTATAATTATGTCCCTTTACATAAACATCAAAGTCCCTGATTACAACTTAGCGGTTAGTCCATTGCATTTAAATCAAGCTCCAAGTTCGCTTCCCAGCAAAACTTTTTTAAAACTGATTCTACATATACGAGAGAGATAGAGAAGTGTCTTTTGGCCCATGACAATATTTCTTACTGGCATAAAAGGCAGATGACCAGATTAAGAAATACAATAAGTGTAAACGAAACCAGGCACTGGTTAAGGGGCAAGAAAGTGAGATGTTTTTTTAGTTAATATTAACTAATTAAGCATACTTTACTTCTATTAATGTGAGAGGCTTATAGCAAGATACACCGATAATAGGTGTACCTTAAAGACAACTGTATGGAAAGGACCAAGAGGAAGAAGGAGATGAGGTCGCCCAAAAAAAGGTGGATAGAAGAAATAGAAGCGGTAGCAGGAAACGAATGGTGAAAGAGAGCCATAGACAGAGTCAGTTGGAAAAAGCTGGAGGAGGCCTTTACCCGTGAAGGAGTTCCGATCGACGGTACTGAAGGAAGCTAGGATATAGGATAACAAGCAAAAGAAAAAAATATATGTATAAAAATTTAAAATAATCTAAGCTGTGTATTATAATTTGTTTTTGTCATGATTGGAAATCAAACGGGCTTTATTATTATTATTATTACTTCTATTAAAAGCTTGCAGGAGGCGATAGTCTTAAATTTAAACACATACACACCGTACACACCAATTCTCAATAAATCAAAAGTATGTATTATCTATGTAATATATCTATTATCTATCTATGTACACACACAAAAAATATATATAAAAAAACGAAGGTCTAACGAAGATTTAATTATAAATTATAATCCTAAAAAAATATATTATATTACTGGCCTCAGTCATGGACGAATTTAATAAGGTTTTTTCTATTTAAGAGAAATTTTGCATTGGATTAATAGGCTTATTTTATATTGAAGTTAAAAGATAAATGTAAAATACTATACTATATACGGTACGATGAATTATGTAAAGGTAAATGATGAAAATTTTATTGCATACTTCTATCAAAATACTCCAAGGTAGGTATTTTACTGATACGTAATTAACTTTCTTCTACCGAAGCTAATTCAAAGCTAGGCAACCGGCACTAAATCACAAACCGTTCGCTTTGTAACAAATTTTGTAATTTAAATAATCGAATTATAATTACAAAATAAAAACTTTCAACTATAGAAAATTGGTCAAAAAGAAACTTATAAGTCGAAATGTTCTGATTATACTATTCGTGTATATAAATGGTAATTACCTGCAGTCAGCGGTGCACAGTATTAAAATTTAATATCGAACACACACACGCAACGTTTAGCACAAAACACACGCGATCGTGATGCGAGAAAAGCGTCCGCGCACGGTTAGGTCGACCCGTTATGTGCAACGCGCGCGCACCGTGGAAAGCGGCCGGTGTGACCGATCACAGAGCTGTAAATAAAACACAGATGTGGCAGTCCATTTTCTACTTCATAAAAATAGATGTCAATGTATTTAGGTTAATTAAAGTACTACTTAACGGGTATTAACGCGTTTTATATATTCACGTTGCGAGTAAATCACTTAAGTCTTTGTGTGGTAAAGAAATTATATTTTATGAATGTGCTTAGTAAATATTGGCTTGCAAAGTAGTCATCATTTAAGGAGTCATGGTTTTTGCTGTAGGTAACCTTGTTTAATATTAGAATATTGCATTCTATATAGTTTGTTGAAAAATGGACTAAGGATATAATACGAGGAGGTCAAATTAAAAGATGGGAGGAACATCTACCAAAAGGATGGAGAAGGTGTGCTAAGGATAAAGAGACGTGGAAACAATTGGGGGAGGCCTATGTCGACAGACAACCTGACCAAAGTGGTTGATAATAAATTATTATTTTCGCTATGTAAATTAGATTTAAGAATAATAGTGTTTAATAAGAATAGCATGTAAGCTAAAAAGGTCAGCGAATAAAGGGCTTTTATTATTATTATTATATAGTTTGCTATTTTACCTTATAGTGAAAAATCGAAACCACTTATAGCTTAATCAAGTAAAACGTCATATAAGAACTAGATAGAACGATTCTGGTGCTTGCCAGTCAGTCGCATCTGTTAAATAACTCAACAGTTCACTTTACTCTATGACCATTAAAGCTTTGTCTTTGGTTATGTCGTGTGTTATCAATGAAGATGGGATGATGTTATCGTAGTTGTCGATCGGAGTACAAAGCGGTGAGGGAAAGTGGACGGACCTCCGTGACAGGGTAGGTTATGGTCACATTGCAAAGTTTGCTTTATTTTATTAATAAAAGTAAGTTTGGTAATACAGGCATTGGCGTATTGGGTAATTTTTTGATGGCCAGCCATATCTCGCCAGTACGGACCACGCTTTTCCTTCCAACAATAAACAAATATACATATCGACGTAGCCAATACTGATGTTACATTACTTCGAACCAAAATGGTTTTCACATCTTACGATAATTGTAATATTCTCTATAATTATATACTCACTATTTCTCCCTTGATAAGGGTTATTTTATTTTTATGTACAGCTATATTATATTTATTTATTAGAAGTATTTTAGTTTTAATATTATAAATATATAACTAAAAACTTTTAAGTAAGTTTTGTAGACTGTAGTTATTTAAGTCACACATAGACCATAATATATACATATAATCAACAAAAAACGGCATGGAAATAGTGTTTTTTATTATTACATATTATATTAAAAAGACTACTACAGAATAGCAGAGCTGTGTTGGCCTAGTGGCTTCAGCGTGCGACTCTCATCCCTTAAGTCGAAGGTTCGATCCCCGGCTGTGCACCAATAGACTTTCTTTCTATGTGCGCATTTAACATTCGCTCGAACGGTAAAGGAAAACATCGTGAGGAAATCGGCTTTCCTTAGACTCAACAAGTCGACGGCGTCTATCAGGCACAGGAGGCTGATCACCTACTTGCCAAATGATCATGAAACAGATTTAGAAATCTGAGGCCCAGACCTAAAGAGGTTGTAGCGCCACTGATTTATTTATTTTTTATACTACAGAGTAACCCCATGGCTTATTGGACAATTATGTTGCAGGGCTTCATATTAAAGCTTTTCTCCCGATTTCGATTCTAAAGCTATTTTGCGTTATTACCCAACTGAGCTACGACGGTTTTAGATTTAAAATTTAACGCGTGTAATTAATTAACATTGCATGCAATTTAAGATTTCTCTTATAATTGTCACTTTCCGTAGCATGATAGGTGCCTTCCGAAATCTAATGGAGGATACAGCTTAATAATACTACTAATTCGTAAATAGCAGAATCTTTTACACAAAAAACCGAATCAATTAATATAAATTAACTGAAACATAGATCGATTCTTTCTGATAAAGAATTAATTATACTTAAATTTTTATAATTGGCTTAAGCCCTCGAGAGCAGTGTTGGTCTAGGTTCGATTGCCGGCTGTGGACTGGACATTCTTTCTATGTGCGCATTTAACATTCGCTCGAACGGTGAAGGAAAACATCGTGTGGCAACCGGCTTGCCTTAGACCCAAAAAGTCGAGGGCGTGCGTCAGGCACAGAAGGCTGATCATCAACTTACCTATTAGATAAACAAATGATCATGAAACAGATCTGAGGCCCTGACCTAAAAAGGTTGTAACGCCATTGATTTTTTTTCAAGCCCTTGAAGGCATGCCTCGATTTAGGTATGCTACCTAACACCAACAAGGGATGCTAAGTTACAATTTGCGTTTCGGGAAACCTCAAACCTTAATAATCAAAGCGAAGCCAGGAGTGGCACCTTGCCCTCAGATTTCTGTTTCTGTTCTGTGTTAATTATTTATTCTAATAGCCGTAGATGATCAACCTTTTGTGCCTGATACAAGCAGTTTGGATTTGTCTAAGGCATGTTTCCTCACGATGTTTTGCTCACCGTAAGTGCGCACAATTGAAGAAAAGTTCACTGGTTTGACGATAAAATCTACTTCAGGGATGAGAGTCCAACGCTCGAGCCAGCACCGCTCTCAAAAACTACAGAGCGAATGTCTTAGAAATAGACTAAATTCAATTTAAGATGTCTTATTTTTTGTACGTACAAAATTCTTTAAAACTTACTTCTCCCGATAGTGGTTGAGAAGAGATCCCTCGTAACCTAAATGTTATTAAAAAAAGGGCGCAAATTAAAGAACCCCATGGAGTACTGTTCACCTCTGGGTGGAGCTCCCCAGTGCCAGCTCCTTCCGCTTGACCGTATTCAACGAATACGACCAGTCACTTTGCGAGCAGCTTGATCCCTTGGCGTTGCGTAGAGATCTGGGGTATCTCTGCATCTTCTACCGCATTTATCATGGAGAGTGTTCAGAGGCAGAATACGAAATGCCTTATCACCTCGACGTCCACAAATGAGCGTTATTTAAGGCGTTATTTGCCGCGCACTACCCCTATGAGGAACCAGCTACCCACTGAAGTATTTGCGTGCCAATTTGACTTAGGGTCCTTCAAGAAAAGAGAGTACCAATTGCAAAAACGCACTATCGAGTCCTCTGGCATTGAGAGTGTAATGGACACTGCGGCGGTATCACTTAACATTAGGTGAGCCTCCTGCCCGTTTGCCCCCTGTTCTATACGGAAAAAAAATACCGAAACGGTTGCTACTAGTACTCATGGGAATTTTCTGTATGAATTTCTATTACTTGTACATATTTATTTATTTATAAGTATATTATAAAACAAAACACTTAGACAATATACAAAGCCAAAACAGATTACATAGATAAACAATATATATATTAAACAGAAAACATAAGTCACACATTAATAGACAAAAATATAAAATAAATAATAGTTTAAAAAAACTAGAACACACATTTGTGTGGGGTGCATGGTGTCAATAGTTATGAATATTTAATTGACAGATATGAGAAGGATTATCATTTCGATAATATCTTGAAAAGCACCCCCTCTTTTTTTACAATAAAACATTTTTTTTCTTATTCAAACCATTAATAACTTATATTTATAATTTTTTTTACATTATTCTTAATTAATATTTATTAAAATTTATTTTCTGTTTTTTAGTTTAGTTTTCTATATAAAGCGTGTGTTCTAGTTTTTTTCAACTATTATTTATTTTTTAGTTAAATTTTTTTTTCGGATTATTGCATTGTCATAGATCTTTGACAGGTGCGCAAAGTTTGAATTAAATCTGATCGTTCAAAGTAGGACAAAATCGAGCTCAAAGGGGTCGGTTACATACATACATACAGGTGTAGCTAATATAAAGCGTGTAAAAATGAAAGAAAACTGAAATTTAACATTAAACAAACGACAACAAATACTTAATTTTCATATATACGAAGCAGACAGGTACAATATAGAGTTTTCTTGTAAGTAGGTTAATACGTATCTTTATTTTACATATTTGCATAGAATATCAATTACATCTTAGAATATCTTACGTATTCGTAATGTTAATGTTCACGTTTGACCACTAAGCAAGTGAGTTAAGCAACCGACTCTCAAAGCTGAGGTCGTACTTTCAAAGCCTGTACAATTGATTTTCTACGTACCATAAACACTTGCTACTTTACGATGTACCATGTACGGATAACATAATGAGGAAACCGACATGTCTTTCACCTAAAATTCTACGTCAGGTATAGAACCTACACATATAAAGTGAGAAATTTGAAGCGGAGGAACCACAGCATATTTGTATTTTTGAGAGCGTTCAAGTATTACGTAACGAATTTTGGGGGGGGGTCCTTTTGTAAAACGTTACGATGCGGGGCGGGGATTGAATTAAGCCGTTATTGTTAATATTATTTCCGGGACTTTACACCACATAATGGTAACTTTTAGGTGTAAAGAGTCACTAGGTGGTCACGAAACGTTTTACTATACTTGGGTACAGTACTGTACTTGGGTACAGAAAAACGTTACGGCGCGTTACATAGGGAGGGGTCAATAATCTCCAAAATTCCTTTTTATGGGACTGGAAAAAACTCACCGTGACTGGCAGAGGGAAGAGCACCAAACCTCGAGGCCGATCCCCTACTCACTGGACCGATCAAGTAAAGTCCATTACAGGTCTTACCATCACCCAGGCTCAGAGGCTCGCCGCAGACAGGAAAGAGTGGAGGAAGTTTTTCGCCACTAACATGACCTTCAAAAATGAAGAGTTCGACTGAAAGAAGATGGGACTTGAGGGAATCCAGCTGGCTGGTTTTTTAATAAAGTGATAACCGCCGCCCATAGACATCTGCAACGCCGCTAGTGGGTGTGTTCAGGCAATGGTACGCTTATATCTTGAAGGACCCCTAAGTTGTATCGGTTTAGGATTGTGTTATTATATGATGGGTAAATCAAATTAAGGTAAATTACATCCTATCTCAAACCTCTAAGGAGCTGTAGAGACTCCTGATGAGTCAAATTGTTAACAGCGATAATCAGTCATCATGTGGCACTTAAAGAAGAAACGTGGTCTTACCAGCAAAAACCATATTAGTCCTTCAAGCAGCTGCCAAGCATCTTCTAGATAAAATTTGCGAAACCTATAAATTTTTATCTTCTTGGCTAAGGTATATACGTTGGCGATTGAAATGAGTTTCGTAATATTATCTCGCTTTAATATAATAAAATCAATGTACTGGCACGCCATGCATACGCAAGCATGATGTGTAGTTTCCATTTTAAATAATAATATTAGCGTCACGAAGATGTGCAGCGCAGAGAGAGTGAGAAGGGCGAATTACTTTATAGAAATTCTATTTTTAAAATTATAATTTTGTAAAGAGAAATTATGAGATATTACTATTTTATATTTTATGCAAAATAATTTATTGAAATCTCTCATGACAAATTGTAAATTAAAATGCCACGTGTTTTTATTATCGAAGAAATAAATTTAAAAAATTAAATTTATAATTTGTATTATTTTTGGACACTAATATTTTAATGACAATTAAATTCATTATTTCCTAACATATCTTCCCTTTTCCCTCCCTCTAAGTCTCGGAAATCTAAAGTTTTAGATTTGTATAAATATGAACAAGACTTAAAAATTAGTTTGCCAAAGAAATTTCACTTCTAACATATGTACTTGGTACGCACGCACTTTTTTTTGTTACTAAAAAATACTCTGTTCATGGTATGTTAATGTAATTTCAATATAGTATTATTAATAAGTACGCAAATTTGTGAGAGTTACTTTGACCCAAGTTTGTTCCGTGAGCTGAAATATTCGCTGCACGCACTGTGTGGCCTTGACAATAGAATACTAAACAGAATGCGAATTGCATCCTGCAAGTTTCTACCGCAGAGAAACCGAGCTTTTCACCACAATCATCTATTTACGTGACTTCGAAGTTTTAGAAAGACGCTTAGAGTTATCACTTTCATAAGCTAGCAAATTAATTTTTGCCACCTTTATGGAGCTGGAGAAATTTGAGTCTTTGTTTTCCTTTGACTAACATTTTTAAAGAGTTCGACTCTTTCTTTAAATAAATCAGTGGCACTATAACCTTTTTAGGCCTGGGACTCCGATTTCTGAATATGTTTCATGATCAATAAATCCAATAGGCAAGTAGGTGATCTGTCTCCTGTGCCTATCACACACCGTCGAATTTTTGGGTCTAAGGCAAGCCGGTTTCCTCACGATTCCTTCAGCGTTCGAGCGAATGTTAAATGCGCACATTGAAAGAAAGTCCATTGGTGCACAGCCGTATTGTATTGTATTAGTTGCGACTCTCATCCCTGAAAAAAGTCAATCCCCCAAAAAGTCGACGGCGTGTGTCGGGCAAGCAGGCTGATCACCTACGTGCCTATTAGATTTACAAATGATCATGAAACAGTTACAGAAATCTGAGGCCCAGACCTAAAAAGGTTGTAGCGCCACTAATTTGTTTTATAATAATAACATAATCACGAATTCCTTACAACACACTGGTTTAACTAACTGGTGAATATATAACTATTAAAATTGGGAAAAGTAGTCCTAAGCCTAGAAAAAGTGATGAAAAACAAAAGAATACGAAAACTAAATTTAAACAATGCCTAATTTGCATATGACAATCATCCCACAATTACAGCCAATAAACCATTTAACGAACAATAAAGTTTATAAGCGAAATAAAGCAATAGAAAACTCAAATCGAAATTATTACGTAAGATTTTATTTCCTTAGCGATTGTACCGCCCACGCACCGGCGTACAAGGTAGTGTCCAAGCAAGATAAAACTAATAATACATTTCTCTAATAAGGTATTGGAAAAAGCTGTAAAATTGTATATTTAATATGAACATTATAAATGTAACTTTTGATTTTAGCTTAGCGTTTTGTTCGCAAGATCTACTGGAATAAAATAAAATATATTATTACATAGTATTGTCTTTTATTGACATAACCTTTACACATTTAAAAAAAAAACTTTTTAAAATTTAAAATTATGTTAAATAATTGTAAATTTATAATAATACATAACTTTAAATCCGGTTAAAAAGTTTTTCTTTAAATATATTATTACGTTTTTTAAACATAATTATCATATGTGACGATTAGGATCAATGACAATTATTAGGATATGTGACGACTTGAAAAAAAAACAACTTTTTCTAGAAATATCTTCTTTTTTATTTTTTTCATTCTTAGAAGTGGTTGGGTTAGAAATAGTTTCTATTGTAATAAACAATCTGCCCTGCTCTCGTTCGTTATTCCTACTACATCTTAAAATCTTCAAAATAAACACCATACCATATTTTTAAAGATAAATTTTTACTACTTTCAAGAAAACTTTAATTAAGTACCTATAAAAAGCTAATGACTACCGAGTAATGACACTAAATTTATTATATTAAAAGCTATAAAAAAAGCAAATTTACATAATGTTAGAAAATATTTATGTGATGTAAAATGGTGGCACACCTATCTCACATCCTCTCGGCAATTACAAGATTTATATTTCATTACAAAATCGTGTTTCATAATCTGTGTTATGTTTTAAAAACGAAATTTAAATATTTTAAGCAATCTATTTACCAATAAGGAGTACCGACTGCCTCTGTTACTTACACCCCGAAGAGATTCCAATTTTCCCTTTCTAATTTAATTCCAAAAATCCTCCTATTTCACCATGTCTCCTGCTGGTAGAGAATAAATCTTTGTTTTTAATTTATGTTATTATTATTTATTACTTAAGATGTCATGTGGAACATGATGTAATGGTTGCAGCTCCTTACAAACGCTGTGTAAAACAAAAAACTTGGCGATTAAAAAGAGTGGCCGAGAGTTTATTGCCAATTCTTTTCCGTTCTACGTCCTTGATTTGAGAACTGGCAGTAAATGTAAAATTAGAAGCATTTCATATATATTTCTTTTTTGACGTTAACAAAAAACAAATGGTTTTGAATTGAATTGAACCGAACAAATATGAACAAATAATTTACGATGAAATGCATTCGAACGTTTTGTGATCAAACATATCTCTAAGATTTACAGCCATTAACCAATAGCCAGTTGTAAGCCAATTTAATTAGCTGATCACACGGAAGGATGCTGTAACAACGAATCGTAAAGCTTTGGTTATAATAAAGCGTGTATAAATACGAAGTTTTCACATACCTAATTCTAATTGTTTATGGGACAAATTGTATTATTGTTATAATCGTATAGAGAATTGGTAACCATGTTTAGAATAATCGTTCGTAAATATTTATGAGTCGACTTTAACGTTAAGTATGACTTCCTTTTGCCAAAATCAGATATATTTTTAATATACGGAGCACACTAAGCTAACTCTAAAGGTCAATTTGGAGACGTAGCGCTATGTATGATATACAAAAGCAATACTTAGCGATAAAACTCGAAATGCACACTCAACAACATATTTACGTCAATTAAATTAATATCGTAGCTAAGTTGCACCATTTTTTGCAAGGGCGTCCTTGTCACGGAGAGTGGAGGTAAAAGTAACATTAGCCCCTGAACTCAATGTTTACTTCTCCCATTTCCCACCCCTTTTATTTCCTATCATTTATAACTACTGAGGATTGGTAAATTATGCGTTTCATGAAGCAAGTGAAAACTTTGTAGTAGTCCTGTACAATAAATCTTAATATATATAAATTACGTGTCACGTTGTTTGTCCGCTATGGACTCCTAAACTACCGAACCGATGTCAATCAAATTTGCACACCGTGTGTAGTTTGATCCAACTTAAAAGATAGGATAGCTTACATCTCAATTTATACCCGCAATCCTATTTTATTGCAAAATATTTGTTTATTATTTGATAGTCACAATTCTAACAGATGGCGCTGTGTTGAAAGTACAAACGTTTCATATAAAATACAATTTAATGGCATAACTACCAAAAAAGCATGGTGGTCCCCATGACTGGTGTTCTCCTGACTCCTACCGTTTCCCTTGAATAGTTTACTACTATGTAATATAACCAAAAACTTGCCACTGCAACGCTTGGCCGGGTCTGCTAGTCTTAATATATATAAATCTCGTGTCACAATGTTTGTCCTCAATGGACTCCTAAACTACCGAACCGATATCAATCAAATTTGCACACCATGTGCAGTTCGATCCAACTTGAGAGATAGGATAGTTTAAATCTCAAATTATAGTCGCAATTTTAATTTATTGCAAAATATTTCTTTATTATTTGATAGTCACAATTCAGTTTCACATAAGCTACAATTTAATGGCATAACCACCACAAAAGCATTGTGGTCCCCATGACTGGTGTTCTCCTACCGTTTCCCTTGAATAGTTTGCTACTATGTAATATGACAAAAACCTTAGCCACAGCAACGCTTGGCCGGTCTGCTAGTAAAATATAAAAGATATGCACACCGTTCTAATTAAATTACCATTATAATTATTACAAATACAATTTTAATACACTATCGTAATTCAAATCTTATAAATTGTTCCCTTTCCCCAATACACTGTTTAGTAGTTTAGTAACGTAAACTCAATTTCACAGAAAAAACGAATGTGCACCATTTTTTATTAATAATAATAAAAATAATCTATCTTAGACGCATTTCGTAAAATAATAATAATAAAAACCTTATTTATGACAAAAGGGTTGTGACAGAATTCATATATCGCTAGTCCCCACACTAGGGAGGTCCTGTTTTTATGAATATAGATATGAATAGTATTGGGTTACGACCATGTAGCACTTAATTCGTAAAATAACTGTATGAGCTAGCCCTATTATCAATAAAATACGAAGAACGAACACGCGGAAGCCTTGGGTAGTGGTATATCTTGTACGAATACAACTCGATTCGAAATTAATTGTTTGCACCTTAAACCAACCATTAAAGTTTAATACTTTGATGACTTAGCCTTCGCTTTGTGTATCCTACTAATATTGATTTTGCGTACAAAGTTTGTATCTTGACAAACATATTCGTATGCTATTCTTGTACCTAATATCTTCACTGCATGACCCTTTCCTGCATGATGGTGATTGTTATGACTGCACCGCAGTAGAGAAACGGTTTCGGACCGAATACACTTAACAATTAATATTTTATGTTGGTTATTTAAATCTAGTGTACCTATGTACAAGGACGGTCAATTGGTGTTTTCCAAAAATAGTTATCATATATTCCATTGTATGTTATTAATTTTTCACATAATTATCATGATAAAAGTTTAACCTCCATATAAATACAAACTAAATCCGTCCCTTACACTCTTTTAACTTAAACAACTCATTTGTCTTTTTCTGGCAAACAGTTGTACGTATATAATACTCGTACAACAAACAATTATCACTATTAAACAAACAATACGGCAAAATAGTAATGTTACCAAATTAGTGTATTCTCTGCACAAGTTCAAAACTTTTAAAATTATCAGGTCAATCGTCACAAAGTAGAAAGTATATCGTATTGTTTGCTCGGAATATTTTTTGACTTATCCGTTATAAATAAATAAATTATTAGCAACGGAATTACTACAATTCTTTCTCATTTCGTTTTTCAATTTAATTTTACTTTTTTATTTATACTTCGTTACATTTATAGAAAATATAATAACATGAAACATAACAATTATAAGGGATGCAACGGGAAGTCTCATCGCTAACAAGCGATATCTTCCAGGCAACCCTAACAGGAAATAAAACAACAAAAAAGAGAAATATGAATATATGGGTAAAGTGCATAACCAAATCTTATACAAAAATGAAAATATAGAATCACCAACCTTAAACTAATATAATATTTTTTTTAAATAAAATACACTAATAACTAAAAAAGGTAATCTCACAGATTCATGAATGCCATGCAATAGGTACAAAAGAATAAGAAGTACAAGAATTACAAACGTCACGATTGAGCAGGATCGGAAATGGTTAAGAAATGTTCATGTAGAAGAGTTTTAAAAGATGTTACTGGTAGTATCAATCGTATTGAGTCGGGCAGCCTGTTCCACAACTTAAAGGCGGAGATCCTAAACGAATTGTCTAAAAAGGATGAGCTGTGAGATGGAATTTACAAAAAGCATCTGTTAGAGGTGCGTAACATATATTTATAAGGACCTGAGAATTTAAATTCATTTTTAAGATAAGAGGTAGTTTTGGGATTGAAAAGAATTGAGTATAGAAGTTGAAGGAGATGAACTTCACGTCTGAGTCCAATAGGTAGCGGCCTGCGGAATTTAGACACACGATCATATATTTTCCAAAGATCAAATATAAAACGTTTGCAGATATCCTGCAGGCGATCAATATTGTCAAGCAGCTCTTCATTCATATCAGAGATGCATGAATCCGCATAATCGAGAATAGAAAGCAGAAGAGGTTGTGCTAGCATAGTTTTAGTGTGGATAGGAAGGAAATTAGAAAGACGTCTCAGAACATTAATGTGATAGTTTGCTGCTGATTTAATTTACTTATTCCATGAATCGCACCTATAACAGATATACAATATACCGTATACGTCTACTTCTTATCTATTGCATTAGGTACATGCTGTCAACTATCAAGTATGGTACTGTCAATGTCAAGTCTCAAGTGTTAATCAACAAGCGTCTGGCCGCTGGCGGCGTCTAAAAATATGTTTTTATATTAAATATTAAAGAGTTGTTCTCACTTAGATAGTTTATGTTAATTTTAAGATATTAATATATTTTCTAATAAAGACTTTTATTTCCATAGCTTTACCGTTTACGTCTTAAGTAATTTATTGTACATAATGATAGATGATCTAGAAAAGCTTAGTTGTAGTAAGTATCGACGAAGATGCGTTTATAAAGTGTTTGAGTTGTGTTTCATTAAGCACTGAATATTTCAGGAGAAGAAGTAGATTTAAGTGATGTTGATCATTCGGCAACAGAAGATGTTAAAGAGCGAGAAGAAAAACCTAAAAAAAAAATCGTAAAAGAAGACGTCGTGAAATAGACATGGTAGGTTTATTTAGTGCTTACATGTACATATTATTTGCGTATCTATTGTCTTTCTTAATTTTGAGGGCTCCCTGTGCAAACATTTTCAGTAAAAGTTAAACGTTTAAGTTAGTAGCAATCTTAGATATACTATAAGAATTTATTAGTATAGTAATCGGACAACTTTCAGATAAAGTTGTCCGATGATGACGAAAGTGATGATGAGGGGCTGACTAAGAAGTTGCTGCGGAGACAGAGTCCTGGACCAAACTCTCCTGCTTCACATAGGGAACCTCGGTCCTGTGTGCTCAAGGTGAGGCTAATGTCTCACAAAATAGGATCTTTACGTTTGAAATACCTAACAGGTGTTGCCAATATTCCTTTATGACACCTGCATAAATAATTTCAAATCTATTAATCAATAGCTCTTAGCTATTGCTCATTACCTCCATAATTAATTTTGGAATCAAAATTCAACTCATAATAAAGAAACATAAATGGGGTCTAAAGTATATAAGCGCTTATATTACTCTAGATCTAGCGACTATAAATAAGAGACAGTTAGCTCAGTCCTAAATGAGTAGTAAGAGCAACAAGTAATAACAGCTACTATAAATTTAACATTGAGATTAACATTATGAAAATTTTTCCTGTAAATTAAGTGTAAATAAAATATTAATTCAATTAATTTAATTTAATTTACAAGAATTAAAAACGTATATGCTATAGTTGGAACTTTTGCTAATTATGACTACTGTATCCCATAATCAAAAGTGTATTGGATATAAGGCAGTTGTAGTATGCAACTCGACACTGTATGCACTCCTTAAAGAAACATTTTGATATTTCCCATAAAACAGTGAATGAGTTCTACATCTCTCCAAACAGGTTATAAATTTATTTAAAAGATATTTTATTGAACAGTATATCAATAACTAATTTTCTCAACTCAATAAATATTTATAAATTAGACTTCATAATACATTATATTGTGAAAAGAGTAAGGTTTTATTTGTGTCATAAATTTTGCAGGCAAGCCAAAAACGCCGGCCCCTATCCCGTCTTTTAGAACAACTGCTCCGTAATCTTGAAAAACGAGACCCAAATCAGTTTTTTGCTTGGCCAGTGAATGACAACTTCGCACCTGGCTATTCCAACGTAATAAGAAGACCTATGGACTTTTCCACAATGAAACAGAAGATTGATGACAATGAATATCGATCACTTAATTGTTTTATTGTAAGTAAATAATTATATGTTATGTAAAGAAGAGTGTCTAATAGTGATACAGTATGACTTTTATATATCTTGCATTGTAGTTCTAAAGTACTAATCATATTTGTCTTATGTGTATTTTTCTATAGAATGTCTGTTGTATAGAGAAATCAAATATATTTCGAAATGTATAAAATTCTGAGATTTTTTAATTACATTGGTTCACACTTCTGCATCAGTCTTATAGATCATTTTTAAAAAAAAAAAACAACAACAATTACACTTTTTGCAACAACTGCTAAACTACAGCGGTGATACATTTATTCATAACGTAACTTTAATGCGATAGATGTTTTGTTTTGTGTAAAGTTTTTTACAGTAATTAACAATTTGGTGATTTTGATATTAAATTTAAATTATTCCAGAGTGATTTTAAACTTATGTGCAATAACGCAATGAAATACAACAAGACTGGTACAATATATCACAAGGCAGCTCGGCGGTTATTACACGCTGGTCTGAAGCAGCTCACACCACAAAAGCTAAGACCTCTTGGAGACATACTTACCTATATGTATGAGATACCTATTAAGGAGCTTGGATTTGATATTGGAAAAATGGATGTGGTAATATTTTATTTAACTGGTGTCACATAATAGGAAATGCATAAAACACATTTTATTTTAATTTTCAATAGTAAATTATGTCTGTTTTCATCTGAAAGAATATTTTCTTTTTAAGATGTTAATTTTTGTTATTGATTTTAATAATATGAACATGTTATAAGCCTCAAGCAAATTTCAATGTACTTATAAGTCTATAGCTTTTAAATTTTGCTTATCAAATAAATTATTAAGTGATTGAGGCATAGAATATGTTAAAATCATATCAACATCATTGAATTATTTCACTAATTGGTGAATAGAGGATTCAACAAATAAAGCCATAAATTAGTATTCTATTAATTAATAGAATAATGTATAAAAATACTTATATTATGCCCTTGTAGATTGTCAAATTTTTATTATAACACTCGGCAATATGCACATTGATCTATGGATTATTTTCGAGAAAGTGTTTCATAATTATTGCAATTAATATACAAGTAACTAAAATTCATTAATGAGTGGAGAATAAATACTAAAATATAATCTTTCAGATTGTACTTTAAATATTACACGTTTAAGAGTGTTAAATTAAAAAAAAAACATGAGTGCCAATCCACATGTGGTAGAAAACCTTCTAAAGTTTTGGTTTCAAGATAATGAGACAAATGCAATTTTAATTTTTAAGTTTAATTTATATATATATATAATTAATTTTGATAAAAACTACAATGATTAAAAAAAGTTTTTAAAATTAATATGTAAATTAGAATTTTTTCTCTATCTCTCTAGCTAGACTAGGCTAAACATTAAATTAAAGGCTAGTCTAGACTTTTCTTTAATTTAATGTTTTAGTTCAATTTTAATTTATAAGTTTCATATCAATCTTTAGTTCACTGTATAATGCTTCCTATCTAATTTTCTCCCACGTTAAATCTTATGAATGATGTCTTTCTCTTTTTACTGTCTCTTTTTTGTTTCATCGACTTTCAAATCACAACGATGCTAAAGTAGTTTTCACTTCAATAAGTAGTAAAGGACTATCAAATAATATCGATTGTACCTTTAAAAAGTTATAAAACCACCTTTAAAGGGTTGTAGCGCCACTCATCATCCAGAGACATAATTTATAGTTCCTCATAAAGCCTTTCCAAAGATCAATGTGCTTCGAGTGAGCACTGCATATGCCATGAGCATGCGTTAACTGTAGTTTGACAATGTACAATGAAATTGACAAGAGTAATGTTCCACGCAGCCGCTACGGACGTACGGTAGAAAGGTTTGCAATATAATTACTAGCCCTGCGGATAACTGGAGACTGATTATTAGATTTTGGTTTCACTATATATAATTTTCTTTTGTTTTATATTTATCTGTGGGTGAACAAATGTTAACTTAAATATTATTATTGGCGCGTAACTATTTTTGCATGTTGGAGGAAGATTTGCACGAGTTGATTAATTATTCAAAAGTCAAAAATCATTTATTTATATAGGTTACACAATGTACACTTATGAACTTCAAAAAAGAAATATACATTAAATGCTTCTAATTTTACATTTACTGCCAGTTCTCAAATCAAGGGCGTAGAACGGAAGACAAGAACTGGCAATTAACTCTCCGTGCACTATTACAGTTAGGTGTAATTTAAGTGTGCAATATGATTTTAATGTGATGGGTTTCAATTACGAACTGAGATCTCGAAATCCTTGAGTCCCAATATACCTAAAAATCTCTTACCAAATGCGTCGGGCTTGGCGTTAAGTCTGCGAAGAATTAATTGTGTGAAGAATCTTGTTGACTCTGTTACGTCAAACTGAGTTTGAAATATTTGGAATGTCAGATAATCGTCAACTGTCACACATATTACTGACATATTCTTATATTGGCAGCTATTTAAAAAGAACGACTTTTAGTAATTAGGTTTGATTTAATAGTGCTTCTTTAAAATAGGAGAGTAAATAGTTTTATTAACAATGTGTTAGTTGTAAGATTTAATCTCGTATTTTTTACAAATAGGAATATATATTAATTTCTAAGTATTATATGTCTTGAAATTCAGGTTTTTCGTTCATTTTCTAAGTTAATCTAAAGACGGCGAGATATTAATTGTATATATATATATGTTATTTTCAAAATTCCCTCAGGGTCTCCTGTTATTTTGCTATGTAGTGTATGCACTTAGTGATAGTGACTAGAATCGCTTAAAATCTGTTTGTTTGTTAAATTATAGTGCGAACTTTTGCATGCGGCGTGTGTGTGTATGTTTTCGATTTCGGGCTTTTTGATAAACTAGTTTTAAAGGAACTGCGACCGTCATGGTATATGAAACTTAAAAATTTATCCAACAGCATAAAGTGCTTAAGCGGAGCAGTCCAATAAAGAGTGGTGGGTCTGAGTGTGACGCGGTCTCTGATGGGCAAGAGAGGCAGGATTCAGGAGACAGTGTGAAGATACAGATGGAGGCCGCTAGGGAGCAGCACAGGCGACGGTTGGCTAAGAAAGGTAGCGCAACAGCTCTTAGTAATCGAAACTGGAACATACTTGATCTCCTTTCATCGTCTTATTTCACATGAATACAATTTACCAGATTAGAAGAGAAAGGACAGTTCACTGGTTAAGTTATTATGAAAAGGTGGATTAATATCTGTTAAAACATCATCCATTTAATCAATAATATAGGGAGCTGATTCTTTAACTTTTAAAGTTCTTTAAAAGTGATTAATTTTGTAGAGGTATGGTACGGTAGCTTTTTTTTATTTTTTATTTATAGAACAGGGGGCAAACGGGCAGGAGGCTCACCTGATGTTATGTGATACCGCCGCCCATGGACACTCTCAATGCCAGAGAGCTCGCGAGTGCGTTGCCGGCCTTTCAAGAATTGGTACGCTCTTTTCTTGAAGGACCCTAAGTCGAATTGGTTCGGAAATACTTCAGTGGGCAGCTGGTTCCACAAAGTGGTGGTGCGCGGCAAAAACTGCCTTGAAAAACGCTCAGTTGTGGAACGGCGGACATCGAGGTGATACGGGTGGAATTTCGTACTCTGCCTCGACGTCCTATTTGCTATTTCACAACTACTTATTCTGGTTTGAAAAAGAGCATATATATTTATGTGCGTCTTTAATAGCGTGTATTCTAACCCCAAAAATATTAATTTGATAGTTAGACAATGTATTGAAAAAAAATATTAAACTTGTCAGAAAATAATTTTTAGTTCAAATGTAGTTTACCCCATAAAATAGAAGCATTAATACGATGACGTCATTCCCTGGCGAGTTCAGGGTGTGACGTCATCGCACTATGCCCAGATTGTAGGTCACTAACACGTAAATAATTTAATTTCAGCGTTCCCCCGTATGGATGCGGATGGCAAAACAACTCTATGCCTCGTGACACACCCTGTGGATAATACCGAAGATAAACCGGTCACACTTGGCCAATATATTGGGAAGTTAAATCAGGGAACTGGATCATTGCATAGTAAGTTTGTTAATTATGTTAACGTTGTTAACGTGATATGTACGATACAAATAATATAAGAACTGACCAATGTAAAATGTAAAATTCCTAAAGACAAATTTGCGCGCCATTGTGTGTGGCAGAATATGCGAACTTGCGAACTTTTATTTTATAATATGTCACTGGCCTAAGTATGTAATAAGTTAATTATTTAAATATGTTCGACGACCTGGTGGACAGAAAAACTGTGTCCAGTTTGTGTTTCCACCACACCAACTTCTATCTATTTAAGATCATGTATATAATAAATAAATAAATACAATTGTACCACCTTACACATTTTTGTACCATGTTCATGCAATAAATTATTATTATTATTTACAAGATTTTAACATAAATTAATTCATAGTAGGCCCCCATGAACTTATTCTGGCAACTCTAAGAAAATATAAAATTATATTCCGGCTAATAAATAAATTAAAAAAAAATTTATATATTTTCCCTACTTGTTTTAAATATAAAATAAATGTTTGATTTATTAGTTTTGGTATAGTGATTCGAATTACGCTAAGTTAAGTAAGAAAATTCAATATTTACGATCGGTGTCGTAGTCATTAATTTTTACTTTAAAATATCGTCCAATATCTCTCTATAGCTAAAAACGTAGGCCAAAGTCGTTGGATGAAAGAAAATGTTTGACTAAATTCATTTACAAAATTGTACAATATTTTTTGAAGTTATACTTCTTTAGGCGCGTTATGAAAAATTTATGAAAGTGAAATTTCACGATGCGCGCGCACCATGACACAAAATTATCAGTATAGGCGCCGAGCGTGCGCGAGCGAGATGGGAATAAGACAATCTACAAGTAAAAAGAAATAGAATATGCGTAAGCAGCTATGCCAAGAATTTTGAATGACCTTAATGACATTTGTAGTACCTTTTAAACAAATAAAGGAGATTTAATAATTTTTTCTAAGAAAATACCTATTGTTACTTAGTTAAAAGGTTATGAAACATACCTAGTTATTAAATTGAATTAATAATATAATAAAATAATAAATAATAATTATTATTAACATTAATTAATAATTGAATAATATACTAAATATTATATATTGTTAAATTTTTAACGCTAGATATTTATTATTAATTATTTAATATTAAAAAATAAAGAAAGCCAACGAAGTATAACTTCTTACGCGCGTACATAAGTACACGAACCATTTTTACTTTTCCGTGATGTTCATCCATTATAATCGCGATCAAGAGCATTTAATCGTAAAATTCAAAATCTTTTACTAAAGTAAACTTTAGTCTCTTTCTGACGAATTGTCTTAACGCTGTGATGAAAAGAGACAGATAGATTCGTTAGTTATCAATTAGATTTTCTAAAAGGGAATAATAAACACTGGTTTCCCCATATAAGTAGCTTTATACACTGATAAGAAAACTGTCTTCACTGCCAGCTCTCAAGGAACAAGAAGAACTAGAATTCCATCAAATTTCACTTCTACATGACAAAATAATGTAAATTTTTAGTGAGATAAATAATGTTTCAGGCACTCGGGAAGATCGTCGTAACTTGGCGAAGTGCGTGAAGCCCCTCAACTACGGTCCGTTCAGTTCGTATGCGCCTTCGTATGACGGAACATTTTCAACGCTCACTAAGGACGAAACCCATCTCATATACCATACTTTGCGTAAGTATTATGACACGATAAAGGAATTGAGACCCAAAACTTCTATTTGACAAGTTTTTATAAACATTTTCAGATTGCACTACTCTACAAAAGTTTATTTTATGGTTTTCTCTTAATTATGCACAAAAATGATTTTTTGTTTAAAGTTTGCTTTTGTGATAATTATAATACAAATTTTTTCTTAACCGATTTTGGGTTTATTGAGACAAAGTACTTATGATCTAAGTAAGTACTGGTGAATCTAAATTTAATTTATTTCGATAGTGTAACTTAATAAAAACAATTTATAAATGGTAATCTTCAATTAAAAAAAATCGTTCAATCTTCTCTTAAATACAACGGTGAAGGAAATCGTGAGGAAACCGGCTAGCCTTACACCCAAAAATATTTTATGTTATATAGACAAATGATCATGAAACATATACTTCTTTAGGCTTTAACTCAACAACTGGTACGTAAGCAGATTTACTGCATTTTATTTAAACCCCTCTCTCCCCCCTCGCCCCTTCCTGTATTGTATGTATTTTTGTAGGAATCGTCTAAAATGCATTCATTTCACACATTTGGAAAGATAATATATAGTTTTAAGAGTAACTTTCTTGAACTTTTACTATATTTTACAGCGGCAGAAACGGGCCAAGGCAACGAAGAGATGCTTCGCTTCGCCCCCGAATCTCCCTGGTCCCTTATCTATGATATGGAAGCCCTCTTCCCGGCCAAGAAGCCCCAACCCGAACCAGCTGTTAGTAAAGATGATAATGTAAGTATTATTAGTCTACGTTTTTCATTTTCATTGAGCAGTGTAGGCTTAGTGGCTTCAGCATGCGACTTTCATGTATGATATAGTAGGTTCTATACTCCGATTTTTAATTCCATAGATTTGTGACAGCTATCGTTTTTTGACATGTCAGAGATGGCAAAACTTTTTGGCCGGGCAGATTTTTCAATTTCAATACGAGTCTGAACATCTGAGTCTATACATACATTTTATTTGTTAGTGAATGTATCCATTTTATTAAGTGCGTTGCTTCACACTAAAAGTGGATTAACGGCAAGTGTTATTTACGTCCCTTTTCATCTCAAAAAGTAAAAAAACGCACAAGTTAAGATAACATTTTATTTTATTAAAAAGGTTTACGAAACCTGGCATTAGTAGACAGTGATGCCAGCTTAAGAATAAAATAAACAAAAATCGGATTGTAGGTACTTTCTTTCTTTCTGCGCATTTTAACACTCTCTCGTAAGGTTAAGGAAAACAAAAAAAAAGCGATGGTCAGACACGGAAGGCAGTTCACCTTGCCCATTTAAACAAATGAGAGTTATCATTCGTGAAACATATTTAGAAATTCTAGGCCTGACAAAACGTGTTTTTTGTAATCATAATATCCACTTCCACTACATCTTAATATATATATTTCTTGTGTGCGTGTGTATGTGACTGAACTCCTCCTAAACGACTGGACCGATTTTGATGAAATTTTTTGTGTGTGTTCAAGGGGATCTGGGAATGGTTTAGATTCACAAATCAGCCCGGCAGATGGCACTGCAGTCGGTACTTTCATACTTTGCTTAATATCCTAATCGCTTTAAATATCATGCAGGACAACGTCTGTGGGGTCCACTAGTATTATATAGGAAAATAAATTATAGCGTAAATAATCTAGGTATAATAATCCAATTTTTTTCAGGATAATTCAAAAGTAAAAATAGATTTAGAGGAGTTACGTACACTATCGGATGTGGGCGTGGACACGGAATTCCTTTCGGAGATCGAAGACGAGGTGGCGGCTGCTCAGCACGATTATGGCATCACGTCAGCTCTGAGGCATACGGCTGATCTGATCACCAAGCTCGAGAAGGAACAGAAGGATCGGTAATTACTTTTTTACAAATAAATAAATTTAATAAGAACTTAAATTTGAGTGGGATAATACACTATAGGAATAAATGTAAAATTATACTAACCAAAAAAAGAACTTTCATATAAATCTTAGAATGGTAATAAATCTAATATTTTCCATACAATACAATCGCACATGGTCTTTTCGTACATTTAATAGTTGATTGGAGTCTATCAAACGTAAAAATGTCTTTCATCCACACTGAAGTACTAATCTGTCATTTATCATCACAGCGTAGACACAATTTGACAGAAAGAGACAAAAGAGTTTAGTTAAAATACGAAGGAGCATTCGCCTCATGTTTCTGTATGTTTCTTCATCACTCAATTCGAGAATTCCTACAAAAAATGAATACGTTTATGAAGTATTATTTTTGATAGCTTTGCTGACAAGAAGAGTGGGGGAGGAGATAAATTGCAGTAAATCTGCTTACGTACCTAATATAACTTGAACGGCCCCTAATAGGCAAATAGGTGATCAGTCTTTTGTGCCTGACTCGTCTAGTTTTGGGTTCAATACCTACGCTTTAAGGGGTTTTACATCTGGTTTTACTTCCAGTCTATCAGCTCCTCCGCCCTGGCACCTGTCCCTCTGCCCGAAGCCCGGAGGCTCCGAGCGTGAGTTGGCTCGTCTCACGGCATCCTGCCTTCGAGCCATGATCCGCCGAGTGCCACCCGCTCGGTTAGCGCCAGTTTCACAAGTGCGGAAGGCCATGGGGGTCACCTTGGATCATCTGGGTACGTATGAGAGTACGTGTTTCAAATGTCACTAGTACTACAAAAATGGTAAAATAAAGTGGATCAGCTATTTAAAGTCAAAATATATTCATTCTTTAGGAAACTTTGTTAGCCTATTGGCTTCAGCGTGAGACTCATCCCTAAGGTATCTTCCTATGTTCACTTCTAACACTAGCTTGTATGATGAAGGATTATTAACAAAGGACACCGACATGTCTTAAATACTAAAATCGATGGCATGTGTCAAAAACGCGCTAATCACTTTCTTGTCTATGAAATAGATAGATAGGATTGTAACGCCACACATCCTTGTTTCCCGAAACAGCGGTGTTAAAACAAACATGTCATCAGCGGTGAACCACTACACATCACAACATAGACTGTAGATTGTGACTTAAGATACGAAAGCGTAGATTGAAGTTATTGAGATAAAGAAGGATCGTGTGGTTTTATGAAACCACGGTAAAAGTGAAACTTTTTTTCACATTATAGACATTTAACTAAACATTTTTGGAATAATATTCCATTAGTAAGTATAAAATTAAGATTGATAAAGCAATTTTTATACCCTGCTTTATCAATCTTAATTTTATACTTGGAAAATTGTAATGATAATGGGAAATAAAAAAGTAGATTAAGTCTCCAACTAATATTTTTATTGAACTCTGTCTTAGAGAGTACGACATACATAATAATACTTAACAATTATTTAGATTATATACACATATTAAATAATAGTCTATACACTACACGGTCAGCTGCTGCGAACTATAGGCACCGCCATATTGGCCTTGGCTGCTATGACGAGCGCCTTTCACTTTATCCCTACTCCGCGGCCGACCGTCACGCGGCGTCTTTTTCACAGACGAAAAAGTTTGAGACGATGTAATAAAAGTTTCACTTTAAAAATAATGGTAACCATAGAATAATTACTATTTTGAGATGTTTTATTATTTTCTTACAGACACCCCGATGGCGGTTGATGACTTCGAATTAGAACTTCAGGAACATCGAGACACCTCAGATCCTGATTCACGGTCGAGCCATGATAAATAGATATAAATAAAACCTACTTTTTTATTAAGCAAATTTAAAGAAAAAATAAATTTTTCAACAACAAATTTTCATAATATATTTTCAATCCCTTCCTCCTTTTAAGTTTTATAAGATCTAAATGGGAAATTCACATACCCAGTGTGGTGATTTTTTTAATATTCTCTTGCTTTAAGTTAAAAAGGCTACCTCTATATTAACTATATACAGTCAAACCTGGATAAGCGAGAGTTCAAGGGAGCCCAATCTCATTCTCGCTTATGGAGGTTTCTCACTAACCCGAGTTCCTCGGTAATGCAGGTACATGGGTAGCGTTTCTCTCTTATAGAGATACGCAGCAATAACAAGTCACAGCACGTACGAATGTAGTAAATATGTAATATGATAAAATTATGTGCATAATGTGCACAACATATTATACACATATTTATTTTATTTTAAATTTACACTTAAAAAAACCGTCAATTTCGTTTGGGTTTCTGTTTTTGTATTTTGAATGTTTATCTCTAACTCATAAATTTTGTCGAATATTGCTTGATCAACAACCGCCACGCCGCGTATTCAAAGTACTGATGGACCGTCTCCAACGCATTTAAAGTACATAATACATATAAATAAATAAAGCCCGACTGTCGCTTATAGAGGTAAAGATAAGTAGTAGTAGTAGTAAGTCTCACTTACGGAGGTGCATGAGGGAAAAACGACTCTCTCTTACAGAGGTTTCTGTTTCTCGCTAATAGAGGTTTTGGGAGCTTAAAATGACAGGTCCCGGCTAGTACTCTCACTTATAGAGTTTTCTCACTTACCCAGGTTTGACTGTATATTAATTGTCTAACCCTCTATATTTGGGTAAAAAAAGACACCAATTGTTCCTTAACTATTTATTGATAACTACAATTTTACCAGACTTCAGTTTACATTTATTTCAATTTAGTAATATTGGGGAACAATTGTCTAAGTCTTGATAAAGAATCGTAATTCATTTATAATTAGCAAGTCTAATTAGATATTAATTTCGTCACTCAAAGTTAATCCCTCAGTCAAAAGCATAGTATTATCGATTTTGAAATAATTGTACATAAAGCCATCTGTATTTAATTATAGTAACGCTTTAATGTTCTTTCCTGTCACAGGTCTCTGTCTTACTACAATCTGAATTCTATTGTACATAGCAAAACAAAGAATTTTGAATGTTGTTTAGTAACAAAAGCTCGCAATAGATGGCGCTACTTTTATGATTCATTTTATCTACATTATTGGAAGCCCCGTTCATCTTGTGTTTGTATTTTGGAGGATTTATTGAAGTGAAACTTCTGTATCGAGGTTGGAAAAAAATTTAGTGTAACATTTTTTCGTTACGCGTCACATTTTTCGGTTACACGCCATGTTGCTTTTTGAAGTCAAACTTCTTTATCGGCGTTGGAATGAAACTTCTTTATCGACGTATGGGAGAAATTTTGTAGCAAATCGTCACGTTTTTCAATGATAGTAATAATTCTATTACAATTAATGAAATTCTATAATAATCTTCGTAGTAATAAGGTAAAATGAAATATTTGTATTCATGTCTATGATAATAAAAGCCTATTGTTAAACTTTATCTGATTTAACGAATTTCTGTAAAGTTGCATATAGTAGATCATTTTTCGAAAAATAAGATCCTAAAGAAGTTTCACTTCTTACGTGTGTACACCTAGTACACGCACAATTTTTTTTATTATATATATTGTTTGCATGTGTGAAAATACTTGAATAATTGAAACTTGAGTTTCACAATTCTGCTCTCTTACTACGTAACTTCAACAAGTGTGGTTTAAGATCTCAAAATTACGTTTCAGATTGAGTTATAAATAGCGTAAATTATTGATAAACGGGAACGTTTTTGTAGCGTTGCTTACCCCCTAAGTGTGTAGCATTTCAAATAGTGCTGTTTTTACAAACGAAAAATTATATGGTACGGAAATTGCGATTGAAGTAACGTGGTTCGCTTATTGCCGGGCACGTGCCAAACAGCCTCTAAACTTTGAGTCTAAAGTTTGCGTTCGTAGGCCATCATGTACATTATAAACGTGTATAAAATTAAACTACCTTTTTTGACTTAATAAAGTTGTTTGTTGTTTGACTTATTATAGATTTTAGGTATATAATATATTTTATAAATTTCTACCAATTGACATTTAGCACCGACTTTTAAAGAATTGCCTAGATCTCCATAAACTGTCTATTAACTAAATAACTAATATATAAAATTCTCTAAACAATAGTATACAAACAATAAATATTTATAAATGTATGTATACAAGTGTAATACGTAGCAAAATTTAAGATTCTATTATAAAAGCTATATTCTAACTACTCAATCAAATATTAAGACATTAAGAACCGTGCTCCTTTCATGACCACGCTAGTCATGGTAAAAGTACCTAACTACTTTTTTACAATAAGTCTATCATTAATTAAAATCATTAAACTTAATTGCAGAAAGAGCTAAATTAATCCACGTCAACGGGGAAAAACTTGGGGTCCATAAATGTAATCTTTTGTTATTCAATTACGCGTAAAATGCACTATACAATAATATTTTTATGAGTATTTTTTGTCTCTCTATTGGTTGGTGACGTAGTTTTCATGTATTTGTGTAATAGAAAAAAAAAGTTTAAGATGGAGTTTGCGCAGCCGTTATGAAACCCTTGTTTAAAGATTTAAGTTACGACAACGTGTTTTCAACCATATTTAATAAGATATCTTTTTACTTTATATATTATAAATAAATACTAATAAATTTATATAATATATTTGACTTCCAATCAATGTTTAAAGAATTTTAATGTAAATACAATTATATTTTTTATACCAACTATTTTTTTAAATAAAAGTAATTATTGTATAACAAAGATTTATCACATACCTACTTGCAACCTGTTCAGATGAACGAAATGAACATAATTGTATATTCGTGTTTTATATAATAATAATAATCCAAATATCTCGGGATAGATAAAGATGGCAAGCCTTGGAGGAGAACTTTACCGGTGAGAGTTCCTGATACATACTAACTGAAAAAGATATTTACTAACAAATAGGATAATTGGATAACAAGTGTACTAAGAAATAATTTAAGGCTTAAATAAAATAAATTATAGACTTGCGGTATAGGCTGGAAATTTTATTTATTTTGGAAAAAATAATTTTTGAGTGTACAATAAATTGTATAATTGACAGTATATGTAATATGGAAAATACCTATGTAGGTTTTTTGTTAATATTAATTGATTGTTTTAACTTTTAACGTTTTAGCTTTTATTTTTTATAGTGTATTGTACGGAACAATAATACACTTGATTCGAGAACCCTTTTTCAGCTTTACTTAACTTGACCGTTAACTTAAACTACTCGGAGTATCTAATATCTATAACATAATTTCTACAATATTCCAAGGTGAAAGGACTGAGGAAATACACACAGGAATTGTTTATAACGATTTTAGCCAAGTTAAGGAACTTAGTTATAACTTTGTTGTGATTTTCGTATAGATAGACTAGAATAAGATTCCAGCAATCAGTTCTATTCAGACAGAGACGTGTATTGGATTTTACCCTTAGCTGCGCGTTCGTTCTCGACCGCATTGCAGCTAGACGAATTTTTATTTAGTTCGTTTAACTATCCACAGACTATTGAAAATATATAAAACTTTTATTTGAATTACGAACGTAACAATAATACCTACGTAATGGGGCGTTCCCACGGAGCGTTAATCACGACAGTCAACTACGCTAGTCAACTGTCGTTCGTGACACTCACGAAAGTGTGAATTGATGAAACGTTCACATGGTTGGGGGATTTCGTGCCGTTCACGCTTCGTGTTTCGACTTAGTCATTATCGAAACATCGATCATGAATGATCTGGTTGTTGAAAGTTGTGCTGTTTTAAGTTCGGTTTTTGCTACTATCATAGCAAAAAAGATTGACACAAGAAAACGAAAAAAAAGACGTTCATTCATGACTTATTCTCATAGCTGCGGCGGCACGTAAATCTCTATCACGGTATTCCTCCAAACTTGGATCATATAACACCTTTTCCATAGAATATAACTCCAAAAAACGCGTAGTTTCACTGTCGTTAAACTTAATTCCACGTTGTTGTGACGACATCTTGGCTTCACGAACGGTATATCACGACTGAAAATCAAACACGTTTGATCTATCCACGCTTGTGTCGTGCGCCGTTCCTCACGAAAGCAAGTTTAACGCCTATGCGTTCACACAGAAGTGTATTTCACGAAAGCGTGGTTGACTGTCGTGATTAACGCCTCGTGGGAACGCCCCATAAGACTAGGCGGTATGGTCGAAAGACTATAGCCTGCGCCATGGGCGAAAAAAAAAGTAACAATAATACGACTGGCTACTTTTACGGAAAAAAAATCAGTTTACGCTGTTAGGTTCAATGTCAATTGTTGAAGTTGGAAAAGTAAACGGTAGGCACGCAACAGGATGGTCATACTGTACTCAAAGTATTATTATTTAATGTATGCAAAAATACATATTACAGTATATTTTTTCATAAAAATAACAATAGGATATTTTTTCTTCTTTTGTATACCGTTATAGTGTATATAATATGCGATATATAAAACAAAACAATTTAAAAAAATGTTTAATGAAACTTATCCTATCGACACCACTATGGGACCAACTGCCCACTGAAGTATTTTCGAACCAATTCGACTAAGGTTCAAGAAAAGAGCGTACCATTTCTTAAAAGGCCGGCAACGCACTCGCGAGGCATTGAGAGCGTCCATGGGTGTTGGTATCATTTAACATCAGGTGAGCCTTCAGCCCGTTTTCACCCTGTTCTATAAAAAGAAAAAGACAGTGTTCTAGGCTTTTTCATTATTTACAATAGTTTTGATTAGTGCAATAAAAGGTGATTGCTTGATATTTGGAAGTGCATGTAACATAATGAAATCAATATACTATAAATTTATTTAAAATTACGTAACTTATAAAAAACGTTGACGAAACATAATATATATAATAACATAAAAATTATATGACATCTTTTATATTAACAAAATCAAATAAAATACGATAAAGCTACCCTGTCCATCCGCCTATATCTGCCCTAATAGTGCGTAATATATATGTCACCGGAATATAACAAAATCCGCAAGTTTATAAAGATGCTAAAATGTGGGCGTAAAATAATACAATTTATCTCTTGTTTAGATTCCTACGAAAGTTAAATTTCCTAGGAAATTTATAAACATGCAGATTTTGTTATCTTCCAGTGTCATATAAAGGTATAATATGAACATATAATTCTTTTATTGACAAATAAAAATCTACTCTATATCTACCTAACCTAACTAACTACCTAAGAGACAGTTTTAAATTCGATTCATTCAATAGTTAGCACCAATATTTTATCCCCATTAATTAATATCGGATCACCTGTTTAGTTAAATCAAGTGCGCGCGTCGGCCGCGTGTGAGCGCGTGCGCAGCGCCGGTCACACGACTCGCACGCGACTGTGGGGATGTATCGATTTTTTGCTATATACAGCTAATGGTTTGTATATTTTAACCAACGTTAAATAGAGTGCTTATTTCTTACAGTAACTGATAATTGAAAAAGTGCATCGGGCAGGTATATAGCAGGCAACCATAGACAGTCAGATTTTTGAGGAAATGTTGTAAAAAGGTTTTACTTATACTGTCCTTTTTAAAGACGTGATTATATAATTGTAATACATAAGTAAAATCTAACGCATGTGTACATATATACATCCTATACACCCTCTCAGTTACTTCGATACACGTAATCCGAGTTGTTAAGCAAAAAATTACTATAAAAATCTAAAATTGAATCTAAATTGATCAGTATTTTTAATTTCGTAACATTTATGATCACCATAATTGTCATGTATTTTAGAATAAATAGCTTGGAACAAACTTTAGTTAAAGGTTTATATATGATTTTGTAAGTTTTAATAAATAAATATTAATAGATACAAAGATGTACTGGTACGCAAACACTCCCATTAGCCTTCCTCTATATCAATAGAGAGAGATAGAGATTCTAACACTTCTTAAAATGTTTGTTCGGACACGCCCTGACACAAAACTTCGTGCCTTGAAAATTTGTTATAATTTGAAACCAAAAATAATTACATAATTAAGCAAATATTTTTATTTTTTTTTAATTTTTTTTTTAGCAAAGGAAGAATATATTTAATAAACTAGAAATACAAACATATCAAATGTTATCTACAGACCATAATACGCTTATTATAGACGGGAATAAACGTCTGGAATCGGGCTTGACCTGACCTTGACTTTCGATCGAGTCTCGTATCTAGCTAAAGTGAACATCGATCGTATATTTGGTTTTAGTACTATACATTTAAATAAAACTTCTCTAACGATAACAGGACTTCTTTTTTCTTTATAGCGGCCGCCGGCCTATCTTGTTTTGAAATGTTTTTGGAACTTACGTAACTCGGGAATTATGTGTAATAGAGAAGAAATCGGTGCACTTTTTGAGTCAAGTGCCAATGTCTCCTGTTTATTATTATAGCATAATAATAATAATTATAATAATAATAAAAAGCCCGTTTAATTTCCAATCATGACAAAAAAAATATACAGCTTAGATTTTTTTACATTTTATACATTATTTTTATCTTGTTATCCTATAGTATATCCTATATACTAGCTACTAAACTAACTACCGCTTCTATTTCTTCTATCCTTTTTTGGGACGCCCTCTTCTCCTTCTTCCCCTTGGTCCTTTCCATCAAGCTCCCTACCATTATCCTTGAATTGTTTATTTATTTATTTATTTACACTTTGTTGCAAAAGAAACACAATACATAAAAATTATAAGGGATGCAACGGGCGGCCTTATCGCTAATAAGCGATCTCTTCCAGGCAACCCTAGTTTACCCAGGTATATGTAGTTTTTTACATATTCAAGAGACTTCCCGGATATACTGCAGTGTTTGTAGCAACCGCGCAATTTGTCATTATTTAAGTTTTGTTCTGTTGTTGTTTATCGTATTACACTAGAATGCGTCGTCTTATTATATTAAACTTTGTGACGTCTTAAGGGAATTATGACGCATATATTTTAATCACGTTCTCCCAAAATATTGTTAATTACTTCGTTTATGTTACATGATGTCAGAAGTGTGCCCCTCGAGTGACGCATACAGTGACTAAGTTTTGTTACTCGTAAGTTATGGATAATATAGTCCTTAGTTTAATCTTAAATTATGATTAATTTTATATCGTTACACAAAATATGTATGTAAATATATAAACGTCCATAGACAACTGCAACGCCGGTGGCTAGCGGGTATTTTGCTGACCGTTCAGTAAATGGTACGCTCCTTTCTGGAAGGCCTAACTCGTATAGGTTTGGAAATAACTCTACTGGTAGCTGGTTCCACATAAAAAGCAATGTCTTGTAGAAGGAACTAGGCGTCAAGATGGAGATTATTGACGTCTGATAATAGAATTCCGAACAATTCTTCAGAGCACTCCCCATGAAATGTGATAGAAGGTGCTGAAGGAACCATCATCTCTACGCAAAACCACAGGAGCAAGGCGATCGGAAAGCGCAGGGTTGTCGACGATTCGAGTCGCCGTACGTTGCGTCGAACGTAATACAATTATTGTATTGACTTATTTTAATACTCGATAAAACTACCGAAAATTCTAACATTCATCGCTTATTCCCACAAGAGTGCAAACAATAAAAACAGTATCTCACGCAGTAGTTGAATTATCAAATTATATCCACCCCCATGGCACCCTCTTTCACATGGGAACCTATTTGGCTCAACGTATACCATAGCTTTCATATTACCAACCTTATTACTTATACGATAAAGGTTAGTTTGCACTTAGCTTTGTGTTGAGGTAAAAAGATACGTAGCGGTTTCGATTGTAAATAGTTCCGCAACTTGACTTGTAAACACTAGCACGCGGTACCGTTTGATGCAATATTTTATTTTAACCATACATATTTAGCCCTTTTTAGTAAATTAGGTTAGACTTAAATTACTTATTAGTCTTAAATCAGGCTAGATCGTAATGTTCCATGCTGTCTTAAAAACATAGTTAGCCCATGTCCTGGTACAAATATTTGTGTCTGCTTAACTAATTATTACGAAACAAGCGATTTCTGAGCCAATAACAAAAGTATAGTTTCTCAATCGATCCCAGACTCTAGGGGCCAGCGTTTAAACTCTGGGACCTATACGAATGACCCAAAATTCGACGGTGGGTATCGGACGGACCACCCACTTGGGATCAAGGGCTGTACCCTAGATATTTAATCAAATACAAGACTTAAATTTCCAATCAAATAAATTATTATAAATAAATCTCTCAAAATGCCAATCTAAACAAAGCTTTTTAGCTTGGCATTTTGAGCTTTTTAGATGTCTGACAAAGAATTTTTTACTCAAACCAATGTTCATAGATTCCCTGTTTAAATTGCTTGAATTTAAATTTGTCCTCCATTGTATCACCTCTTATTATACCTACACCTAATACCCAAATAATCACAGTGAATTTGGTGTCGCCTATTAAAATATGTGCAAAAAGCCGTCGGTTTTCTAAGGACGTTTTGTCATATAAAGGGATAGTGTATCAAAAAACTAATCCGATTATATACGAAACTGAGATGGTAATCCTATCGGGTTTATTATTTCTAAAGAGGCCCGATTTGTGTAATCTTAAGATTCTTTGTTGTCTTTTTTTAATTCTCGCAATTTTTAATTCTTACATCGATTTTTGGGTTAAAATAGATGAAAAATTCAAGATTCGGACCACATTCTGTTATTCCTGAACAAAATATTTATATTAAGAATTTATATAGGATTTAAGACATTTATTTGTCATTAAGAATATAACATTAACTTACATGAGTATACTTTATAGTAAGCTAATAATACATTAGGCTAGCTTATAAAGGTACTGTGTATTACACAGTAAAAAAAAGAAAAAGTATACCAGTAGGCAACAAACAGATTTAAATGAAACTTTCTGGACGTTTGGCCTATTGGACAGCACTGCTCTATTATCTATGGTCTTGTATTTCAAGAATCGCGTACTGACTGTAACCGCATGAATTTGCAGTGAAGCTATTTAGAATTTCAATCAAATATCAATTCCGGCGTTTTATACAAAACTGCGCTGTTATATACATGAATCACCCATGTGTAAATATTATTCAACGCTAGGGTAAAAACGTCTAATTAAATATTTATATGTAAAAGTTTACAGCGTGAACATCTTTGCCAAACTCATGTATAAGCTGCCGAATTAACTAATACAATAAAAATGGTTTTTCGATTAATAAAGTAGTTATATTACGATATTTTTTTCTAGTCATCAATGGTTAAGATTTTGAAATAATATTTATCAGACTTCCCTGTAGTTCCCACAGTTTGCCCAACACATTTCAGTATACAATTATTGTATTTAAAACCTCAAAATCACCCTCGAGCAATTTGAAACAAAAATACTTTCCAAGCATCGAACGTTTTACAAACGCACTTGAGTCGTTATATTTGTGCTGAATGGGTACAAAAGACCTCGTTTTGCGGACAAAAGTTCGATAACAATGATTTAAGACACCTGTCAAAAAGTCCCACCGTCTCACGCCTACAAAAAACGGGTTAATCCTTTTGAAAAAGTATAAAAACATTCGGCTTGTAGGCATCAGTTTGATCTTACGAGCGCTATAAAAAGGTCAGATAAAAACCTACATACGTCGGTTCAAAGATACTTTATTTATCATTATTCATTCTACTTCATGTTTCTAATTAACCTAATTGTTAGGAGTAAATATTACATTATGTTATTTAAGAGTTATTTTACTATTAGAGATCGTCTTATTTAAAGCACACAGGTTGAAAGCTCACCTTAGGACCCAATCAAATTTAACAACACAATCTATCAAAATCTTGCAAAAATATAGAGTTTTCTCCAGGAGGCCGTTCAAGTATTACGCACATTGTCTATGCTTGAAAACGAAATGTTTATGTACTTTTATTTTTGAGAGCTTTGCTTACTTTTGCTGACAAGTAGAGGGGGGAAGGGGGGGGAGGTTTGGATAAATTGCAGTAAATCTGCTTGCGTAAGTAATACTTGAACGGTGACATGACAAAAAAGCGCATCGGAAGGAAGCTAGGATATGGGATAGCAAGCAAAAGAAAAAAAATGTAAAATAATTTAAGCTGTGTATTATAATTTGTTTTTGTCATGATTGGAAATAAAACCGGCTTCATTATTATTATTATTAATGATAATAGTTTAATAAATGTTGTAGATTAAGGACCTTAGTTATTTTATATGTATAACACAATAGGAATATCAAGTATATAGAAAGTAGGTCACCCAATACCAACTTAATCACTATGCAGTCGCACGCTCCTCATAAAGTTCTCCCCTTAAAGCAATTGTTAGCCCAATGAAATTGCGTTTCCTAATTGATGCTGTTTCCCACCGTGCGCCGGCCACGCGGCATCCTAAAACATGAAACTGATTCACCTACACGCCAATATATACGTTAATCTAAGGGAATAAATTCTATAATCACATATCTATTATAATTGCCGTACATATCAAATGTTACTGACATTGTAGAATCGTGCATGCGTTTAAGTCTTTTCTATTACTTTTGGAGTAGAATTCAAAATCGTTTATTTGCAATAACTGTTTAAGATTGTAAATAAGCCATGGGTGCATAATTATTGTGCGTGTATGTTAGTCTTATTATATTGCAATAGAGTTGATTTTTGGACAGCTACATTTTTGCGTAAGGGTTGGTGTACACACGCGGCATGCCGCCGGCGTCCGGCACACTCCCGAAACGTCGCTCGACGCGTGCGCACGTGTGCGCCGTCGCATGCTCGCACTATTGATAATTACGAACTTTACTGAAACTGATAAGAAGTTACTTTGTCTTTAACTTTAATTAATTTGTGTGAATCTGTGAACCGTGTTTTGTGTGTGTGTAAATTGTTTTTAAAATTTAGTACTTTCCAAATCTATTATCGTTGAAAAAGGTTGTATAGTAGACAAAAGACTTTAAGTGATTACTGCCAGTACGATGGAGTACCATAGACATATGGAAGCTTCTCATCAGCAAAATCAGCCGAGCCAGTGGAATTATGGCTGGGGGCCACCAGCGCCTGCGCCTCCAGCACCTACCTTAGCTCCTGCGCCGGCTCAAAGGAACAAAAGGACACACTCTGAAAGCGAAGATGATGCCTTTTCAGAGGAAAGCAGCAAGGACGCTACGTGAGTACTATAACATAATTTTATAATCTTTTTGAAAATAAGACTAAAAAAATGCTTCTCAATATATTATATTTAAAACTGTAGAGTTTGCGCTACGACGTAGCAAGTTTAACCCTTTTCCGGCGCACGGTGGGCCATTCTTTTGTATGTTACTTTAATGCATTTATATTATATCCTTTTCTTATTAATATCGGAAAAGTTAATTTTCATCTTTTGTATACTATCGTATTTCAATTTTGCTTAAGGATTTCATTGAAAATAATGTACTTTGCGGTCATAATAAAGCAAAGTAGTCTAAACATTGATTCATTCCCGATCTTATAAAGTAATCTCTATCTACGAATGCAATAAATTGTTTATATGTGTTTCGTTTCAGACTGAGTAAATTTTAATTATGTTTCACAGAAACACCAAAACCCAACCCATTTTTTTTATTATATTTAAAATTTGTACATTAAATAAAAAATATACCGTCTAATAACAATGCTCTCCATAGATCGCAAGGTGGTGATTCCTGTCAGTTGATGACACGGAAACGCAGACGAGGTGTCATAGAAAAGAAGAGAAGAGACAGAATAAACACTTCATTGACAGAACTAAAGAGACTTGTACCGGCTGCATGCGAGAAACAGGGCTCTGCCAAACTTGAAAAGGCCGAAATCCTACAACTGACTGTGGACCATCTGAAGATGCTTCATGCTAAAGGTAATATTCATTTATTTATTATTATTTTTTATAATTTTTATATAACAAAATCTTTATATTTTGAATTATCAATTCGACAGAACAGTCATAGCTTTTGTAGTAATGATTATAATCATTATTATATTTCGTTTACAAATTGTTTTTAATTGCGTGCTAACGGTGGAAATTAATTATATTAAGGGTCTGTTTCACAATATATGGATAAGTTCTAGATAAGTTCCAAATTAGTTATTTATTACTTATTGGTAGGATAAACACTATTGTTGCGTTTCACGACTGACAGATAGCGCTATTCGTCACATAAAGTCCATCAAAAGTTATGAGTCCGATGAAGTGTCAAATGGCACAATTTATCTTCCAAATAATTAATGTGTTGCATAGCTATTTGGTACTTTATCCATACATTGTGAAACAGACCCTCAAATATTCTTCTGCCAAACATAGGTATGTGTAAAATATCGTATAACTTGAGTCTTGAGTCTTGAGCTAGGCACAGGTGACTTATTTGCCATAACGACGAACAATAACACTAAAAATAACAAAATTCATACTCGATTGTACATAACACTCTTTAGAGGTATTCATTGGAATTTCAAGTCAATTTTTAAAAATCTAAACACCGTTACATCCGACAATTAGACCTGTTGAAATTCTTCGTTTCCGCTTCCTCGCAATTAACAAAGCTTTCGCGATAAAAAACATTTTCTAAAGTTAACCGTTTTCATTTGGCTAGTCGACAGTTAACTTTTAAAAACTGGAGTGCTTTAATAGCTTTAAACATCGGTTTTTTATAAAAAATATGTGTACATTTTTGAATCAATTTAAAAGCTCTTTATTTAGACTTTTTCTGCATGCTTTCTATTTTTCCTGTATCAGTGTGCATATATCTAATATATAAAATTCTCGTGTCACAGTTTTCGTTGCCATACTCCTCCAAAACGGCTCGACCGATTCTCATGAAATTTTGTGTGCATATTGGGTATGTCTGAGAATCGGACAACATCTATTTTTCATCCCCCTAAATGTTAAGGGTAGTCCACCCCTAAATATTTTTTTTTATTTTTAGATATTTTTTTCTGTTTTTACATGTATTTTTACATGTTTTTGTATGTATTTTAAAAAATACATACAAACCCCTAACTTTCACCCCTCTACGATCAACCCCTATTTTTTTATTATAAATGATATATATGGCAAAACGACGTTTGCCCGGTCAGCTAGTCTATATATATAAAAGAAAAATGGTCTTCGTTTGAGGCTCCTTCACGCCTAAACCACTGATCGTATCGAAAATGAAACTACCACCATTCGATGCGAAATTTTTCCTAGATGGTTTATGGCTATTTATTTATTAAATTCCAACGTTCCTTCATTTTTTTATTGCTGTTTTACTTTTATGAAAATTTATCCATACGGACTTCACCGCGGAAACATTCGGGGAGGCTTCCTAGAACCTCTAAACGTCAACATCTGTTAAAAACTCGATTTTCGAAATATTTCAATTTTCTTAGCGGGAAGTTAAAAAGAAGAATAATAAAAATATGAAAAAAAATAAAATAATGAAACATAAAATTTATTTTAATTCGTCCAGCAAAGCGGGCGCGAAACGGCTAGTATTATATAAACATGACAAAGCGTAGAATAAGTTAAGTCAAAAATTTAGAATAAAACCGTATGGAAGAAAGTTCTGTTTTTCGTCCACTCACGTTTTTAGTTTCTCTCGCTCTGTGTGTCAATCTATTTTTTCTTTAGATTGTTTCCTACCCAAGTTTGCCATATTTGATGACACAAAAGAAGATTGTAATTTGTAGCCTGAATGAATCTAAAAATCCCGTTCAGATTCGTTCATTACTAGACGTATTCATAACTACACTATAGAGGCAATGACAGACTAAAAAATCTCACAGCCCTCCCTTAAATCAGTCGTTAACTAATCGGACATTTAGAACTTCATTATTTAGACTAATAAGTTAGACTAATGCGATATGAGAATATTACTATATTAAATTTTATAATTATAGAAAATTAACAATTTCTCAATGTACGTTTTTAGTAATTAAATTAGCATGCTAACGGTCCTATTATCATTTATCACTCGGGGGCCCAATTCCCACGCTAGTCAACAGGTGCCGACTTTTTATGCAGGATACAACGGATCGCACTTGCAAATGTGTCCGGAAATGTTTTGCAATAATATTATGTGAGACATTTGTTATACTGTAAAAAAAAAAAAAAATACATATATTAAAGTATATTATACTTAGTTTAATATATATTGAAGTATTTCCGAACCAATTCGACTTAGGGTCCTTCAAGAAAAGAGCGTACCAATTCTTAAAAGGCCGGCAACGCACTCGCGAGCCCTCTGGCATTGAGGGTGTCCATGGGCGGCAATATCACTTAACATCAGATGAGCCTCCTGCCCGTTCGCCCCCTGTTCTATAAAAAAAAGCTGTAATAAATTTATGTAACAATCATAAAATATATTTAAAAACAAATTAATATTGACAATGTCAGGAATAATGTAGATTTCAGTAAAACAATTCTTCAATGAGTTAATCGTTACCTTATAAAAAAACATATACATATATAAAAAAACAGGTTACATAAGTTATTAGGCGACCGGCGGCCTTAACGTTAACAAGCGATTTCTCCCAGGCAACCCTAGTATGAAACATTAAAAAAGGAACACATACAGAGGGTAAAGTACAAGAACTGCATATATAATAAACAAAAAATAACATGTAACACTAACTATAAAATAGATTAAAGTCTAAAGAAAAGAATAATAATAATATGTATAAACAAAAATGAGCAGTATTGGCCTAGTGGCTTCAGCGTGCGACTCTCATCCCTGTGGTAGGTTCGATCCCCGGCTGTGCCAATGAAATTTCTTTCTATGTGCGCATTAAACATTTGCTTGAACGGTGAAGCAAAACATCATGAGGAAACCGACATGTCTTAGACACAAAAAGTCGACGGTGTGTGTCAGGCACAGGAGGCTGATAACCTACTTGCTTATTAGATTGAAAAATGATCAAGAAACAGATTCTGAAATCTGAGGCCCAGACCTAAAAGAGGTTGTAGGGCCACTGATTTTTTTATTATAAACAAAAATGTAAAAGCTAATCCAAGGGTTGATTGAGTCACAATTAATATATATAAGTAGCTAATTACTGTAGATTACAAAGGAATATTTAATTTACTTCCGTTGCGGATTCTCTGACCTTTACCACGCCATTAATGTTAAAGAGCCCGTTGCGTCTACTTTGCGGTTAACCCCACCCGCGGATTTACGCTCCAACTACTTAATAATTAAATCACTCAGTTACAATATAATATAGCATCAAACTTTAATGTATTTACTTAAAATCGTACTAAATGCCTTAAAGTTAAATTTAACACAATTTATTTTAAATTCACATACTACAAATTTAATATTTTTGTTTAAACTTATATTATTAACTTATATTTCCTTATATTGAGATATATAAAAAGTAGTAGAAACGAAAGTTACAATTTTCCGAGAGCGGTGTTATAAGCTCCAAAAGATGTAAAATCTTTATTTTATTTATATACATCTTGTGGAAATTTAATTTCAGTCGCCTCGTCTTTTTTATGATAATTCTAAGCCGTTAAACAGATAATACGGGAAATAGATCCATTACCATACATTCCACTTTGCGAGAAAAATGACCACTTAAACGTAACGAATGCTTAACTCTATTAAAGAGTCGTCGAATAATTAATAAACCATCAAACCGCAGGTAGTCATTGTGTTCCGGGGGTACACACAAACGGACACACACCTGGCGCTTACAAAAACATACAAACAGGAAGTGATACTGATCTACTAGCCTGTCTCTTTCACATATAGGAAATGAAGGATTATATTTTTAATATACTTTGTACAATATATTAAATAAGATTTTCATTAATATTTAAAATGCAGATTTTAAGTGCATACTTGGCCAATGTTTTATGCTATTTAAAGATTATATAATGGGGGTTGGTGTTAGACGGATGAAAATTAAGGGTTATATGATTTTTTTATGGCGAAATAATAAAAAAAAATTGTTGGTGGGCTACGCTTACTGGTACATACCTTAGGGTTTAAAAATACTTAACGAACTATTCTCCTTTCTGGAGTTACAAATAATGATAAAATAATTGTAATAATGTATGATTATGGCTAATTTTACTGCTTTATATGCCACAGTATCTATCCATAAAGTACATTAAAAGATAATTGACAATTTACAAAGTATACTGCAAAAACAAAAGATTCTGATTTAATTTTATAAAAAGATGAACGCCTGGCAAAATATATATAATGCTGAATGTATCATTTGCCTTTATTTTAATATGATGCATAGTTTTCCAATAAAACTATCCAACCAATACATATATATACAACTAGCTGCCCTCGCGAACCTCGTTTCGATTTAATATATTTATCTACCCTTTGCTATACTATAATAGTTTTATTATTATTATTTAAATAGATAAAAAGTAATATACTTGAATTAGAATATATTATTATCCTTTTTTCACAGTGTTATATGCATTCACAGATCTAACAGTGTTACTGTATGCAAATAAAAAAAAATTAGGCCAAGATTAGAATTATATTTCAAATGGTTATTGATATAAATGATAAATCAATAAAAGATAAGTAATCAAACAGACCAGTTAGAGGGGTGGCGTGGGAATCGTACCCCTATAGCTATCCCAGATCGGAGGGCTGGCCCTCCGACTTAGCTAGGGTATTATGCAAATATAGGTATTTTCTCACACATTTACTCATTAATCGCAAGTTAATCTCATTTGTAGTGGTCATGAACGTTTGAATATGGAGATTTTTACTTATCAAAAAGTTTTTTTTTTAATTTATCATTAAGTAATTTTGTTACGACCCAGCCAGCACTAAAAACCACAATTCTATAATCTTCATCCCCTAACCTACATCACGCGTCCTTTGTAATCTATGACAAACGGAAGCACTTTACGATCAAAGGTCTTGTAAAAAGAAGAAAAAAATGGGCGCCATTTGCGTGTGTTTTTGAAGCATATATTTTTTTTAAAAGGTCTTTGTTCTATATTCTTTATGCTACACTTATCTATAGTCATTATAAAATACAGTTTCGTCCAATATGACCGCACCTCCTTTCTGAATCCCTTTTGCTTTATCTTTTACTGTATTATAATGGAATATCTTCTTTTATAATCAATAATAATATTAAGATTGAATATGTTCACGTAAATTTTTGTTTTTAACTAGCTTATCCTTTTGTTTCCTTTTGATGTCTTTGTTTATTTCTTCTTTATAGTTTCCCTGCCTCTTACATGCAACTAGCATATAGTTGAAACTATTGCCATAAAAAAATACGGTACTTTAATATAACTTAAGAAATGTAGGTACAAACACAGGAATTCTAATTTGTCAGAACAAATTGGCTAAACATAAAAAATTATTGACATTGTCAATTGTCATCCATCAAACGGTGATAAAATTTTGCCAAATGTGAGAGTGATTCGCGTAGAATTGTCTTTGATCTATACCCTAAGGCTGGCATGTTTGTATAAAGTAATTTCAAGAGATAATCACGAATTTTGTCGAAAGCATAAGTAATTTTAGTATTGAATGACAAAATTATTCAAGGGGATGGATCTGCCCTCCTGCCCTGCTTTACAAACCCCTAGTATAGCGGATCTTATTAATTTTTTACCTTTATCCGGAAGATTGCCGGAAAGGGTTCCCGTTACATTACCTCTCTCTTTAACATACTATTAAAATACTTTTATCTCCCTCTACTTGTTGCATAAGAAAGGGTACTTTTAAAGGGTGAATCTGAATGGGAAGAATAGTTTTTGTTTTCTTCTATAAAAAGATTCTGAATGACGCGAATCGACATCTGCGTTTCTCGAGTTATATGTCTGGACTTATAATAATATTGTCTTTTATTGACGCGTGATTCTCTTTCAAGAAATAACAAATTAAAAACTGTATCAGAGCGTAAGTCAGGCATTCCACATTTAGAAATAGTTAAATAGTTTTAATTTTGCATATTATTGTTATATTATGTATTTTGCTATAATAAATTTTCGCAGTTACATTTGAATTTTTGGATTATGTCTTAAGGAAATAAATAGAAATATCGACTGTGGTGCTGTAATTGCTAATAACAATTTATACCTATTTCATAAAATGCAGTACCGTGACATTAAAAACTTATTTATTTATTTCCAGGTCTCGATACTCTCGCCTATGACCCTCAGAGGTACGCCATGGATTACCACAGTATTGGCTTCAGAGAATGTGCAGCCGAAGTAGCTAGGTATCTGGTTAGTTGTGAGGGCCTCGACATCCAGGATCCATTACGGCTTCGACTCATGAGCCACCTACAATGCTTTGCTGCTCAGAGGGAGCTAGCAGCTAAGTCAGCGAACTGGGGCTACCCACAATACCCCCCGGTACAACATAGTGGGTTCGGCCAGGATCCTTCAACATCCACAGCGTCCATTGCTCCAACAGCAGTTGCGGCCCCTCTATCAGCGGCTCCATCGTACCCTCACTATCCTCCCGCACCACCAGCCCCACCGGGGCCACCAGCGCCTCCTGGTCCCCACCCGGCACCAACAGCACCGCATTACCCCGCTCCGTACCCTCATCATCCGCCACATCACCAATATTCACAGAACAGCTCGAAACCGTATAGGCCATGGGGGGCCGAATTAGCATATTAGAATATGATAAGAAAGAACAAATACGACCGCAAAAGTGTGATTAATTTGGTAATGTGTTTTTGAAGGCTTTAAAAACTAGTCGAAGGCTATTCGTAAACTTGTAAGTCGACCATTTCATGGTTTTTAATGGTAGATAATTATACTAAAATATCTAAAGAATGTGCATCTCATGGATGTTAGGAATTAGCCGAAATACTTAACGACTGATGTAAGATAAGGTTATAGGCTTTATTAGCGAACTGCGCTTCTATTGTAAAATTTACAATTCGTGGTAACAAGATATATTCATTATCTAACTAGAGTTAAATTTACTGTCTACGTCTGCGCCTATAATGTATGCACTGAGCTTCTATTTTCCTAGTGTTATTATAATAATAATACGGCACGGAAATACCCAGAATTCTAAACTAATTTCAAGAATAGCGGTTGCTAACCACAATCGATATAATTTTGTTTAATAACATTAATTACTTACGAATACGCGTCAATACAAATCAAAAAACAGTAAGTGAAAGTATTTACCAAAAATAATAAGAAACTCGAAAATACATTAAATGATTGTAATTATAAAATACATGGCTAATTCTAATGTTCACAGACTACAAACAGTTAAATAACAAGTATTCCCAAAAAACATGTTTTGTTTTGTCATGTTGTATTCTGGTCTTTTGTATTTTTTAATCATATCTTTTATATGCCACCACGTGTTAAAGATCTCAGAGTTTATACCAAATTAAAGACTGTTATATATAGATTGTGTGATATAATAATGGACCAAAAATAAGCTTTAATTGTCCCTCGAAGCTTTTATCTTGGTTGTGAATAGATTTTATAATGTTAGTATAATTAATTTACACTTTTATTGAATTAAGCGCCTCGATGTTGTCCTCCGACCTAATGGAAGGATCCTCCAATTTAACCAATGACAGCCCGAAGTTCGGATAATGTCAAGACGTTGTATATATCCTTAGTCAAAAAAGTTATTTTGTAACAGTTCTGTTAGTCCGTTTCATGGTCAGACGTCATCGCTGTAACTGTCACTTTTCATTACGATTAAAATGTCAAAAATTCCAATTTAGTTCATTAAAAGTGTATTTTATTTTAAACAAAAGCGTAATAAAAATACGCAAATAATTTATTAAAGTCGTGTATGATATGATACACATATTTTTTATAAAAATTTATACCAATGTAAATATCTGTATATAAAGATTGAGAAATAAATTATTTTTTAATATAATTTAGTATCACTTCAACCCCCTTGAAATACCAACACGGCACGCACACGATCGCACAAAAAATGACTTTTTTGCACCCCAAGTTCCTACGGAAGTAAGGAAAGAGAGGGGTGTATTTCATCGAAAGTGTAAAAGGGATGGGTGTGAGAAATGCAAGGGAGCCAATATCCCAAGCAGCGGAGTGGGACGGTATAATGTTGGACATCTGGCAGGGTCAGTATTGCACCTGTGTTACTGTATCTATATCCAGATTTGCAGATAAGAAAATATAGAAGAGAAACATTCTTCCAATAAGAATAACTTTTTCAAAGTACAAGCCTGAATCTAAATTAGATTTTTGTGTTGTCTTGCCTAGTGTGTTAAGCATGCGAATCTTTACCTTACATACTTACACATACGCATCTATAACTATTTAATTTTTTTTTATATGTCTCAGTTATTTGGACTTTGAACAATTACTTGATGGGAGAGGTCTCCTATATAAACTTAGAAGGGCTTTAGGGGTACAAATAAAGGTGCTAAAAGTGTCATAAAAAAATTAAGCTAGCTTTAGTGTTTAAAGAAAAATCTTCGCATTTCAATATAACATATATTAACACCGTTCTCTTGCCTCCGTCAATGTTCCAGCCTTTTTTGGAGCAGGTATGGATGGCATGAACGGCATGGATGGCAAGCGGCCGGATGTCGTTGATCCCTTGGAGATCTACTTGTATGGACAGGTTAGTCCCGTCTCACCTCCCTCGGACAAGCAAAAAAGCTGGGGTGGCCGCAGAACTTCGATTTGTTCCCTTTGGAGTAGAGACTCTTGGGCTCTGGGTTTCAAATCTACAGGTTACTAATTAAAGATTGCTTACATTAAGAAGTTAGCGCCTGGCAGATAGTACTGGTGACCCGACCCCAGAGCTGGTGCTTTCCTCGCTCAACGAATAAGTATCGCAATACTGTACAATTTTTAAATTTGTTTTAATTTTCTATTGATTAATTATTATACTATGTAAGTTAATAATATTGTAAATACTAGACTACTAAATTTGTAATAATTTAATTATACATATATATTATATGTATTATTAAATACATTCGAAGCCGTCTCATCATACAACCATTTTTATCAATTCCTTTGTGTGGTCAAAGATCCTTGACATGTTGATTTCTTTCTTTTTCTATCTCATAATTTTATCCATTATTCACCAATTCTCTGTCTTATGTCAATTTAGGAGCATGCTCTTGCATAATTATATGTATATAGATAGAATAGACTCAAAAGACGAAGGACGTGGCATAATTGAGGGTCATTGATATAACGTTGAGAATAGCTAGTAGTTAGCTATAAGAACCATTTTAATTAAGGGAAAAAATTGCGCACTTTTTAAATAGTTTTACTTACTTATTTTCGTCTACTAATAAATTAATATAAATTTAATTTTATTGTTTGTTGTTTTGTAATCATTCACAAAATACGACGATATCTTCTCCCGCACCGCATCTCACCAGCCGCTGGCGAACTCTTGTTGTAATAGCGTTTATTTCCAACAATTGACATGCTATGTACATTTTTATTATATAATATTTAAAATTATGATTTCCAAATATTCAATGATCCGTATCGTATTTTTGTTAAATTAATGTTTTAATTATATATTGTACTTTATATAAATTAAATAAATCTATTTTTTGGACTTTGTACGTCAGCGAACTCTTAAAATTTTAAGTTTAAAATAATTATATTTCATATGAACATGACGCCGTGTAGATGCTGCATATAAACATAGTTCATGTTACTATAGACAAAAACAGGTGATATTACTTATTATTTGAAAATGTATCCATAAACAAAATAATTTATTTAAAAACCCTAAATACTTCTCCCAAAAAGTACCTATTTGAGTAAAAACCTTCCCATGAATTAAAATTATTTATTTATTTTCTCATTTACGTAACAGTATATTGGGAAATGTCTGAAATACTCCCCTTATAACAAAAACATGTTTAACCAGTTATAACACAGTCTATTGGGATACTTTTGGCTGTACTCTGCGCTCTCTGCGTCGACGAATTCGCAAAATACAATCAGTAGAATACGAGTAAATTTGACAATCGATGGTAAGTATTATTTCCAGACATAAAAACTGCATGGTTCGGGTCAAACTTAGTGGTATGTCGACCCCGAATTCATTAAAAATATACGGGAGCTGATGTTAGACCTTAATTCTTGTGAATTGCTTCACATCGTTAAAAACTGTCTGATATTGTTGAGGCCAGTTGCGGCAAAAAGTTTCATCATGCGTCAAGCATGAAAGCTTATCCTTCGCCAAATCGCGTGACTCGAAAGTCCCATCGGGCTATGAAATTAAGGAATGAAGGGTGCACCTCTATCAGCGCTCACTCATGCTCTATATTATGACATTTATTATAGGTAACAGCAGTGTTGGCCTGGTGGCTCCAGCGTCCGACTCTCATCCCTGAGGAGTAGGTTCTATCCCCGGATGTGCACCAATGGACTTTTTTTATGTGTGCGCATTTAGCATTCGCTCGAACGGTGAAGGAAAACATCTTGAGGAAACCAGCTTGCCTTAGACCTTGCCTTAGACTTAAAAAAGTCGAGGGCGTGCGTCAGGCACGTCTGGCAGGCTGATCACCAAAAACAAATGATCATGAAACAGATATATAAATCTGAGGCCCTGACCTAACAAAAAAGGTTGTAACGCCATTAATATTTTATTTTATTTTATATTATAGGTAACAAAATAGTGTACATTATGAATGTCAATAATATAAAAAAAATATTACGTTTACTGGCAGTTCTCAAATAATAAATAATTTTGACGGTGATGGTAGAACCGGGCTATTTATTGTCATTATTTTATTTTCACTTTATAAAATTAAATTTTAATTATGTCATATATCTCATTACGTGACATTATAAAAATTTAAATGACATTTGCATGCCTATTTACATATGGCTGACTGTGCGGATTTTTATCATTAATCTATCTATTTGTACCATTATCTGAGCAAATAAACGTTTCATCTATTTCATTTCATGCGAAAATAAAGTCGTAACGTATGCACGTTTCGAAATTCTACCAGCTCGGTTTCAGTTCCTGGTTATTATCTTCTGAAATACGCCGCAGGAACGTAAATACCGATACATACAATTTCTGATGAAGGCTGACTAGGATACCAATGACACATAAGGTCAATGCTATTTCACAGAATCTCCTGTATTCAATGTAATTTTTGTTTTTTTTTTCAATTGTTATCTGTGAATTAGCTTTTTTATTTTTTTCAAAATATTTGAACAATATAGGAGATACCGGTTTTTATTCCCGACAATACAATTACTAAAAATAAATTTTTGACACATATTTAAATATCATTAAACATATTTTGCTGGTGGTTACTGTAACAGATTTCAAATAATAAAAGTAACAACTGAACAATTGGATAAATTGTTTTCAAGTTTCAACAAAAGTATTTTCGATATTAATCTAACAAAGTAGGCCATCTAGTCAGTATGTTTGTTCGTGAGAATACCTTATCGTAAGGATAGGCTTAAACGCCACAATGTTTGTTCACATTTCTGTTCACTTTGAACAATTTTAATCTAATCAATGTCTGCTTATCTGTCGCTAGGCTATATGCACATTTAAATTTTTCTTTATTTGGAATTTTCATTTTTTTTTGTATTAAAATGCGTATTGTGTTTGATTTATTGTTTTTTGCAACGAAGTGTTAATAAATAAATAAATAAATAAATATAAGTATGTCATTGTATGAAATAAAAACTGATTATTATGGTTTTCAAGATGTAATCAAATTAAAGATCTATGTAGCAACAGATATAAAAAGTCACTAAGAACTACTGTCCTTAGTGTCACATGTGTGTTGTTGGAGAGCATAAATAAAATAAATTCTCAGAAATGACAATCTTATCAATAAACAAAACATCAGAGATGTAAACGTTTTATTTTTTTATATAATATACAAACAAGCAAGAGGCTTATCTGATGTTAAGTGATACCGCCGCCCATAGACACTCACATTGCCAAAGGGCTCGAAGGTGCATTGCCAGACTTTTAAGAATTGGTACGCTCTTTTCTTGAAAGACTAAACATACCTTAAACTCATCGAAAGAGACGAAAGAGTTCATTAAAACTGATATCTTTTTTTATTAATAAGGGTTACATTTACGTGAAACTTCATTTGTTTTTATATCTCTATATACGTAGGTATATAAAATTCTCGTGTCATAATGTTCGTTCCCATACTCCTCCGAAACGGATCGACCGATTCTTATGATTTTTTATGCATATTCAGTAAGACTGAGAATCGGACAACAATTTTACCCCCTAATTAAGGTTTCGCGGTGGTCCCACCCCTAAATTTTGATTTTAATTGTTTATACAAAACTTTTTGTTCTTATTTTTTATGATACAGCATACAAAAATACATACAACCCCTAATTGTCACCCCTCTACGATCAATCAATATTTTTGATTATAGTAGATTTAGTTTTTATTGAACTAAAAAAATGATTCCTAGAAATAATATACATGGCAAAACAACGTTTGCCGGGTCAGCTAGTATTTTATAAAAATATCATTGAGTGTCCCGTTCTAGCTGAACATTCATTTAAGCGCGAAAATTATAAGTAAAGTTTTTCTATGGAATACAACCCGTTTTAAATACCTAATTATATTTCAAATTAGCGGTATTTGCAGATTATGGATTAGTCACACTAACAATACATTATCTGCGGTTTATGAATACCGGTTCTACTTGTTTTGCGTATTGAAATATAATCCTCGTATTCAAATTACGCAGTTTCCAACGAAACATATTTTTGTGTAAACGTTCCGGTTACGTCGTTTTTTTTTAAGTCACAATACTGTTAATTAAGCCTGTATCTGTAAAACTGGTTTTAAATAATGAATACTGCATTTAGTCAAACATTATCTTAATAGGGACCTAAACTTATGCCTTGCAAGAGGCCAATTTAGTAATCAATGCCTAAATTTCTCAGCACGTTGTCTTTGTTAAAACTATATTCTAGCATTATTAAATGCAGCCAGCATTTTTTTTGACGTTCATAAGTGTACATTGTGTTACCTATATAAATAAATGATTTTTGACTTTGACATTACGTTACCTCCCTACAGATTACAGGAAGGGCATTCTGTTATCACGTTGTTAAGTTTTTGTCGCTATGTTTTGTAATCCTACGGTAATGTTTGTTTAAGTAGACTTATTCATTGCAAACATTGGTATGTTATGTGCACGCCGTCCGTACCTATTATCGAGGATACACATTTGTTTGTAAAATTTACAACTTCTTATTTTTTGTTAAGGCCTATCCCAGCACAAATTGCTGTGTCAGTGTCATTGGGTGGACTGCGGGGCGCAGTGGAGAGCTGGAGCACTGAGGCGCGCCGGCCCGTAATAACAATTAGTTATGTAAAACATTAAATTAATGTAATTTTATCCATTTTTTTTCTGAAATAGATTACTTGGCTTGCGATAAAATATATCGTGTAAATTTTAAAATAATGTTCTATATACATTTTCGTCATAAAATGAATTCAAAGTGTCAAAAATTGGCTATGTTTGGATTTTTTTTCTATTTAAATCGTGTATCGATCTTTCAAAATGGGTACATAAACTACTCAACTCCACCATATATTTTTTCCATTCGCCCTACTTCAAGAAACGATGACGAAAAATGGAAAGAAACTGTACTTTTTTGGAGTTTGGCGACCAGATCGGTCCTTAACTGTGGCTTTGTTGGCGCGGCTTTTGATAAATAAATTACTTATAAGTAATTTACACTCACGCTCAATCCGCTGAATCTGCTTCCCAATATGTATTTTTGCCTGCGAACTAAGCAACATCCTACAAATTTTTCCAATTGCTGGCTTACAGCTGCAGCACGTCCTCGTCGAAATAGCTGTGCTGTCCTAGTTATCAGAGACCTAAGTCATGAAGTAATAAGTAAAAGAATCATGAAGTAAGGATATATTTATGTTATTAATAAATACGTCCTTTTTACCATCTAAAACAAACAATAGACACATAATAATATTTTAAAGAACATTGACGAACTGTTCAAAAGAAATAAAATAAAATAAGTGTTGAATTTTTTCCTTTCCTGTAATGTTTGTTTCTCTGGACATACGAGGTTATCATTCTAAAGCGACGTTATATTATTAGGTATAATTGTATAGACTAGATTGTAATTCAGATAAAGCTCTTTTTTTGTAAACTTAGTTATAAGCTCAACATATTTTAAATATTTGAGTTGCGGTTTTCTTCGTGTGTCTATTTTATAGCTATTTACATTTTATAATTTGGTAACTATTTAAAGGTCCATGCTTGGACTAACATAATCTGTTTACTAAGTAAATAAGACAGGAAGGTTCCAATATTTGTTTAATTTTGAATTCAACGAATATTGAAACCTTTATATATTTAATAAATCATATAATGACTAATAAATTTATAACTTTGGGAATAGTAAATAATACCTTTATTAATTCATTCATTTATTAACTTATAATTATTTTGAGATCGTTATCATAATCGTCGTCATAATCTAAAAACTATAGTTACTTAATATCACAATTACTTTGGTGTTATATACTTTAAAGTACATGCATATATCTAATTCTAAAGTCCAAGAATAAATAAGTATTTACAATGTCTTAGAATCGAAACAGGATAGTAATAAAAGCGAAAGTCTAATTACATGTTTAATTTTTCGTATCTTTCTGTCAAATTCTTAATAAGGGGGAGTTTATATAATGTTTACATAACTAATCTTTGTTTGGGTAATTAAAGATGTCAATAATTATAATCACGCATACAACAGAATATAATATCAAAATAACTATCTAACGGTTATATGTTTATATACAAATCATATACTGCAGGATTATCAAGTTCAACAGAGATTATTTAATCTAAAGTCTAAGTTTAGTGAGTGCTTTTGCGTTAATCTTTGGAAATCGGTATTTGTTTTACAGAATAGCGCTGCTACTGCTACCTGTTACAATCCATACGAAATGGTATCACATTCCTACGACTCATCAACAGCGAAGAAGTTATGAATTCGTTCTATTATAAATAGTGATGATACCGAATTTTTTTTAATTTCAATTCAACATTTTCCGCATAAAATATCGAGATGAATATTTACATTTCTATTGTTTCATTTATTTCAGTTCATATGTATTATTTATCAATCAATCATTCAAATTCCCTAGGAATAATTGAATGTGATTTCCCATAGAATATATTTACGTATTTCCATTAATGATTTCCTTAATTCCACGCACATTCATAAGTAAAATATTTCAGTTAAACAACAATTTGGTGATCGGATATCCTTATCAATTGTTTAATATATTAATTGGCTCGTAATTTCTTACGTAATATAGTTATTTAAATGTCATTTTCATCGTATAATTCATGTTGGGATTGTGAATGCTTCTAGTCTATAAATAAAAATGAATTGCAAAATATGTAGCTAAGCACAAAACTCGAAGACGGCTGGAATAATTCGAGTATTATCTCCGAGGAAGGTTTTAATGGAGTGCAAAATTTAAAAATGTAGTTATATTTAGTACTTAGGTTCTTATTCCGGAAAAGAAAACAGTCTCTATCAGGTAGCATAGCAAAATATTCCATATGTTGGTATGTAACTGATCAATCCTATCTTTGATAAGTAAAATCATTTTAAGGCGAAAAGAATTTCGCGGGGACAGTTCTAGTTGACATTTAAATTGTATTCGAACTAAAAATTATGTATCCGAGAAATTATAAAACTAATATTAATAAATCTAAACAATTTAGTTTATTCTATTTAAAACATCCAACGGCGCGTATGCATTTACTTTGTCACTTGTGCACAAGTTTTCTACTTCCCTTTTAGTATGCATCACTATTCGTTAAATAAACATGTTACTAACAACCAATGTCCCATACAATCTTTAGAGTAACGTCACTCGACTTTCAACTAAGGACAATCAGCCCTCATTCACACTATTATACCATAACTCTTCCGAAAACGGCACATTCATAAGGCACCGTGTTCAATGCTTTCGTTAATCATGTTCTGTGCATCTTCATCCTCAGTATCTTCGTAATCTAGCATTGTATACTCTGTGTGTATACTCGAACTATCCTCTGAGTCATTGACATTTAAGTATGTGACTGTAGCATAGTACGCAGGCCTCGTTTGGGCGGGGCTGCTGCGCGTAGAATCGTAGGCTGAATCGCTGTTTGATACAGATCTCGCGTAGCTACGTAGGCTTGTGTGGTTACTGCCGTAGCTGCCGTAGCTGCTGTGATACTCTGATGTGGTCTCTGAATATTCAGATAGGTTTACTGGGGTTAGGCTTTTACGGCATTCGCAGAAGTTGACATCCACATCTCCTTCTTCACTTTCTTTCTTTCCTTCGACGGTGGTCGATATGGATGGATCTGGTGAGACACGATTGTTGCTTTTCTTGTTCTTGCCCTTGAATATTTTGAAGGCCTGTAACAAAAAAAGTTACATGAGTATAAAGTAAGGCGGTGCACTAATGGAATTCCTATGAGCCCATTGAACAGGAGCGTACATTGACGACACAAGACAGAGAATGTTAATCACCTACTTGCCAATTACGAAAAAAGTATTTCCTTCACTGTACGAGTGATGGTTCGTTGTAGACCTAGTACGAAAATTTCATACAGTATTGAGATGCGCGCGCTAACCAACAATTCTCTCACACGTAAATGAATCACACAGAAAAGCGATCAAGGTTGTTGAAGCATCAATGATGTATGGGGTATAAGAGAAATAAGCGCGTCTTTTACTCTGTCATTAAACCTACATACCGCTAACTAAAACGATTACACAATTAATTAATTTACTACGATTAAGAATTTAGTTAAAATTATTATTGCTACGATAAATAATCATTAAAAATTTAAATTAAGCAATTGATAAGAGTCATCCTCCAACTTTGATGTTGTTCCCTTTGGAGTACAGACTCTTGGGCAGTGGAGCTAATTAAAAATTTAATTTGGAGCCTGGTAGATAGTACTGGACCCCAGAGCTGGTACTTTCCTCGCTCAAGGAATAAGTATCACACAGGAAATGATGCCAGCATTAAGGGTACACTGCCACAGAGACCAAACTTTTTATATTTTTTTTATGTATTGTTTTATATTATATGTCAGTTGACATATCTTACTTGATCTTTGAAGCTTAATTTATTTTATTTTATTTTATTCAAACAATTAAGCATTCCACATTGTACTATGTGTACCAATCTCTTGTAGTATTCCGATAAAACTAATAAAAACATATTTTTTATCGTTACGTATTAAACTATGTCAAATAATTTACGTAATTATTATCTTAGGCGAGGTTAGTAACTAGTAAGACAGTCCTAGTAAATAAAATTATAATTAGATTATTAAGAGTAATATGTAAAACGTGTAAACATGTATTGAGGCTATCTAGGGTTCGCCTTCTTAACATAGATAATATTACGTCGTGAAGATTTGTTAGATAAAGGTTTTTAGGTCTTGTAACAAAATGTGCGGACGTTTACGCATCATCAACGCACTTTGTCAATAATTGCCGTAGAAGTTCGCCAGATAGTAGACAGAAGCTTTTTTTATCGACTTCAAAAAAGGAGAAGCTTTACGTGCTATCTCTTTTCCTTAATTTCTTTACCCTGTGCAAGTATACGTATAATATTTAATTATGTCTCTAAATTCTGTTGTTAAAATATATTATATATATAAATTCACTTTTTATCATATTTGGATACTACATTGACTAAATATAACGGCTACATTAAAAAAAAGTTCCTTGTGTTTTAACTTTCAAATTAATCAGTCGATAAAGTGACGGATTTAATAGAAACATGTGATTTTTCTAGAAAACTGTGTAATTTAATGTTTTTATTTTTATTTTTTTTCAAAACAAACCCTTTTGTTTGCTTGTATGACAATTTTCATAATTACAGAATATGTATTAAAATATGTAGTATGACAAAAACTAACATGATTACATTATTTTGAAATGGCTGCCCTAAAGTTTACTATTTGTCAGATCCGTCACTATTCTACGACTATGACGAAATTATAAGGTGCAAAGAGGAAATATTAATTTTGAAAATTAGATTGAGGTTTTCTCCCACATTAGGTGCAAAATCTCTTTATCCAAGTTAAGTCTTGAAAACAAACTCACAAACACACTAAATACATACACATGGTCTAACAACCGGAAGTGTTATCGCAGGAAATAATCCTACGTGAAGCGAATGAAGAACAAAATAATAACACAACATTTTGTTTACAACCGTATTTCAGTTTAATAATATAAAAACTTACGTATTCAAAAAAGCTAAAATACTACTCTTGTTCTTTTAACTTAAAAACTCTTTCGTCTCTTTCTGTCAAATTGTGTTTACGCTGTGATGTAAAGAGATAGAGTAGGTACTTTCATTAGGTGCAATTAAAGGATTTTTATCAAGGTTATATGTTCTATGTTAACCACCAAAAAAGCCTGTAATTTATTAAGGTATTGTGGGTTCACAAACTCGTCAAACAATGACGTCAGAGTTGCGTGACGTATGTTCTGACCTTTTAAGCTATTTCAAACTTTTTTGCGTCAGTGACGATTTTCCTCATGTTTTATAACTTAGAAGTTAATTTAATACCGAATATCATTTATGATCACATATTTAGTAGGTTTAGTCGACAGAAAATTTAAGTCGACGTTTATAATTATAATCTTAATTAATATCATTAAAATCGCGGTTACCCACGCCCATATATAAGGGATAAGATAAATTGACTGGAATTCAATTAGAATAAAATATTATTTTAAACCTGATCTCTTGTTATTTATCATAAATTTTTATAAATCTATACATTATGTTTAAGTCCAGGATTTGTGTTCATTTATTGCTTATTTTTGAATTTATATTATATTAATTATATAAAGAATACATAGTTAAGAAGAATAACTACCGTAGCAGATGATACAATAAAAATAAGTTACGTGGAAATGGGCACATGGCAAGAGGAACAAAAAAGTGGGGCAAGAAAGTACTAAACTGGTACCCAAGGTACAATAAACGGAAAAGAGGAAAACAATTTAGGTGGATAGACCACATTAAAGAAACAGCGGTACAGTGCAGACAGAAATGGCGGAGTTCGAAGGAGGCCTTTGCCCAAAAGGCACGCAGATAATAAAAATAATGAGATGATAAAAATATAAATATGTTTAAGTTTATATGCATCAGAAATAAAAGGCTATTATTATTAAGTTTATAATGCAGTTGCATACTGTAATGATATATGATTTTTTTTTGTTAAGACTAGATTTTCCTAAGAGTTATTACCGTTAGAAATCATTATAGAATAACATATTACATAGAAAAGCAATTCATGTATTACTACTCATAAAATTATATAATGAATATTATCACAGGCAGAATGTATGTTAGCGATCAAAGTTGAACGCACTACCCGTTTCCATTTCCTGTGATTTACTGCTATCAGAGAATTGTTATTATATAAATTAATAAAAACAAGTTTATTTAAACATATTATATATTACAAAATTACTATTGGTAAAGCTAAACTACTTAAGTTTTAAAATATACCTCCAACACAAGTTTCGTTAAGTATAATTTGAGAAATAAACTCGACACATTTTTTAATATTCTTCAATCATAATTCATAATTATGACCAGAGATTGACGTATACAGTTAATTAAACATATACTATCTCTCTTTTATACTATCGAACAATATTAATCGATTAATTAAGATATTATTAGGACTGAGGACAATGCGTATTAATTGACATTAATGGCTGTCATGTAAACAGATAATTCAGTGATTAATATCAATGCAATAATGTATTTTAATATTCAGAATCAGTCGTCAAAAACGTGTACTAACAGTTCAAGTTTACTTACTATACTCTTATTATAATAGGAATGTCTAGTGTTAAAGTTTTGTCTTACTAATTGGAATATTAAAAACTAATTTTATATCTATTTAGATTCTGTTCCAACTAGGTTTCGTTCTGCTCTGGTTTATACCACGAACTACCTAGTACCTAGTAGGGCTAGGTCAGGATTAGTTGAAAAACAAATGAATGCGATTTATTGTAATCGGACTGAAGATGTTGACCAGTTGACATTTGACAATTGACTTGTATAATGGCGGGCCTTCACGCTCGCTTATTTGGTTTGACGCGAAACAGATACTTTACAAAACACGTTGATAGTAATCTCGAGTTTGCATATAATGTAAATTTGCATGAAAATACATTTAATATATGCGACTTAAGTGACATTGACATTTGGGTTATTCTAATTTTTATTATATATTTAAAAAATTGCTATTTAAGCCATAACGATTTACAAATAATCATATTCCTTTTTAAAAGTATAAATTTGTTTAAACAGTTATTTATTTATAAAGCAACTTTTTATAGACTTTGTTTGACGAGTAAATATAACGAATAAAGGCGATAATCTCATAAACTTCAAGTTTTATTAGATATTGGAGTATCGCAGATTCACAATATGTAGAATATACACATTGATTGTGTACTATTTATCCTTGGTAAAGACGTCAGATTATTTAACGTATCCAAGATCATTGATTTATTGACAGCACTCTGATACACTTGATTTTCTCGAGTGGTTGAGTGTTGTTCGGAGCATTAAAGGTCACAATTTTATTTCCTGTGGGGAGATGTCAATGGAATATCATTATCTTGTTAAATATAACATTAAAAAGAATTAACAGAGAGAGGGTGAGTTTCAAAGTCGAGACTTAGTTTTGACTGTATGCCAAATCTGATTGATTCTTACTCCTGTACGCCAGATTTGTGATGAGTGATCTAAAGTCAAAAGTTATTATAACGATTTTAATTTGCGTAAAATTAAAAGCATTTTTAAAGAACTATAATCTAGCATACAATGCATTTTTCTCACGTGAAGGTTATTAATGTTTTAAGAAATACTACTATGACTATGAATACTGTTGAAAAAAGAAACAGAATATTGTCGCATTATGACGATTCCCGACGGACACTTACACAAAGGTGAATGTACAAGAATTGTATGAAACATGTGAACAGAAACTTTATTGTTTATTTTATTATTTATACGTTTGAATTTTGTTATTACGTCTAAACAATTTAATTAATCTTGATTTTTTGCCAATAATGATTTTAATTCGAAGAAAATAAATGGAAGATTGAGAGAAATTGCAAGTTAAAAATTTTCGTATCTTTTCGTTAGCAAAATTCGAAATAACAGACCAAAAAGTAATTTAGAAATACTACGTAATTATTATTAATGCATTAATAGGAATAATTTTGCCACAAAAAAATATTATTCCTTAAATCTATTAATATGAATTAATAAATTTCCCCGAACCGAATACGAAAAATAAAAATTACGAATAAATTTTTTTGTCAATTATTATTTATTAATTAGATGTGTAATAATGTCGAATATAGGAAAACTAATATAAATAAAATTTTGCATGTATATACGGATTCAAAACAACTTATCCTTGAACAGCTTTACAAACTAGTTTTATAACTCTATTGACGCCAACAAGCCTGTAGTATCAGTAATGTATAATATATGTAGTAGCTATATCTCACACACGCCGTCTGTTGTGGCAGATAACGATATTTACTCTCGTATCGCTAAATATTCACATTATTTAACAGCATGTAAAAATAATATAATTTTTGGATTGACTTTTCGACTAACTTTTTGACAAACAATTGAACCTCACATGTTTATGTATTCCTGGTACTCATTTTTCTTATTGGCTTAGCAATTATTCTTAGACTAAAAATTAATTTAAATTTACTAGCCAAGCTGTATTGGAATTCATCGTAATCAGGCTATCTGTTTGACTCTTAGCTATTTATGTACTCCTTGTACTCATCATTTCCTTCTTATTGGCTTGACAAATGTGCGACTTCGCTTAATAGGATAGAACAAAATTTTACAGAATCATGCTATCATCATCTGCCCTTGAAAGCAGCCAGTCTTACAAACAACTATTGTGATTATGCAGTAACATCCAAAAACAAATGGTTCAATCAAGTAGTAAATAAAACTGTACGTGTTTATTCAATCAATCCTCTCTAAACAAATTTAATAATAACAACTACGAGGTTGGTAGAAACCACTAAATATCACTTAAAGGAGAGTGGGTCGTGTTTTTTAAACAATGGCGAAATCGGGTCAGCGTATTTTAGATCTATTCTGATCTAATTAAATGAAAATAGATTTGGAGAGATGTTTTGAAATTTTATCGCTGTTTTGTAATAAGCGAACATATTATACGACTCGCTTCAGGTCCCGAACTCGTAATCTTGACTGTTTATATCTAAACTTTCCTGTTTTATATAACAGGAGACTAACGGGGAAGATGCTCATCTGATGGTAAGTGATAGACATAGACACTCACATTGCCAGAGGGATCGCAAGTGCGTTGCGCGCCTTTATATAGTGTGGCCTTATAAATCATTCTATCTATTGGTTAACTGAATAAAATCCGTAAAGTTTATTGCAGAAAGATAGACGCGGCAGAGAGAGGAGTTTTTATATGTAATGATTACCAGTACTCAAACTAGAGTGTTCATATAACAAAAGAGTGTTTCCGTGCACAGATTGCAAATAAAAAAATTATAAATTAAAAAGCGCTTTAAAGTATCCTTGACTCAAACACATTACACAGATTATATTTTTCGCCTCGAAGACTATTTGCAAGCCATAAATTCATAATAACCGGAAAAGTATATTTGCTTACGAAAATGTTATACGAGATTATTTTCTATATTGTTATCTTAATCATGGTACATCTTAACTCATGGTTTGCATAATTAATGCCAATAATACTGCTTCAAAATACGTAATCAAACAAAGGACACACAGAATGTAGCGTTCACTCCGCCATGACGTTGTTAATTTTGTCTATGCTTTGACTGACACGTTACGATGACAATATGACATAGTGTTAAATGCTTCAATACAGTTTTGTAAAAAAATAAGTTGCGTGAGTTTTGCCTATAGCTATTATTATTTAAAACACTTTAAATCCCGACAACTATGTTTAAAAGGATAGAAAAGCAGATTTCTTCTACAATAAATGTTTAATGAAAAGTTTTGCCTATAGCTATTATTATTTAAAACACTTTAAATCCCGACAACTATGTTTAAAAGGATAGAAAAGCAGATTTCTTCTACAATAAATGTTTAATGAAAAAAGAAACAGCATATCTTGTGTATCTAAAATAGTATTTATGATTTTTTATTACATTCTAAAGTAATCTTTCTACTACTTTTAGGGATGTAACACATCTTCTTTATCTTTGAGGATAAAACTTAAACCGAACAAAAATTTTTTTTTCTAATGTGTGGTTACATTTCAATACGTTAACATTTCAAGGTCGATGAACTTCAAAACACTCAAATTCCATAGATTTGGACGGCCATTAAATTAACGCGGGAAATATTTAACCTATGAATAAACCATTCGCAAAAAGTCCAAGCAAGGGCAATTGACATATAATTTTTTAAACATTTAAGAAAAACAATAGTTTTAGAAGTTCCACAGTTTTTGCGTTTATTTTGGTCATAGAGAATCCCCGCAAAATACCCACAGATTAAATGGCAAGAATACAGTTAATATTTTACTGGCCTACGTAAAGCCAAATAATATTTGAATTATTAAGCAACAAGTAACATAACAGAAAAGATAAATTTTAATAATATAAATAACTCACGCCCCCAACTGAATCGCTCACCAACATTACTAACCAAGAAAAAACGATAGTTTACAATGACAATGTTCATGCATAACTCTATCTAGAAATTAGTCCATAAATATTGAGATGTCAAATGAATATCGACAACGAAATAGGTTAGGTTAGAAACGTCTTCGATAGTCTGTTGTTAATCGAGAATTTTCTGCGCGGGATAATTTAATTGTACAGGACTTACAGTCATTGATAAAGTTTACATTTGAAAAATTAAATAAATAAATATTTATTAATATTATATTTATATTTATTATTATTTTCTAATATTAATTAGTATTGATTTAAATATTCAATTTATATCACTTCTGATTATAATTCAGACGCACATATAAAATTCGCACTTGTATAATGAAAACAAAATGAAAACACGTGTTTTAAATGTAGATACTCTAAGCATGTGGATTAGTATTATAAATATAAATACACAGTGAACAGAGGCGGCGTTCGTGCCAACATGCGCCACTAACTTCATTCTGTTAATTTTGTGTCACGGTGCGCGCGCATCGTAAAATTTCACTCTCATCAATTTTTCATAATGCGCCTAAAGCAGTAAAACTTCAAAAGTTAACCCAATTTCATTTAATAAAATTAATTTATAAAAATGACTTCGATTGTTTATCGTATATAGTTTAACATTTTTATCAAACAAACAAATGTTGTATGCATAAATAGTTTTCAATATTTACAAATTATTCTTATCACAGATAATCAACGTCATTTATTTAGTATAATCTGTGCACAACGTTTTGTAACACGTGCGAATTCTACGCATAAATAAGTATTCGAAAAACGGTCGGCTTTCCAGTTCCTATAGATATATGTATATATATACATACAATGTGTATATTTCATTACAGCTATTATTTTGATTGAAAATCTTCCAAACGGGAATAATTATTACCCAGGTGCGCCACACCTCTGTTTCATTAATAATTTTTTTAGAGGTAAGTCGGTCAGTCTTCTGTGCCTAATACACATCTTCGTGTCTAAGACAAGCCGGTTTCCTCACGTTTTCCTTCAAGATCAACATAGAAAGAAAACTTAAACGCCAGGGTTAGAACGCTTAACCCCGTGGTTGATTAGCTAACACTACCTAAAAGCAATAATAAATAAACGCTTGAAACTGTAAAATTATACAAATAACTTGTAGAACAACTTTCGCTAACCACACACTTTCTTTGATAATCAAATGTTATCTAATATAATGGTTATGTTCTATTAATACGCAACAGATATATGTGGTTGCATCAAGCATTTCATCATTTAAAATCTCTATTAAAAAGTAAAAAATCTATACTAATTATAAAGAGAGATACTTTGTTTGTGACGCATTAATTTAAAAACAACTGGAATATTAGAATGCTACATTACGCCATAGTCTTTCAAAAATGTTTTAAGAAATAAATATCTAGCAGCGAAGCCGGCACAGACCGTTTATTATTTTCTTAAGTCTAATTAACACGTTATGTACTTGTCTAAAATAATGAATTATTATTGATTTGTTCGTGTTATAACTTTTATGTAATTAAAATTGTTTTGCCCATCTTTCTGCACAAAACGTAAAACTGGTTGGCTGGTGGCTAGCTTCGCGCTATGGCAAGTAACTTCTATGTTTGTAAATTATTCTTTAAAACGGAGCGCAAAGTTTCGACTCTGAATCGTACACATAATACCAGTGTTTTTTCACTGAGTAATCATTTTGCATAACGGCAGAAATAATGTTAAAAAATATGTACTATGACCTTGGAGACAAGGCAGATAAGAATTTTGTCGTCTAACTATGTAATGCAGAGTAATTCTTTCAATAGCGCTTTACGTGGTACGAATACTTGATATTAAAATATTGAAGTAACGGGTTAGCTTGCCAAGTGCGGTATCTTCGCAAAAATATGATTTTTAAGTAAGGAATTATTTATGATAATATATGTTTAAGATAACATTATTTATAGATGCTGTGTGCGGGAGATAACGAACATGGGGTTTTGCTGACGCGTATTTACTGAGGTAAATAATGTTTAATATATTTTACCGATGAAATCGAGTTCAAAGTAACAAATGAAGTGGTGATACCGTCTTTAGAATTTAGAACCAATTTATTTTACTTAAAAAATATTACGATAAAAGAACTGAAGTTAATATGAACATTAATTCCCTAGTATCAATTGATACTAGCAGGCCTTTGGTTATTTCGAAAAAAAAACTAAACACTAAAAGAATTATAAGTTCAAAATGTCGCCAATATTATTATCGAAATATGTATAACAATAATAATAATAACAATTATTTTATACGCATTCTTTAAAATAATTGTGATGCAGGCATATAATATTAAATTAAATACGGATTTTGCGTTAAAATTTCAATAACCTGTTCCGTGTTGACAGAGATGTCAATCCTTAAAAAATTTAGACATCATCTGTCAGACCATATTACCACTTTTCGATGGCCATTGTCATTGTATGAATATTCAAAATTACTTTTTATACTTATTGTATTTGCTTTAACATTTAAGTAGCTAACATGTGGCGCGCCTGCTTATAATTTATGTATAATTTCCTCCGGGTTGCCTGGTATATACTTATTAGCGTTAAGACCGCTTTGTATTTATTATGTAACATGTGTCTTGATTAATTGATCAATGATTTTAAAATAAACGTAGACGTTTAATATAGCATAATACCAAACATTTGTAATTAAATAAACGTAGTAATATGAAAAATTGTCAAACACAATGTGTAAACTCACTTTGCTAGAAAGAGACAAAAGAGTTTAATAAGACTGTATTAGTCTGTGTTAATAATTATTAAATAATTTATTCAGATGTGACCAAACTACCACAGGTCAAGAACTTGTATAGACTACTTAAATTATGCAAGGGACATTGTTCCATAGAGTACCAACTATTTTGGCATGAAATATAATTTAAGAATTGATGATTTATTGTAGTCATTATTGTATTTTATTGCTACAAATGTATTTACTATTCAGGCTTATTATGTTCATTCAGCTATACTATTAACTAATTGCACATCAATTATTATCCGAGAAATTCAAATTTAAAATTTGTTTCCGTTTATTGTTTGTTTATCAAATGTTTTTTTTAGAAAATTGTTAACTGTTAGCTGAAATATAATACACGAAACAATACATATATATAAATTGTTATTTAATAAAAATTAAATTACAATTGAGGCTCAATAATACTAAAAAATAATTTTATCTAATCAGTATTTGTCTACAAAATAATTAGGATTCGAAATGTGTTTACATAGGCAATTCAGCTAACATCATGTTCAGATAAACGTAATGATAACCGTAAAATGACGAAAATAATTCAAATTTGAACGCATTTTACACTAAACAGATTCTTACCAGAAAAACAACACAAATGTAAAAAAAACTACGCACCTGCAACCACTTCCTTCTCGTTTCGGTCAAAAAGTCGTTGAACACCATCACTGTAGTTAATAACACGTACGTTCTGCTAGAGATCTCGCGAGGGAGTGACCTGCCCCCGCGTCACACTGCTATATATGTATATAATACGCGTAGGGTGACACGATCCGCTGAGCTTTTAAGTTTTGCATTTTACGTAGTACGCGCTACGGGCGTGGGAAATTTTGTGACGTGAGGCAGATAACGGAGTAATTTTACGTGTTAAATGCGGCATTATAAAAGTTTGTACGTAAAATGTATAAGGATATACAAGTGACCCACAGACCATCATTTGTATTTTGATAAAAAATTATTTATGTATTTCCGTCGCTGCGTAATTTTTTGAAGTGAAACTTCTTTAGCATCGTTGTGATTTGAAAGTCGATGAAACGAAAACGCGACAGTAAAAAGAGACAGACACATAAATTCATAAGATTTAACGTGGAATAAAATGAGATAGGAAGCATTATACGGTTACTTATTATTCTATAAAATAAAAAAAGGGCTTACTTTTAATTTGTGTTTATATGATCATTTTCTGAATTAAGAAAAACAGGAGGTGCAAGAAAATTACATAAAAGATTTATTTAATTCAATCATAAAATTAGATGAAATTTATCTATTTTATTTACATATCATTAATTAAAAAAACTTTTTTAATCATTTTAGTTTTGATCAAAATTAAAAACTGATATAAAATTTAAAATTGTAACAAAAAACAATTTAAAGAAAAGTCTAATACCACATTTAGATTTTGAAAAAAAGTCTAAATTACATATTATTAATTATAAAAACTTTTTTAATTATTGTACTTTTTATCAAAATTAATAATTGATATTAAACTTAAAAATTAAAATTATATTCGTCTTGAAACCAATAAAGCCACACGAACTTTCTTGAGCAGTGTTAGCGTAATAATAATAAGCATAATGCTAAAGCTCTTTTGTTTAGTTATTTAACAAATAACTAAACAAAAGAGAAAATCAACAATAATGAAAATGAGAGTCTTACTTAAAGCAGTAATTTCCAGACTTGGTGATTGGTGAACTTACTCTGGTAAACACAATAAATTTTTCTGTATATTTTAAAAAATTAAATTACATTGTTTAAAGTCTAAATTGTAATAAATTTAATAATTCTAAAGAATAACAATTCAAGGACACATCTCTGTAACAATATTTTAAATTACAACATTTTAAAACAATTAGATCGAATAAAGTCTTATTCAAACATTGAATAGCAAATAAACAATTGTCTTGAAATGACATTTTGAAACAAAACATGTATACGGAAATGTAAATAAAGCGAGAATAACTAGGTCTGTGGCTCATCATAGTGACACAAAGAGAGCCGTGACGTAGCACAGGGATCGTCCTTACGAGAGATTAGAATAGACTTGCAGATTAACAGTATTTTCACTCATTTTGAAAAATGAGAAATTGAAAATAAATTAATAATAATTATTATAACATTAATAATAATACTATAAAGGAAATATTTGTAGTTGTTTTTTTAAAGATTTCACCAATGCATGATCAATAGAAGCGGATTATCAATGAAAAATTTCAAATTAAAATATTAAATGATAGTACATTGGACTATATGCCATATATTCCGCAGAGAACAGACAGCTATATATAAAAGACGATTTACAGAATTTAGAATAAATTCTTATAGACTTACACAAGCTAAAAGATTTTCTTACCCATTTATAATTATTTCGCAATGAATTAATATAAAATTACCCAGACGTGCGTGCCTAACAGCATGTCTCACACCTGCTGTGACTACATATCACCCTTCGATCCTTATTTTCTGTAAATACCAAATACAGCAATCGTGGGGAGACCGAAAAACCATTCAAAACATCGAGGAGTTTTTAGTATTTGGTACTGCTTTTTTGAACGCATAAAAACTTTTTGAACTATAAGTCCCGTAAGTACAAATCCAATAAATTTTTGACTTAGCGCTAATTCTCGACTCTGAATCTTACTGTTTGACTGATCTTCTATTTGTTGGACATAGGCTTAGGTTTTGCCCAATAATAATAATAATAATAGTAATAATAATAATAATCATGATCATCATTATCATAATAATTATAAAGTCCATTTTATTTCCAATTATAACAAAAACAAATTATAATACACAGCTTAGATTATTTTATATATTTTTTTTATTTTGCTTGTTATCCAATATCCTAGCTTCCTTCAATCGATCGGAACTCCTTCACGGGTAAAGGCCCCCAGCTTCTTCCAACTGACTCTGTCTATGGCTCTCTTTCTCCATTCGTTTCCTTCTACCACTTCTATTTCTTCTATCCGCCTTTTTTTTGGGCGACCTCTTCTCCTTCCTCTTGGTCCTTTCCATACAGTTGTCTTTAAGGTCCACCTATTATCTGTGTATCTTGCTAATAGTAAGTCACAAATGCTTTTACGTTTTACTGTTTATCATGTGTTAATCATGGCGTAGTAAAGTGCAGGTGTTATGCCGGCGCCTGGGCGCCACTGGCATGTCACCACGCATACTGAGTTGCAAAAGATGTCCGTAAATAGTAAACAGTTGACAATGACGTCTCATGATCTTTCTAGATGCTTAGATGTATGTCTTTGTAAGGAAAAACAGGGTCAGATGACGTATGTAAGAAATAAAATCAATGCTAATTTTAGAAACTCTGAACTATTTACAACAGTTATAAGACGATATTGTTCGATATTGTTTAGTCCAAAAGAAAGGTGATGAAATCGTCATGATCGTAGAACAATGTCGGATTGGAAAAAAAATTAAAATCCATTTTTTATTAGGTATATTTGGATACTACATTGGCTAAATATTGCGGCTACATTTAAAAAAATTCCATGTGTTTTAAATTTCAAATTAGTCCGAAAATTGACGGATTTGATAGAAACATGTAATTTTATAGCAAACTGTGTAATTTAATGTTATTATTTTTATTTTGTTTGAATACAAACACTTTTGTTTGCTTGTAATTTTCATAATGACAGAATATGAAATAAATAGTTACGGCAAAAACTAACATGATTATATTATATTGAAATGGCTGCCCTGTAAAGTTTACTATTGTCTATTTGTCAGATCCTTCATTCTACGAAAGGACGAAATGTTAGTAATTTTCATCAGAACTAGAGGGTGGGAATGCTCCCAAATAACGAATAATGGGCGGTCCATTTCGCTGTGGTCTTTCTTCTTGACGTTATTTGGATAATTATAATTTAATAATAATCATCGAATAATTTCCGTCAAACGTCATAACACACTGGACAATCAGTAGCCAAGCGGCTGAAGTCGTAAAAATTTGTTTTGCGTAAGATTAAGTTCCCAACTTAATGTAACAATCGATATTTAAATTAAACGCAAATTTACAAACTTCTATCAAATCATTTATCTTAAAAAAGTATGTTTTATCGTGTCGAGTTTGTTTGTTAATTGCGAGACGTTTCAGAAGTAGTCAAATCTATATTATATATATCTATATTTCTTGCCATCTCTATATATCTAATATTGAAACTAAAAATTTAAAAAAAATCAGTTGCAGATTCAGATTTCTGTATCTGTTTCATGATCATTTGTTAAAGTAATAGGCAAGTAGGTGATCAGCCTCCTGTGCCTGACACACGAAAGTAAGGTTATTAGTGCACAGCTGGGGATCGAACCTACGACCTCAGGGATTAAAGTCGCACGCCGAAGCCACTGGGCCAACAGTACTCTTTATTTATTAAAACTAAAATTTTATATATTAAAAGTTTTGTTTCATCTGAAATTCCATCCATATGACCTTGTATGAGCCGAGTTTCGGGAAGCTTCCACCTATATAATATCAAACTTATTTTATTACGAAAAATTGCAATGTCATTATTGACGTATACAGTTACAGAAGGAATACCCTTTATAAACATCGGACGATGTTCCGAGAAGAAAGGAGGTCTAATTATGTCATTCTATAATTTATCCTACAGGAAACGTTTACATTAGCACGTTCGCATATTACGCAATAAAACAACATTATGTACATTGTGTTTTCTTCCTATACATTTTCCTTTAATCATTTCAGGGACGTAGGCATTACCTCTATTATATAACGTATACGCAGTGGCGTAACTATACCATCTGGGGCTCGTGGCAAATTCTTTTGATGGGGCCCTATCAGTATAGTCACGTTATATAGTTTAATTTTAATATCTAAGCTTTGAGATTTTCAGCGTACTCAATTACACGTTGTATATGTCCCACTAATGGCCATAGGCCTCCTCTCTTAGGTGAGAGGGAATTGTCTGTAGTCCCCACGCTAGCCCAATGCGTATTGGAGACTTCACATTCATCCATAGAACATAATATCTCTTGGGCAGGGACCCACGTACACGAATTACGAGTTAAAAGGTAAAATGGTTTAAAATCTTATGCAAAAACTTAAGTACAAAATAATTATTTATCGTTCGTTCGTACCTTGATTTGAGAATTGTACATTAATGTTATTTTAAAGACATTTTATTCGACAGTTACTTAATTAATATATTTTTTTTGTTTTGTAAATGAAAGGTCAAAGGATCAAAACTATCTCATTTTTGTCATCATCACAAACATTATTTTTAATTTATTCCATAAATTCGTCTGCATATTGCTCATTTTTATAATATTGTTATAAAATTAATATTCTACTATTATTAGCGAGTGTACATATGAATGCAAAATCTAAGTTAAAATTCCGAATGCCAAATTAGTATTTTTTTTAATACAGGAGACAAACGATCAGTCATAAAATACCGAAACTAAAGACTCCCTTTTTTAATACTTAAAAGTCGTATCGTCTTGAAAAGACACTCATAAAGATGACATAACATTAGTTTCTTTTCTCAAGTAGGTAGAACTGATGTAACATTTACGCCTTGTTTCATCAAAATCTTGATGTAGGAGGAAAATACTAGTTTATAGTTATAAAGGCTAAAGTGTACGTACCTGTATCTCATCACCATATTATAAAGGGACGGTAAAGAGCATACTGATATTTGTTAACAGCACTTACGTTATCATTTTATAAGGCCATCCCCCCAGTTAAATACTGAACTAAAACTTTTCATACAAAATTTCGAATATCTAAGCGTTAATTTGTCAAACTAATGGTCAGTGGTGCCAATCCTGATAACGAAAGTGCCCTGAAGTGCCACACCCAAAAATCGCTAGATTTACACAACGCTATAAAAGCCTTAGGCCGTTTCTCCACTGCTCCGGTCCGGCGTCGGATACCGGAATGAGTCATGAGAAAAATATCGGAAGGCCGGATTGCGCTTCTCCACTACATCCGATCCGACAATAATCGATACTTGTATATATTTATCATGCAACACCTATATTAACTAAAACCCATATACTTTATTTTATTAATAAAACGTTCTAAATTCTGAATATTTTATTGCCCAGGCAAGTTTATTACTTTATTATATTGTCTATCTTAAAATATTATAATCTACTTAATAAATAGTTCACTAATACTATGGTATAAAAATATAAATAAATAGCAACATAATTTGATTTGGTCCAGGTTATCCAAATTCTTTCAAATTAAACAAACTATAAAAATAAACCTGTGAATAATAATTTATAACCTCTTGGATACTTGGACCGATAAAACACCGCGTTCCGATCTAGCAAGTTATCGGATCGTTAAAAACCGGATGCCGGAGTAGTGGAGAAGCACGTAAGTACTGTTGTGAGTTTCTAAATCGGATCGGTAATTAACGTTTGCCGGACCGGAGCAGTGGAGAAATGGCCTTAGGCTTTTATGGTTCTTTTGGACGCTTTTTTACGCGCATACGTTTTTGGAAGTTAAAGACTTCCGAACTTCTGGTGACAAGAGACAGATAACACAGTCAGTGACAGTAAACTATTATACTTGTTAACTTTTACTCCTTCATCATTTATTCACAACAATTAAATACTTTTAATGCTTTAAAAAAAAATGTGTAATTTATTTTCTTAAATATATGTAATGGAATGATATTTCATTAATTTGAATTTGACGCGTCGGAGTGACACGCGATAAAATGGCGGATGACGTGTAAATTAATTTAGTGGATTATAGTCTAAAAAGATAGATAAGTGGACATTAAATGTCGTTTGAATGAATAATTTAAAATAAAAAATAGCCTTTATTCGGGTACTGCATCTGGATTACATTGAGTCCATGTCATTATGTTTAACATTAGTACACGACCTTCGACGGACCTCTCATCTTCGCCAACACTTCCTAATCCTTACCCAGGTTTCTGATGTGCGTCTCTTTTGCCATTCCAAGTAAGGCTCTTTTTGACCCATCTGTTATCACAAACGCTGACAATGTGACCGGCCTATTTCCACTGTAACTTTTAGTATTACACCGTTTTTAGCTTTGTCTTAAAGTTTCAACTGAAGAAAAAAAACGCTCCATAAATTTAACCGGCTCAAATACAGGATAGAATTAAGAAAGATTACTTTCAAACTATAATGACGTAACACAATAAAAAAGGTAATATCTGTGGCGATCATCCGAAATCCCGGATCCCTTTTCGTACAATCTATATCTTATAGAGTTGTTTGGGTAGAATGTGCGTCAGTTATGGAAATAGCTACTAATAAATATTCTGATCGACTATCTGTTAAGATTATTTACAGATTCATTAGGCGTTTCAATAGTTTTTAAACTTGATTTGTTTATTCAATCATTGAAAACTATTTGTAAAATAATATTTGTTAGAAAAATACGCATATTATTTTCATGTGTCTTAAATAATATTAAATAAGTTCGTACTTCTGTACCTTTTGTTTGTTATAGATACTTTTTTCAATTTTGTTGATTTTAATACAAATTTTTGAGACGGCTGATCGCCACTTAGATTTCATTTCTTGGCTTTGTTTTAACGCTTATTTAGATGCATTTTGAATTGATTCGATATTTGCCAATTTCAATTTTATGTTTTGATTTCACCCTCAATAGTATTTCGAGTGTTTTGTCTTGTACTGAAAGTCTATGAATATTTATTATAATCAGTCCAATTTACCTTTATCCCTTAGACTTAAAATTGTTTGCCTTTTTTGACTAATTTTATTTCGACTTTAATCAAAGGTATCGAGGTATGTACTAAAGGCTTAATATTTATTGATAAAAAAATCTGTATAGGCGATTTCGTTCGAACCATTCTTTGCGATATACCTGCAAAGACTGCTCGATCGGAGTTGGAATCCATGGTGTTAAATTGAGCATTAAGACAATTAAATTATATAAAAAGAGTTAGAGTAAGAGAAATTTAGAAATGAAACAATTAAAACCAAAATAAAAATATTCGATGATAGTTTGTACGATGAAAGAAATCGTAACTAGCTTGTGGAGGTTCGACTTAGGTTCGATCTTTCCTTAAAAGGCCGTCAACCCACTTGCCAACATAGGCCCATTTGCCGCGTGTTCTATAATAATGTCACGCGTCTTCACCTGTAAATTGTCTTGCCTAAGATAATCCATGAATATTATTGGCGCCATTATTTTTCATACAAAGTATCCTGTATGGGTGACTAAAGGTAGAAATATGCCACAGGAAATATTTTTGACGAGGAAAGACGTGAAGAAATGACTATGAAATATGGTTATAAGGTCACAATGATGCTTGATATTTTATTTGCACGTCATATAGTACTTTAGAAGATACTGGTGTTTGCTTAGTGATCAACCGCATTACATAATCTAATGTGGGGCATTACCATACATTACATATACGGTATACCCAGTGAAGAACCCTGGAAAACGTAATATTTTCATTGTTTTTCACTATTTGATTTAAATAATTTACAAAAATGTTTTGATCGTAATAAAATCTTATACTACGCTAATTACAATATTAAATTGAAATTAAGTATTATGGGTTATAATAGGTAGGTAATCCATTCAAAAATCTGTGAAATTGAGCTATTTTAACTAAAGCATCCCTTTTCACACCGTTAACACAATTTGACAGAAAGAAACAATAGCTTTAGTTAGAAGAGGCTGATTTATTGAATTTGGAATATAAAAAATCATACCACTATGAAATTAATAATAGACCAATTTTAATGACATTTCATCATTTAAAGGTTTTAACCTTGTTATTGACAATTTACTTTTAAAATTCAATCCCTCATCAAATGACATCTGTAAGTGGTCTGCAAATCCTGTGATTGCCGGCCCCTGTTTCTAAGAACTCGTTACCTCAGTCACGGACACCTCCACGTGTTAGTCTCATAGACTAACACTTGAAGATATGACAGATAAATATAGTTGTGCCCAGCAACAAATAGGGGAGCACATATTGGCCATGGATGAGGTTCTGCTACTGTCTCAATACAATGAACAACGCTTCTTGTCATTGACCAACAATTGCCAGTGTGGTTTTAATGGGACAAATGCGGAGCCTCCATTGTTATCATGTGAGCCCAGTGTGCAGAGTGACAGTTTCATAGAAAAGTTAGTGTAAATAAAAGTGAAATTCTGTTATTTAGTGATGATATAGGGAAAAATATTGGTACTAAATTATATCAGTCCTCCGGCAAAATTGTAACAAATCATTGTATGCCCGGAGCCACCCCTGTAACCATTTTCAACAAAGTCTTGTGTGGAAATTACACAAATAACACAACTTTAATATTGCTTTTTGGGAGAAGGGGAAATGTAGGACAAAATGAATTGTTGTCATTCATTGATAAATTAAAATCACTTAATGTAGAGAATATTGTCTTGCATACATTTCCTTACATCAAAGGTGCACCAAAGGAAAATAAAATTAGATATAAGTTAAACATGTTGTTGCACAATACGTTAACTACTAACAATATACAATTAAATTGTGGCTTAGGTACACTACCTAATTTAATGGACATAAATTGTATATTTAAAAATAAGTATGTATTGACAAAGGATAGGTTCCGCCTACCTAATTATTATTTACAACAGATAGCTACTATGCTATCTTACTTTTTATTTACAACTAAAGCTAAACATTTAGCTTTTCAGACAACTGCTTCTATTGAGCAGCTAGCTTTTCAGACAACTGCTTCTATTGAGCAGCTTAGCTTAAGTGAATGTAGTGATACTTGCAGTAGCACTTCATTAAGTATAAATAATTTAAATTAGATAGTGTGACAATAGAGGCAAACTCTAGCAATAATTTAGTACAACTCAGCTCAACACAAACATGTTATATTACTAACAACAACTGTTTAAACTTGATGCATCAAAACATGCAAGGTATGTTGGGCAAAGAATTAGAATTGGAGTTGTTTTTAAAATCAAGTAAAATTGATGTCCTATGCATTACCGAACATTGGCTTAGAGAATGCCAAATCATCTTTAACTTTGATCAGCACCAAGTTGCAAGTTCGTTTTGCAGATTGTCGGCGATTCATGGGGGCTCTTTGATTATTGTTAATAAAAATTTAAAGTATAAAGAGCGTAATGACATCGTGTGTCTGTCTGTAGAACACTCTTTGGAAGTAGCCTGTATAGAGATTGAGAATTGCATTATTTTAAGTGTTTACAGACCACCAAGTGCATCTTACGATTTTTTTTGAAGAAAAGTTGGAGGAAATTTTGTGTAAAGTTAGTTTTAAGAACAATAAGTATATTATTGTATGTGGTGACTTCAATATAAATTTATTAGAAAATACCTCCATTAGTAAAAAAATTCAATCTGTTATTAAAATCTTACAATCTTGTTAACTTGTTTCTTGAGCCCACTAGAATTACAAGCTCCACTGCTACATGTATAGATAATGTATTTACAGATGCAGAGGCAATGCAAACCTCAATTACAACTGATCTTAGCTCAGATCATTGTGGACAGTTAGTGGCGCTAAAATGTAAAGTGGTGAAACAAGTAAATAAGAGCAGTGTGTTTGTTCCAGTGAATAAAAAGCGAATGGTGAGATTTAGACATAATATAGGTAAACGCCTACCTTTATTACCGGTAGGTACTACCGTTGATACACAATACAACAATCTAAGTGATTGTATTAATAAAGAGTTCAACACCATCTTTACCCCAAAGAAAGTCTCTCATTCGCAGTGTAAATCGTTTAGTGATTGGGCGACAGCGGGAATTTATAAAAGTAGACAACGGTTGTATGACCTTTACGCTGAAAAGTCATACAATCATAATGAAGAATTTATTCTTTATGTTCGAAATTATTCGAAATTATTTAAGAAAGTTTGTTACGCGGCCAAGTCCTTAAATATCAAAAACAAGATTAAAAATAGTACCAATAAAACTAAAATGACTTGGAAGATAATTGATAGTGAAACTGGAAGAGTCAGGGATCGCAATCAAGACATCGAACTATGTGTCGATAACACTATAATCAAATCTAACGAAGAGATAGCGATTGTTTTTGATAAGTACTTTTCTGACATTCCAATTTCGACTACTAAGTCTCTTCAATCATCTCCCGCCCTCGCCGAATCGCTGCTCAAAGATAATGTAAACGAGTGCAAGGTCAGTTTTTCATTCCGACCCATTGGTGCCGACGATATAGTGAGGATATTTAGAACCATAGATATTAAGAACACTACCGATCTTTGGGGTATTTCTGTAAAAATAATTAGTAGCATAATTGATGTAATTGCTCCCCATCTAGCTATAATTTTCAACAATTGTATTAAAAGTGGCGAGTTTCCCGATCTAATGAAACATAGTAAAGTTATTCCTTTATTTAAAGCAGGTAGTATGTCCGACCCCAGTAACTTTAGACCAATTTCCGTACTACCTACTTGTAGTAAAATATTTGAAAAAATTATATTAAATCAACTGGTAAGTCATTTTAACGTAAACAAATTATTACATAATAATCAGTTCGGTTTTACCAAGGGTCGCTCGACAGCCGATGCCGGTGTTGAGTTATATAGATATATAGTTAAGGCTTGGGAGGAGTCGCATGACGCTTTAGGTGTTTTCTGCGACTTATCCAAAGCATTTGATTGTGTCCAACACGAGACCTTAATCGGGAAACTCCGCCACTATGGCATCAAGAATACCGCACTGAATCTTCTGACTTCCTATTTACACGGAAGAACTCAGAAGGTTGAAGTGAATGGTAAGAGGTCCTCTGGGTCGGCAGTAGATATGGGGTACCACAGGGCTCAATTCTTGGCCCTTTCCTCTTTCTTGTTTATATAAATGATCTACCTTTCATGGTAGAGAGAAAACATCAGATAGTTTTGTTTGCTGATGACACGTCCTTGATTTTTAAAATCAAACGACAAATAACAAATTTTGACGATGTGAACAATGCTCTGTCTTCGATTGTCCATTGGTTTAGTATGAATAACCTTCTACTTAATGCAAAAGACAAAATGCATTAAATTTTGTGCAAAAAATGCAAGGGTTATGGATACTAGACCAATTATAAACGGTGAGGAATTGAATCTGGATGATACAACTGTATTTCTCGGAATCACCATGGATTCAAAACTTCAGTGGTCCCCTCATATTAACGGATTGGCGAAGAGACTTAGTTCTGCAGCCTACGCGGTTAAAAAAATTCGCTCACTAACTGATGTCGATACAGCTAGACTTGTTTATTTTAGTTACTTTCATAGCTTAATGACTTATGGCTTATTATTATGGGGTCATGCTGCTGATGTCGAAACTATTTTCATCCTGCAGAAGAGGGCTATTCGTGCAATCTATAATTTAAAATGTAGGGAATCTCTTAGAGATAAATTCAAGGAAATTAATATACTTACCTTTCCCTCGCAATATATTTATGAAAATATTATGTATGTATACAAAAATAGTGATAAGTTTACTAGAATAGAACATACGCACAATGTTAATACACGGAACAAACGCAGGCTGCAATTTCCCCGTACTAGACTATCTAAAGTTAGTAATTCTTTTTTGGGGAAAGGGATACTCTTCTTTAATAAAATCCCAGAGGCTCTTTTATCACTGCCTTTCAATAAATTTAAGAAATGTATTAAAGAAAAGCTGTGTAAAAAGGCTTACTATAAAGTCAACGATTATCTAGTTGATAAAAGGGCCTGGGACTAGTGCTAGACAGGCTACTTTTAATCAATTTGCGATATTTGTTTTAAATAAGTGTTGTTTGATGATTTGCTGTTTTAAAAGAGTACCGAGAGTTTTTTACGCCGGCTTTTTCTCTCGGCCTACACCCTCTGTCTTCTTTGCCGATGAGTAGGGATGCCTTCAAATTTAATGACGTGGAATAAGTGATACATGTATCTTATGTTCCATAATAAACATATTTTATTTTATTTTATTTTTTACTAGAATTATATAGAAATAAACAACTATTTTGGGCAGAAGGATTTCGCCCCAGCAGCTCCTCTATAGACTATGTGCGCAGGAGATATTATATGACCATATGCGCAGACGCAAATGCACCCAATATTCTATTATATTCGACATGACGGTAGCAAGAGAGCTGGTGCTGCCTTGCGATTCTATAACTCACTTTTCGAACTCTCACAGCGGTTTTCGCAGCGGCGGTCGCGCTCAAATCAGTCGTGAAGCAGTCATTTTACGATTTGGCATTCTGATAAACAATAAACTACAAGCTCCCTCCTTATCCTTATTTCATACATACAGTAAGGACCACCAAAGTAGAAGTAATGAACATTATTATTTCGTAATCCTACAGCTAACATTAATAAATATAACAAAAATAGCGGCTTGTGAAGCGGCTGAAAAGCTAAAGCATCTACGCTCCGACTACGATTTTGTCCCATTTGGTGTCGAGACCCTTGGTCCGTGGGGTCCTAGCGCTATAAGGCTTTTTAAGGAAATAGCAAAAAGGTTCGTCGACATCACAGGAGACCGAAGAGCTGACAGCTACCTCAGACAAAGATTTAGTCTAGCTATTCAAAGCGGGAACGCTACCTTCGGAACCTTGCCTAAAGGGACTCCTTTTAATAATATATTTTATAGTTATTCATTTTGTTATATTAAATTGTTAGCTGTAGGATTACGAAATAATGAACATGAAATTAAGTTTTCAAATGTATCTATTTGTACAGTACGTATATATACAGTTATAAACAAATGACGAGGGTTTCCGTAACAATTTGAAACTGGATGCTTGATAAATGATAGTGCTCATCTCCACCTGACACGCCGGCTTGCACGTGCATGTAATAGTGATATATCGACGTAGGAAAGCATATTTGCTGTAAGTAGACATATTGCAATTGTTCACCAGAGCCAAAAAACTTAATTAATTTCGGAAAAAAATTAATAGTGTCGAACCTATCCATGATATTGCTACCATTTTTGAAACATATATTTATTTAACTGCCAGTCACCATTTGCAATGTAAACTTTTTATCCAAAGTTACTATAAGTACGTGTTTGGCTAGTTACAGCATACAGTTTTTTAAATCACAAACCTTTAAAACGCTGTAACTAAGGAAGAAAAATGTACGCGCGGAAATATTATCAATTTACAGCCGGTAAATATGCTGTATGCAGTAAATTTATGTATTTGGGTACTTTCAATTGCAATTCAAGATGTAAGATTAGTTTATAATTATGATTAGATCTAGAAATGCAGTGGGTCATTTGGTAATGTAATGTTTGGTTGTAATAACATGTCGTAAATGGTAAAAAAAACTAAAACTGTAGGTTCCCTAAGCTTGCTGTAAGTAAACTAATGTAAAAATCACACGCCGCAGAAATGCTGTAAGTAGCGTTAAGTTTTTAAATGGGAAGAAGTAAGTATTTGTAAAGTAAAAAATGGAGATTTTCTTTTGCTGTAAGTACAAATTGTCTAAAATGACTGGATTTTGGTCTACATACAGCATTTAATCTTACTAAAAAAAATATAAGTACGGGCGTTTTCAACCGCGTATGTAATTTTTTTTCATCGTAGAGACACAGGACTCGGGACATTCGATGCGGTTTTTTTTTCTGATTCTAATGGCAGTAAAAAGTCACTTTAGGTATTTTGTCTACATACAGCAAATATGCTTTCCTACGTCGATATACAGATACACCTTTTGAGATTAGTTATTTTTGAAGCTTCGTTATTCGTACACTGATTTTTGCTCGATTGTTAATGGAAGAAGAGAGAGCAGTGTTGGCCTAGTGGCTTCAGCGTGCAACTCTCATACCTGAGGTCGTAGGTTCGATCCCCGGCTGTGCGCCAATGGACTTTCTTTCTATGTGCGCATTTAACATTTGCTCGAACGGTGAAGGAAAACATCGTGAGGAAACTGACATGTCTTAGACCCAAAGTCGCCAGCGTGTGTCAGGTACTGGAGGCTGATCACCTACTTGCCTATTAGATTTAAAAATGATCATGAATCAGATTCAGAAATCTGAGGCCAAGACCTAAAGAGGTTGTAGCGCCTCTAATTTTTTTTTTGTTAAAGGAAGAAATCTTGAGGAAACTCGGCATCTCTTAAAATCACAATATTTATTTATATACTTAACATATTGTCCACTTATGTATGTATAAAACAAAGAGTTATTTACTTTAATTGATTTACGTACCAGTTCTCAAATCAACGTCGTAGAACGGACGAGAAGAAACTCACCGTTTGTTTTAAACGCCTAGATACGTAGGGGCTTTCTGGGGACTGGGATATTGTATCACTGGATACCATTTTTTTATTATAAAAAATATCCTTTATTAGTGTATATTTTCAGATTTTTTTATAAATCAATACCGCGTATATTACGTTATATTCACATTTATTTTCGTGCTTCACCCTTGAATGCACCACATTATGTATATGCAATGAAGTTAATTCAATGAATTCTGTCTCCTTCCTTTTTACGATAGTTTATATGAATATTTCCTTTATAGTTTTAAATTTAATGAGGAAAATAAATGGCGGAATAATAAAGTTAGTGTTTCGTCAAATAAGTTATTTACTATGTATAAGTACTATTCTATTACCTACAATTTATATAACATATATATAAAATATAAATAAATATAAATTGAGTACCTACCTTGCATTTGGCTATTATATAAACCCAGTTAATAATATAAGAATTTTTATATTTTCATTGTATAATCATCATGTACCCATACGGTAAAACTCAGCTTATAATCTAAGTACATAGTAATTAATAAATGATACAAAAATAGCAACTATGTTTGAAGAGGAAAATATTCCGAGATTATTTATGGTTTATCCGATGGTTTTACTTCACAAAGATGAGGATTTCCAATATCCGGGAAAACTGTTGGGATACAGTAAAAAATAAATTATGATTTGCAAACATACATGAGAGCATTTTAATTGTGGTATTTCCCCATGCGATTTCAACGAAGAATTGAATATTGATCTTTATTTGTTTACGCTGGTAAAACATATCAAAATTGTAATATATAAATGCGAATTTTATTATTTACGTTTCGTGTATGTATTTTCTGATTATTTTAGACGATAATAACAAAACTAACAAATTCTTTCAGGACAAATTCTTGGGATAGTCCAAATTTTAAACTTGGACTTGTAATTATTTTAAATTGTTGTGTTCAATTACGGTTGCCCATACAAGCGTACCATTTATTAAAAGGCCGGCAACGCACTGGCGAGCCCTCTAGCATTGAGAGATGGGTATCACTTAACATTACCTTTAATAGTATACAATTTGTATAAATATTTATTTTACTACACTAATTATATTACGTATACTAAAGATCATTCGTGATAAAGCGCCCACAGTATAGAAACAAACATTGTTTTCTTCACTTAATACTGTTATTGAAAACCTATTCCTGGAGGTTTCAATTTAGCCGCGACTGTGCAACGAATTACAAATTTAATAGCACCATTAATTATTGGTTCAGGAATCTGGAGCAAATGCCACTGAGAGTCAAGGACGGAGTTATGTATTAAAATTATTTATCTTATAATAATTAGACAGGGAAACGGTTTTTACAATGTAAGCTGCTTATATAAAAAACAGACTTTGTTCTAGGCCTCAGATTTGTACATCTGTTTGTGTATCTTGTTTTTTCTAATCTTACATTTCTACTAGCATTTCTTACTAGCCTTCTGTGCCTAATACATAAAAAAAAATTGGCGGAGAGTTTACTGCCAGTTCTTCTCTTCCGTTCTACGCCCTTGATTTGAGAACTGAAAGAGAGCAGTAAATGTAAGATTAGAAGCATTGAATGTATATTTCTTTTTTGACGTTCATAAGTGTACATTTACCTATATGAATAAATGATTTTTGACTTTGATTATAGGATCGTCGTGCTTATACCGGAAGAGCAACTATTTAATTGCGCACATAGAAAAATGTATCCGCATTCATGTGAATTAATGAACTTCTTATTATATTCTTCTTCTTTTTATATTCTTCTTATTTTTATATTCTTCTTCTTAGGGGGCGTCCATAAATTACGTGAGGTGTTTAAGGGGGAGGGGTCGAGTCAAATCTCATTTAATCTTACGTTGGAGAGAGGGGGGGTCTTGGCAAATATCACGCAATTTTTTTTCTGATTAAAAAAAAAATTAGAAAAACGGTTGACCCTAAAGGCCATCACTGCAACTTCCCGCTAACTCCATACCTAAACGCTCAACATTTCACATATTTTGTTTTTGAGCTCTTTGAGCTCAATAGTACGAATTCTGTGTTATTTTGAGTTATCCGAGCTCAAAAAGATAGCTTCTTACGCGTTTACGTAAGAAACCGACATTTTGAAAAATCTCACGTGAGGTTGGAGGATGGGGGAGGGGGTTGAATAAAATCTCACGACATCTCACCAGGGGGGGAGGGAGGTACAGAAAATTTAAAAAAACACCTCACGTAATTTATGGACGCCCCCTTATTATATTCTTCTTCTTATATATTAACGAACGGATTGACAGTCGCAGTCACTGGGCCAACCCTACTCTATTTAAAGCGGTAAACACGCATTCAATATAATCACCATGACGCATTGTTACTACGTTCGAGTAGATTATTTTGGTTATGGTATTGGTTTATTTTCCTACTGACGTTTGAAAGCATTTTCTATAATTTAAAAAGGGAAATATTTATTGAGTAGCCTTTAAAACTACTGCATCGATTTGAAAAAATGTGCCATGTCATCCATTAGTCATGTAAGTTAAATTTCTTTCCAAAATATTAAAAATATTACAGCTTTTGCCGAGAAAAGCTTGTTGGGAACAAAAATGTGATGTGTAATAATGTTCTAAAATATGTTAAAAATAAATTATTAATAATTATTCTTATTTTTATTTTATTTACACCTTTACACAAGACTTCATCACTTACAAAGCTAACTTTTACTAATTTTTTTTCCACTAAGTATTTATTATATTCCTTTTCTTTCTTTTTTTGAAACTGATGCGCAAATAGCTGCTGTGGTCTCTGGCAGAATGACCATCGCTGTGGAACATTCTGCTCCTCGTCAGCCCACATTTTTATATCCCTTATTATATTTTTTCTCTGATTATTGTTATTTTTGTGTTATGTCTATGTGTCTAATGACACTAATGACAAAGTGAATGACTGAATTATTCTCTAAGCTTTATTGAGTCTAAATCGTGCCAGTTTTCATTTTTCTTTACTGTACAAGTGTTAATTGCATTCATGAAAAATCGCTTCAAACACACAATTATTAAAATAATCTATCGTTTTATAAGAAATATAAATTTTCGGTGAATAGTTTTAGGGAATTATTTGAAAAGTTTATTAGTGGAGGAAATTCTATTTTCTCTGCGAATTTTCACGCTACCGACGCGACCCGTTATTTCTCTAATTCAGTCAGCGGTTCCATGATGTAATAGTTAACACCATGGAACCGCCCTGAACAGCGATCCGAGTTCAAATCTCGGTGGGACTTGTCTTTTGTTTGCACGTGTATTTTATATTTTCGTAAATGTACCCGTCTTAGAGCAATTATGAATAAAAATTGTTATCTTCTATATTACATTAAGAAACTAGAAATAACAGTAACTACAAGTAGTATATTGTGTTTTTAGTGGAAATAAATAATAACCGACCTTTTCCAGGTAATAACTGAATGACGAAATTGTAAGAAATTGTGTGAAACTCATTAGTACACATTAGATGTAATACATATGTAACAATTTATACTAAAAGCTTTATATGTTTGTATGTATTATACATATATATTAAACATTGTAATCCTTCCTACGTCGAGTTACTCGCAAATATTGGCTCGAACAAATTTCTTTGAAAGCTTTTTCTGTAGCGACACGTGACTCGCACGCGTGCCATTATATTTTTTATAATGAGAAAAATGTTTAATTGCGTATTGTGCGGGCTGTAAACTAATCTTGTGTAGTGCTCGTTAAATAAAGATTGCTGTGGATTATTCTTATAAAACATACTAAAATAATGAGACAAGGCAGATAAGAAAAGGCAGGAAAGTAAATAATAAATGTTATTAATAATATAAAGACTCTAATTGACATTTCATTTTGATGATATAAAAAAGGTTAGGTTTTGATTATGATTTTTTTTAATTTATATATTTTTGTAAAGACAGGAGATACAATCTCTAGGTATTTGAAAGATGTGCGTTGCCGCTAATGTGCGAGACTCCTCCCATAAAAGCCGGCAACGCATAATTAAATGGGTGTCCATGAGCTGCGGTAGTTATCTTTTATGGCATTCCCGCAAGTTCGTTTGCCTATGTACTAGTATGTAAATAAATTGTGCGTGTACTAGGTGTACACACGTAAGAAGTGAAACTTCTTTATGATCTTATTTTTCGAAAAATGATCTACTAAATGCAACTTTACAGAAATTCGTTAAATTAGATAAAGTTTAACAAAAGGCTTTTATTATCATAGACATGAATACAAATATTTCATTTTACCTTATTACTACGAAGATTATTATAGAATTTCATTAATTGTAATAGAATTATTACTATCATTGAAAAACGTGACGATTTGCTACAAAATTTCTCCCATACGTCGATAAAGAAGTTTCATTCCAACGCCGATAAAGAAGTTTGACATCAAAAAGCAACATGGCGCGTTACCGAAAAATGTGACGCGTAACAAAAAAATTGTTACACTAAATTTTTTTCCAACTAATAAAGAAGTTTTCATTAGTCACAATTGTAAACTTAAAATTATAAATGTTGTATTTAATTGTTGTTTGGGAATAAAGATTCCAATATACGTAGATAATCAATTGGCATTTATCGATTGCAATTTCCACCACTATTGCAAATCTATAAGGGGTTGTTTTTGCAAGATATAATTCGAATGGGGTGTCCCGACTGTGGCACGTGCCGCGCGTGGGAAGACCCGACGTAGAATTTCCCACGTAATCGAAAAGTACGAATTTGTTTGTTGTAATTTAATGAATTGTGGTAACTTTTGTGAACTTTATTCCGACACGCCACTACATTTTCTTAATAAAATATTAAATATATATTATTATTATGCGTCATACTAATGTATTTTGATAAGTATTTTCCTTAAGTTAAATGTAAATTATTATTAAATTTTTTTTAAATCCATTTAAATATACACGATATTTTCTACATTTTAATATATGTAACCTATGTTTATTTACACTACTAAGAGTATTATAAAGATATACAGTTTTATAGAAGACATCAATATTTACAGTAAAGTACGCGATACTTTGTCGAAAAAAATATTATTTTTGCATTTAAAAGTCAATGAACCGAGATAAGCTTTAGGCTATATCGGACCGAATTATTGCAGATGGAACCGCAGAGCACAGCTAGTTATATATGCTACATTATACAAATAAATCAATCCTTTAAAATTATAACAGTAGTACTTTTATAATAAAGAATACGTAACCTTTACGTAAAAATATCTCATTTCAATGCAAATAATACTAATTAAAGAGATAACTTAGCGCCCAGTAGATAGTAGACACCGGTGACTCCAGAGCTGATGCTTTCCTCGCTCAACGAGTATCGCAATATACCGAGAAAATTCTGCCAGCATTAAAAGTTTAAATTTATTTTAGTTTTCTATTTATCCATTTTGAATTTTTATTATGTAAATTTATATTATTCACACATTACGACTATATTAAATATTAAAAGTTAATTACCTATTCGATTTATTTCTTGAAAATTTACCCTATGTTTAACTATGGAGCAAACAAAATCCCGCCCCGCAGAAATGCGATATCCATACATCGTAGTGGGGTTTGTTTGTCCATAATGTGATTGTAGTAACTCCACAGATTGTATGCCTTCGACACCTTATATTTAAGGTGTTACCAATAAAAATAGCACCTTGTCTACGTCCCCGTGTCACTGACCGCATATGTCTTAGTCGTCACCAATTATAGGGTCTACGTGAATTATGACCCACCATATAGCAATATTTCACTGACGTACAACGTATGCTTTAAAAGGCTCAAGTACGAATGGAATACTGCTCATATCTTTGGGCTGATGCTCCCTAATACCAGCTTCTTCCTTTTGACCAAATTCAGCGAAGGGCTTGTCGAATTGTCAATCTCCAACGTATTACTGATCGGCTTGATTCTCTCTTTCTACGCAGAGACATTGCGTGTTTGCGTTTTCTATAAAGTGTACTACGGTGAGAGTTCGGAAGAATTGTTTGGGTTGATCCCTCCTGCCTCGTTTCAACACTGTACGAGCCGTATGAATTCAAAATTTCAGGTAGCCTTTCCCGTAGGCTTGTTTTCCCCCCCACCCCTATTACATTATCTTTTACACATCACATCATAGATGTTGTCAAACCTGGAAATCGTAATTCATCGTTTATAATAAAATAAAAAAAATAAAATAAATGGTTTCTAACTGGACAGTTCTAAACATTTTCAGTGTTTCCCACGTACTTAAGGAAGCCCGAATGCGACGTTTTTTGTTCAATTAGGAGTAGCGGTAAATTCACTGTTTTGTTAATAGTTCATGTTTTAAAAGTACATCATGGGTTTGCCTCCAACCAAGGGCGGATCCAGCTTTGGCGCCAGGAGGGGGTCACATAGTCGTGGTCAAGTCAAGAACTTATAATTTAATTTTGATAACAATAGATACAAGTAAAAAGTAGGTATTTTATTAATGTACGTAAGTATTGCTCTTAAAAATATTTATTTTTGATTGTACACTTGAAAAACTTAACACATAATATTGTGTACATACAGGTTGGTCCACCTAGTGACGTCAATATTTTTTTTTTAGATTCCTCACACCTGGGGGCATACGAAAATACCCCATGTATGTTCCGCGATTTTTGTATTTTCGAGTTATAATTTTTTTGTGTTTTTTAATGTTTTCTGCCAGCGAGGTTTCAAAAATTCCTATCTTTTTTGCAGTTTTTTTTCTGTGAAATGATTGTCTTAAATGTGGGTTCTAAGCTACCAATATCATAGAAAAAAAATGGTACTTAATTGGTATTTTTTTGTTGTAATCGGCCTTTAAGGTGGATAGGCTAAAAATCATTGAAGCATTAAGAATGTTTTTTTTTTCGACTTTTATTATTCTTATGGTAAATTAAACTTTATAATGTGATTTTAATACCCGTTAAAAAAAAGTAGCTTTCCTTCGGGTAAACCAGCTCTTTGAAAAATCCCCAAACGTTGTCGTTATGTATTCAAGTTGGAGGAAGGAGTTTTGAAAATTTATTATAATACTAGCTGATCCGGCAAACGTCGTTTTGCCATGTATATCATTTATAATAAAAAATAGGGGTTGATCCTAGAGGGGTGAAAATTGGGGGTTGTATGTATTTTTTAATGTTGTATCATGAAAAAATGAAAAAAAAAACTTCATCTTAAAATTAAAAAGTAATAATTTAGGGGTGGACTACCCTTAACATTAAGGGGAATGAAAAATAGATGTTGTCCGATTCTCAGACATACCCAATATGCACACAAAATTTCATGAGAATCGGTCAAGTTTCGGAGAAGTTCGAACGAAGTTCGAGTGTCGAAACACCGCCACACGAGAATTTTATATATTAGAAATAGTATTTTTTCAGTAAATTGTGTTTTTTATTTGTTATTAAAAAAACAGGTTATTTCATCATTTCGAATAACATTTTGAATTTTGATTGGTAAGACCAAAATTATTGTAAGAATCGGGAAACACGAGCTACTTTTTTTACGGGTATTAAAATTAGTAAAAAATAGATCGTATAGTTTTATTTGCCATAAGAAATATAAAAGTTAAAAAAAAACAGTTTTAATGCTTCAATGATTTTTTTCCTATCCACATTAAAAGGCCGATTACAGCTACATTTATTTTACGGGTATTAAAATTAATTAAAAAAACCACGTTATTAAGTTTAATTTACCATAAGAATAATAAAAGTCGAAAAAAAAACATTTTTAATGCTTCAATGATTTTTAGCCTATGCACCAAAAAAAATCCACCGAATTACAACAAAAAAAGACCAATTAAGTACCATCATTTTTTCTAAGATTTTAGAACCCTGTGGAGTTTTTAAACTTAGCCAGAAGCTATGGAAACTTCTTTTTGTATTTTTAAATTAAAGTCGAATGTTTGGGCAAATCCAGCTAAAAACTAAACTTCTATCTTTAAAACCTTTTTTGAGTAGCTTTAACTAATTTTAGGAAGCTGGGATTTTTTTTACTTGAACATCATTTAAGGCAATCATTTAACAGAACAAAAACTGCAAAATACCTACAACAAAAAAAGATATGAATTTTTGAAACCTCGCTGGCAGAAAACAATTAAAAAACACAAAAAATGTATAACTCGAAAACTACAAAAAATCGCGGAACATACATGGGGTATTTTCGTATACCCCCAGGTGAGGAATCTAAAAAAAAAATATTGACGTCACTAGTTGGACCAACCTGTATACACGTACATATTACCATCTTCTCTTGAAGACATCCAGAGAAACACTATCACGTTTTTTTTTTTAAGTCGAATCTCGCTGTTGGCCTTTAGGGCCTTTACAGCTCAGCTCGGGCTGTTTTGGGGAGCTTAGCTCGGCCTGACTATCACGTTCGGAATGAGGCAGCCTATTTATATTACATAACCGTGGTGAATGATTTGTCATAACAGCTAGAGGTATGTCGAGGGGTATTACGCTAAACTTCGCAAAAGTGAAGAGATGGTACGACAAGGGATTCCATCAAACAAAATAGAAACAGACAAAATACATTTATTTTAATAACTAAATCAATTTTTCTTTAACGTGTTTTCCCGAAACGCGTTATTACGTCATTTACGTCATCGGGTACGTTTTCATGAACGTGAAGAAGTGGCAGTCCGGTTAGGCGATCTTCAACTATTGAAGATCTTAGCCACGATTTAATTCTGCGCAACGTAGAGAAAGACCTTTCTGCTGTCGCTTCGCTGACAGGGTAGTGTATCCAATTTTCCTATATTAGGATACATATTGATGTCACACTTTAAAATAAGACTATGTTATGATATGTTGAAGTTTAGTCGTTCCGATTCCGATTGAGGTAAGGTCTAGCTAGACGTTTCATAGCGACAAGCGCGCGCAAGTGTGGCGCGGAAAATTCAAATTTTCGATGCGTTCATTCCCAAACGTTTGCCATCATACAAAGTTATTATAATATATTAAATTAATTAAATATTGAAGGTATGTATTTACATATAATCTGTATGGTGACAAATTTATATATAAAATCATTATGTTCAATTAGTGGTCCACCTAAGTCCTGCTCAGGGGGGGGTCATGACCCCCATGACCCCCCCCCTGGATCCGCCGTTGCCTCCAACACAATGTACAGTACAAGAATATAATATCTCAGTTACGCTGAGTTCACGCTAAACAAATATATAACTTTTTCCTTATAAAGCATTAACAGATGCGGCAAATTTTTAATTGATTAGATTAACGGAATGACAGCTACAATCGATCATATAAATCGATGACAACGAGGAAGAGTTGTAATTGGCAAATATTGTTATTATAATTTCGATTCGACCCCATTTATACTCACTCCACTGGCTGTGCGACCCAATAGTGTCTTGGCCTTTGAAATGAGAAAGTTCCAGCGCTGTGCCACCTTCTCGACAAAAAGGGCTCGTAGGAGGCCCCAACACGTTCTAACGGATCACGATAGCCAGTGACAAATTAAAAGCCGCCCGGCCATTAATAATCAAAATCAAAATCAGATTAGTGTAAAAAACCGCCTTCACCGGGGAAGGCGAGGACCTTTACTGCGTACTTCGCTCACTCCAGTGAGCTTTCGTCCTGCCCTTCAGGCGATTGACCACCCCGCGACCGCTCAAGCCGAGCGTGAAAAAAGCCCATTCAGGCCGAGCTACGCTCGCCTAAACAGCCCGACCTGTGCTGTAAAGGCCCTTAATGCCAACTGCGAGATTCCTTTCAAAAAAAGAAACCTATGCCACCTTCTGCCAACTACGCGCTCAAATCTATCTATAGACTTTTTATAAAAATTGTAGTAAAGATCGCTTGCTTTATTTTTGATAATAAATTATCAATATTAGACTTTTAAAGTAACATTTTTGAGGTTAAGTTTTTTTAACGGTTAGTATTAGACGTCGCGTAGTACACTTTTTATTACTATGAGTTTTATTTTCACCTTAAAACTTGTAACTGAATTTTAGCTCAACTTTAAACTTTTAGGTCATAATTAAGTAAAACTAACTAATTAGTCAATTATTCATCGATACAGGAAATTTGTTTGTCTCTATTCTTAAACCAGTCCCCCAAAGAGAAATTGTGGCACTTACGAGCGTTACAACACCTAGAAATCGTATTCCTCTATAATCTACATAATTCATTGTCGATATATAATCCTTTATATTTTGTTTTACATTTGCTTTAGTAAGTTGTCTTAATTTAAAGTTTAGGTTAATAATTATATAAATTTAATATAAATAATAATAATTTCTTATTATTTTTTATATTAAAGGTTTCGCACTTTTGCACTTGCTCACAAATTCTTCTACATTTATATTTTCTACTATTAGATTTAATTAATATTAATATTGCACTATATAATGATTTTTATATTTGATTTATATTTTGTAATTTCTTTTTGAGAGAACAAACTAAAATTACTGAGATACCTAACGTTACTAAGATTATGATTGGCCCATTTAAGATGTTTATTAATTGTACTTCGTATAAGTTATGATCAAAAACATAATTGAATGACAGCGGTCCATTGAGCACATCTGAGTTATGTGCACAAACATTTTGAATGTGATATGTTAATTATTGTGATATTATTTTATGCGTTATTGATACAGAGATGGTAAATGTACTTTGACGTACTAATTTGATACTTGCACCAAGGTTTTTAAGATACGCCTCCCTCTCACAACTAAATCGAGTTCTGGGTGGAAATAAAGCTTGTTTTGATTAAGTTGGTATATAATAAAATATAGTTTATTTGCTATTTAAAACAACCTTTAAATATTGAAAAAAGCATAAAAACCAATTTATTTAAATCACAAACACAAAACCAGATCGAAGTAGCTAGAGCATGTAAGAGGACGGTGTTACTATCAGAGCAGTCAGTTATAATACTGAAAAATTCATTTGATTTATACTGTTCTACTTGTTGGCCGAGTTCCAGCGTGCGACTCTCATCCCTTAGGTTGTAGGTTCAAGCCCCGGTCTTGCACCAATGGACTTTCTGCCTATGTGTGCATCTAACACTCGCTCGCACGGTGTTGGAAATCATCGTGTGGAAACCGCCATGTCTCAAATCCAAAAATCGACGGCCTGTGTCAGACAAAAGGCTGATCACCTACACGGAAACAATAATTTTAATTTCAACATATAAAAACCGGACAATATAAAATTTTAATATGCTATAGATTAAGTGAAATAGTATTAAAACTATTAAATCCAACGCCACAAATAATGTAACAATACAATTGAAAGCTCTCAACTGACCATACCGTTTTATTGCTATACAATTAATCCCCCTCTGCACACAAATCCTTATTATCATTGTATAAAGTTCACAATCGTGTAACATTTATTTAATTTAATAGACTGACCAGTGGCGAGTGTTCAAAGAAAATATTGACAGGTGCATTATGCAATTATTCCCAGAATAGAACGTGTGCCTTGAAACTAGAACATGAGTTGACAAATGTGTATGTGTGTGTTTTGTATACTTTCAAAAGAATATTATGTAAATACATAAAGGAGCTGAATATCACTTATTATCTTAAAAGCATTTAAGGAATGCAGAAAGGATTATACTTATAATTTGTTTTTTTTTCGAAAAGGTGAACGAGGCAAAACACATTTGCCGATATTTTGAATAAGTAACAAGAAGTATGTATATCGAATTTGACATTTACGTCGGAGAGCAAGTTAATTAATAGAAGGAAACAAACTACAGAGATTAATAAGGTGTACAAAATTGTTGACGACCTACCAAATGTACACTAAAAAACAAAAAACGACTAACGTCATTTCGGACACTTTTAGCTACAAACACAGACGTTTTTTACGTAAATTCTGTCAATCACAGTAGACCTACTGATGAAGGTCTACATAAATAGTGTCTTCTGTAAATAATACAGATATTTTATAAATATTAATATACAAAATTAGGCAACGAAATCTTGAACTCCAAAATTATTTCACCCCATAAATCATTTATTGAATTGTCAACGCGCATAATGAAAAATACATAACTGTAGTAATAAATATCACAGATGTAACCAAATAATAAATTAAAAATTTGCAATAATCGGACAATTGCGTGAAATTTACAACGGGCAACATTTGTAATTAAATTAGCTCAATCGAAATGTAAAGGCATTGGGGACGGATGATTGCGTTTTGCAATTATAGCTCTTATAATTTAATTGTAAGTAGGGGTCTAGAAATCTCGGAGCGAATAAAAGTACGATTTTATAAAGAAAAGTTTCAATAGTAAAACTAATTTTGAAATGCCTGTGCTTGATCACTTAATCCTAACCAGACTCTACTCCTTAACAAAATTGGTCTGGGTAACTTCGTATATATAATAACTAGCGAACCGCCCCGGCTTCGTACGGGTGCAATGCTGATACTAAATACACTAAAGAAAAACTGTGAAAGTTGTATATAAAAACATAGTGGCCCGCTCCGGTTTCGCACGGGTATAAAATATATAGCCTATGTCACTCTCTGAAAAAATGATTAAAATCGATCCAGTAGATATTTTGATAAATCTCGTAGGGTTCAGCCTGCGTTTGCAATGTAAGCGGAAAAAATGTAATTATTTTCGACATCGCATTAGATACCTCAGAAATAACAGTATTTCACCACTATTTATTGGATGTTATTCTACATATAAACCTTCCTCGTCAATCACTCTATCTATTAAAAGAAACCGCATCAAAATCCGTTGCGTAGTTTTAAAGATTTAAGCATACATAGGGATATAGGGACAAAGAAAGCGGCTTTGTTTTATACTATGTAGTGATTAACTTAATATACGAGTATTAAATAAAAGTGTGTCATTATAATCAGATTTTTTATTATGCCTCAACGAGAATATGCGTTAACTAATTTAGTGTGTTAAGTACACTTTTTTTGATGAAATTAATTTCAATGCAATATTTATACGCATTATACTTACTGCGATTGTAATCTTGATTTTGTTTTACACAAATTAAATAGATCTTTTATATATTAGACATATTATATAAACCGTTATCACGCACTGAAAATCACGCCTAAATTCGAGGCGTTTAATATAATAATAATAATAAGGCTTATTGGTAGTTAGTAGTATAGATAGTTGGTAGTTGCTATTATTACAGTAACCAAAAATATTGATTTTGTTAGTAGGTTAGCTTAGATTATGTTAGTAATAAATAGATTATTTATTTATGAATTAATAGGAACCCCGGTTTGGGTAAAGGCCTCCTCCAAAGATGCCCATTTTTGTCGGTCTTGTGCTATGGAGTGCCAGTTTATGCTAGTTGATCTTTTCAGTTCATCTTTCCAGCGGTCTAAAGCCGGGTTTCCACCGCTAGCGGAACGGACCCATTAAGGACTCGGTCTAACTCGCAAGAGTAAACTGCATACTTGTATTCCCACCAACAAATAGTCGGGCGGAAAGGACTGAGCGAGCAGAAAGAGTTGAAAGGAACTCGCTCAGTTCTAGGGAGCGGAGCGGAGTAATTACGGAGTCCGTTGAACTCGCAGTGACAAATTACATAGTAGCGTTTCCAGAAAGTGCTGAGCGGGGCGGATCGAACGAGTAAAAAGTGATTGAAACGAGTCCGCTGTGGCAAGGTCTCGCCGACTAGTTTGAAACGGACTCGCTCGCTGTTTCCATCACCCGCGCTCTTAAATTTAAATTAAATTAATATTTAATTATTTATTAAATTTAAATTAAATTAATATTATTTATTAAATTTAAATTTATTAATTTATTTTAATTAATTATTAAATTTAAAATAAAATTATTTTTTTTAATTTAATTTTTATTTTTAATTAAATAATTTTTCATCGTCTAAATCGTAGAATAGCCTATATTCCCCTTTCAATGTTCTTTCTCGAATGTGCTGGAATAACCAAAATCTCCGTCTTGCAGGTTTTTTTCTATGTTTAAGATACAATAATATGTACTTTTTCTTTTTGTATACATAATCACTGTCTTCACTTGATCCCGTGTCACTCAACAAAATCGCAAATTCGCAACAAAACAGAAAGTCTCCCCTTCCGCCTCTTGCCTGGTAGTCCTTTCCATTGGGTAACTCGTTTGGTCCACTTTCTGCTAGACATTCTTGTTTATTATAAGTATATTTAAATCATAAAATTATGATATGATTTTACCTGATTTAACCATATATATAAATAACAACCATTAATGCTAGACATTTTAATAAAAGGGATTAGTATTATTCTGCATAATATGATCTGATTGTTGACAGGCGTGAGGTTGAATATTAATAGATTTTAATTGTCACAAAACGTGAAATTCACCCGACAAACAAGTGACGAACCGCGGACGGCCGGAACAAATTGAAGATTTAAATTTCGAATCAAATAATTAGTCACTTGTTGTTGGCAATAAAATACGGTATGATTTTTTTACAGTTTATTATAAAGTTTTGCTATTAAAAATAAATTTGATAACTATTACCCTTAGATAAATAAAAAATAAAAGTGCGTGCGTACAAATTGCACATTAAGCACTTCTTTGGCAAACTAATTTTTAAGTTATGTTCATATTTATGCAATTGTCATTAAAATATTAAAAGTGTCGAAAATTAATTAGGTAATATATTATAGGTATAAATGTAATTTTTTTAATTTATTTCTACGATAATAAAAACACGTGGCATTTTAATTTACAATTCGTCATTTGAGATTTCAATTAATTATTTTGCATAATATATAAAATACTAATATTTCATAAATTCTCTTTATGAAATTTTAATTTTAAGAATAGAATTTCTACAAATTAATTCACCCCTCAATCGGTCTCAATCGCTCTCTCCCTTTTCTTCGACAAAAACGCTGCACATCTTCGTGACGTTTCACCCGTAAAAAATACCCTCATGCGCCTAAAGAAGTTTCATTTCAATAAATAAATATTTAAAAATATAAATAAATGACTCAGGATCTGCATAAAAGTGACGCCGTACTTTTCCGACGGATCGCCCAGAAGTCACCCGTGTGAGCCAGGGCATATAAACGCGCGGCACTGCAGAAGAGATGCAGTCCCAACAGTATCCTAACGGCTATGCTATCCTAGTATATTGAATGTGCAAGGCCTTTAGCGACCTGCTTCTGCTCTATTCTTGAAGGATCCTAATTCAAATTGGTTCGGAAATACTTCAGTTTTGGCAATAAGCCTTAAAAAGGGTGATTTTTACTAGAATATAACATGCTTCGGTTTAATATCAAGATTGTTCTTGAAGTCAGATATGCTGCACAAACCATCAGCATCCTCTGGACTACCTCAGGCCGACGCCCATGTCATCAGCATAGCTAACACTATTAATACCTACTTTAATGACACCGATACTGCAGCCAACAGGAAGACTGAGCAAATAAGTCATTTATATATAGGTAAAGAGTTGGAGACCAAATTTCGCCTTGCCTCGTGCTGGCCCACTTCTCCGTATTGTTCTGGTATACCAATACTTACATAAATTTTGTCTAGTTTTTCTAGTAGATCTGTGACAGTTATTGTTTTCCTTTGGAACACAACCAAGTATGTATAGGCTAAAACATTCGAATTTTAATTTCAAGAGATTGTTTTTCATATTTTTATTAATGATTTACTATTAAAAAATGCGAACAAGGTCAGATTTAGTTTTAAATAACTTTAAGCTTTCAAATTGCAATTAATAAAAAGAACATTTTTATTTATGCAGAGCATAAAAACAATTAAAGTTAATACTTTAATTATTGTCTTTAGTTCAAGTTTCTAAGTTTCTAGTTCTGGTGACTCTTTAATTTAAGCCTCAACACTCATATTGCGACATCTATCTTATACGATGTATAAGTGCAATAATTGCGTTACAGAAAAATGAGATGGCACTGATATCAATACAAATACAGTTTTTTCTTATACGTTTTATACACAAGGTTTTGTGTTAAATATTATGTTAAAAAATTGTGTCTTTAAATCAAAGTAATTTAAGACATATAATAACAATGAAATATTGTTGTTATATTGTTATGTAATGAGCCTATCAGCCTAGGTTTGTCAAAAACTGTCACGTTTGACAGCGACGTTAATCGATTTAAACTTGAGTTGACTCGTATTAATTTGAACTTCAATCAAAACGCGAAATACGAATTTTTTATTGATTTCTTCATTCTTCGTGAGATTTATAGTGTAAATAATAACTTTTCGTTCATTTTTTCTGAGTATAACAAACCATTTTGAAGTCAAATACTATTGAGAATAATATATAATATTCCTTATATTGATATCCATGTCTACACAATCCAAAACAATGCCGTTGATTGATCTCAAAGTATACATTCGCATCGTCGCTGCGGTATTTTCGGTATGTATTACTTTACAAAATCATTTAGACGAAGCCATTTCTGTCTACTTAATTTTAAATAAGACATTTTTTGTTTTATCTATCTACCGTCATGTTTACAATTCTTTGATAATAAAAATAGGAATCGAAACAGTAATATTTTTATTAAAATGTGAATGTTAAATATCTTAGTGAAAAATATACCTTTTATTGTGTATCTGTAAGAGCATATTATTCGAGAACGCCTGGTAGATTAGTTTAGATAAAATATGTTTTAATTTTTACCATAAAATATATATGGTTTCTTATCTTACCTTCCTAAAGTAATAAATTTTAAAAATTATCTTTGAACAAATGTGAAAGTATTGGCTTCTCTGTAAACATATTATTGTCCTTATCCCACGTACTGTTTACTTAAATACATATTTAATTACAGATATCATCAGCAACTGCTATTGTCATGACTTTGTTGCGCCTTCTAAATCCTCATTTGTATTATTTAGATGCATTAAACAACAGGGATATGGGTAAGCTATTCTTTATTATTATTTATATTTTATGTAGTAAAATAATTAATTTTAACTAATTGTTTTTCTAACTACTTGCAACAGCCGGCCACTTTACTAATGTGCAAATTGGACACAGTAAAGTAATGGATTACAGGAGTATGACCTTTCAAAATATCATTTGTTTTTTATTAACATAAAGTCCATTGCCTTCATATTGTCATAAACTAATGGAGCTTTAATTGCATTTGGCAATATTCATAAGTTAATAATATTTGCTAATATAATAATAAGGGATATTTTATCATCAACACAAAGTTTTCTGGTATTTAGTTAGTACATAAAATCATACCTTAGCATATGCATAAAGCATTTCATGAAACCCCATATAATTGGGAAACATAATTTAAGAAACATGGCTAATCAAGAACTATTTTAAATACTCTTCATAAATACAATAATCACTAGAGTTGGTAACTTCACTTACCATTTTTTCTATTATACTTATATAGGTATATACTATTTAAATAAAATTTATGTAATTTCAGCTATACACTATTTTGTCAGTGGTCTCATGCTTGTAACAAGTACTATTGGATTTCTAAACAGCCTCATAGTCATGAATCGCAGTGCTACGAATAACACAGGTCGGAATATAACAATATGGCTGTTGCTGGATTCCCTGTTTGAGACATCTCGAGTTGTGTATGTGTTTCTCTGTGAAATTATACTGAAGGGACAGGGACCATTACAATTCTATGAACTGATGATTACTATCATACAATATCGTAAGTATTATTGTACTTTTAATTTCAGGATGATTGCGTAAGTCAACACAATTTTGTTTTTTTGATAATTTTTTATAGTTGGTGTGTTATTTTTCAATGTTAGATAAGTAAATGATAATTTATATCCTTATAGTAGTGAACCCCAACTTTTGTCGTAATATAATAGCGCTAAAGTAACTTTTCATCTAAACCTGCATCAATTTTTCTATGAATACTTTGTCAAATTTATGTTGGGAGTTACTGAGTACTGACAGCGTATTTTTATTATTTCAGTGCTGGACAGCTTTCTCTACTGCCAAATGATACTCAGGCACTAGTATTAGGCGTTACTTTTATTTTGCATTGTTATAAATTGTTAATCTTGTTGGGCAGAGCTAGTGACTAGATATTTACAAATCACAACCCAAACAGTGCTGTGAGGTGAAGTTCTTAAAACAACATTGTATATATGAAAAATTTAAAATCGTATTGCTTTTTGAAATCTCAGCTGATATGTTTGATGCGATAGTCATAAATGGTGTTATATAATTTAATCTCATGATAATATCTATTACCCCGGCTCTGTCCATTTTATTGTAGACATTCCTATGTGAGACTGTAATTTATGATCTCTAGTAATATTCAAATAAGTATTATTTCAAGTGATATTACATAGTGTTAGACACTTTTAAAGTTTATTTTTAAGACCTCTATACGCCTCAAAAGTTTAATGGTTTTTTTATGGATGTGTTTTCTTGATGATTAATTCCTTTTTTTTAAATTTAATTTTGTTGCCATATTAAGCATTTACTAGAGTTATGACGTTGGATTCGTGTCATGAGTTTAATTTGTAATATTTTTGTTTAAAATTTAGTATAGTTCAATTACATTGATTCTGTTAAAAAATATTAACCTATAAAGTTTAGATCTATTTTATTAAATACACAGTACCTGTTAAAAATTGTTATCTCTGTGGAATCTGCCGTATAATTTATAGTTCGAGATATTTTATTGTGATTAAAATATCGCAAGTTGCATTGATTGAGTTGTTTGCGTAATTTTATGTTATGGGCGATTGTTAAAATCAATAAAAAAGAGTTATGGCCTCTAAGTGCCCGTTTTATATTAATTTCTAAGTTTTATCAAATGATTTAAATAAAAAATAAGAACGAAATAATCTTTTATTGCAAAAGGGTTGATAAGAAGTCCTATTAATTGTTTCACAGACGGTTTTAATAATTAAACAGACAACCCTAACTTTGCGTACTTCAAGCTGAGCCAGCCGACTTCAGCCTCACGAAATAAATCTTCTGCTGTGTTCGTTAATGTGTTTTGAGTGTGGAGAAAGGATGTGCGTTGCCTCTGACCTGCCTTGCGATTCTGTAACTCACTTTTCGAACTCTCACTGCGATTTTCACAGCGGCGGTCGCGCTCAAATCAGTCGTGAAGCAGTCATTTTACGATTTGGCATTCTGATAAGGAGGGAGCTTGTAGTTTATTAGAGTTCGAAAAGTGAGTTACAGAATCGCAAGGCTGACCTCAGTGACTAAGGTGGAGTTGTATATAACCTTGGCGATCGTTATAACTTCGTTATTGCGATTCACATGATATTATTGATATGACATGATGATATGATGTCATCATCGCTGTGGGTCGCTAACCATAAAGAAAATTTTATTCTAATAGGCGGCGGAACCTGATATAAGGTAGGCCTACTGCCCGTTTGCCCTTTGGTCCCTAAAAAAACCAGTTCTTACCACACAAGAAAAATGCGATAAAATACTTTAAAAGGTAGCTGATTTAAAATAAAACGACATTGTATCAATAATCTTTTAATCAGTGAGTCGATCATCCAAAAATATACAGCAGTAACATAATATTTGAACATTGCTATTTCTATTAGGGTGGTTGGGAAAAGTAATGGTTTAAAACAAATTTTCATCGGAACTTTTCGGATATCAAACTGTAGACTTTCACGAGACAATTTTTTTTTTATTGAAAATAATATTCAATGTTTTTTACATACGAATCTGAAAATATATTTAAACCTACAAGTACCTCTTACGCTACGTTTTATTTTCTTTCTTCAGGACATAGATTACTATAAAATCACAATTTTCCTTAACAATTAATGTTTTTAAAATAGAAAAAATCTCGTGTTAATCTGCCAGTTTCCTTCTGATAATATTACCATGCTACTAAACAATTTTCAAAACAATGTGACCTGCTGCCGCCAAAGAAAATCTATAAACTTAACTTTTTTATATTAAGTTGTAAAAGCCGTTTCCGGTGCAAGTCACAGTAACAATGGTTTTACTCCAAGTCCCAAGATATCACGAAGATTCCGAATGAATTTTCGAAAGGGTTATTAAGGGTTAACTTAGCCCGACAATTTAAAGATCAACATAGCGAATCACATACAAAAAAATGAAATTTTTTGACTACCCTGTAAAAGTTATAGAAAAAATATTTTCATCGTAGGCCAATTTGTGTACGTTTTTATCAAATATTATGATCTCCGAACAGAAAAAGCTCATGGCACTAAACTTCAGCTAAAGAAAACATCATCTAAAATTATGTCTATCGCTCAAAGTACGAAAATACTATGAATTTACACTTAATGGCACTTCTAACTATCCTATTTATCGTATAATCTTGAAGGCGTGATGCGCGTTTGTACAAGCGGATTTGTAAGGGAAAAATACGCTAGTCTAAGCGTTCAAACTATTTTCGATAAAAAGTTATCTCTGTACAAACTCGTTTTAAACACTAATGTGTGTTAACTGCAATAAATTTTACAATAGATTCTGAATCTCACAACCCACTACTGAAGTCATATAATATATTATATAGGATAACGTCGATTGTACGAATGTTAAATCTTTCGTTACCCTATTGAGACGTTGAGATCCAAATAAAAGGAACTAATAACTAAAGAAACAACTGCAATGCAGAACAATTTTCGCCGATTCCTATGTTTTTTATATGAAAAATATCAAGATATGAACTGGACGTTGAACTGCACGATGAAGTCATTAGCTCTATCGGGCCAGAAATATATTGTCTCTTGTTATTCGTTGCAAAAAACCGTAAATTAAGCATTTCTATAAACCAGTTGGTTACCAATTAAACTGCGAAGTTTATACTCACAGACTCGTACTTTCATACGCGTATATATACGGCATACGCGTAATTTATAACGGTATATATACGCCCATAACCAATTAGTAAGTGATACACAGGAATCGGGAAAAACCGAGGCGTAAACTACAATATTGTCATGTATCTATAATATACTACAAAAACGTATATTTTCCTTTCTTCCGCAGGACGACTCTTCAAACTAGAAATAGAAAACGTATTCAGCGCGTTTATTATTGAACATGTCATCTAGTACTTTAAATACGATGAATGAAACTAGCATTTAGCAGAAAAAGGGCATTTGTCGTTGAAAATTTTCCATCTCTTTTCAAGTTGTTATCAGAGCCATCTAGCGGACAAAGGTTGACACTACGAGGATATGTTTCGGCGTCCTTATTCAAAATCTACTAAGTAACAACTTAACCTAAATTAATACTAAGGGCGAACCCTTTGAGACATAAAATGCATTTGCCGAAATATTTTGGCCTTAATTTTGAAAGGTACGAATGAGGAACGAAGATTTCTTCGCGTTTGGCACCTTCATGTAAAAAGCACCAATTTAGACCAATATAAGATAATCACCAATTCAATTAATTATAAAAATGATCGTTTTATATCAAAACTGATCATAATAATTGAAAATTAAACTTCCGAAGGGAAGCTTCACAGGAATAATCATAATTCATAACGTACCAACCGAAACATGCAAAATCTATAGATTGAAGATCTTATTCTATTTGCGATTACAGATAATTTTTAGTAGGGATCTTCATTCATTAGATTTCCGATTTCAGTTAGACAATGTGGGGAATAAGACGTCACTGAATGAATTTTCACGACATTCGGACAGTTTTAGGAGAATTTATTTCACATTTAGTATTGGTGTTTGAATTTATGTCTTCTACAGAAGTGAATACGACAAATCCTCAATGTAAAATGTAAAGTCTCGATCCGTTGGGTGTATGCACGCAGATATTCTGATCCCATGGGAAACTTCATTCAATGATGTCGTGTGTACAAAGTAAGCGGGGCTAGAAGTTCTGCTGACGTTTGCGTTTGAGGGATATCGCGTCTAATATGGGCCGACGTTTGCGGTCGTATAGGGCGTGAAGTCGCTCGATTTCGCCTTCCATTTCCACGTCCAGACGTGCTTGGAGCGTCTCCAATTCGCCCTCCGACAGGTACGATAACTACATGTGATATAGCCATAAGTAAGTCTGACTTGACAATGGAGTTAAAACTTAAAAGTAATCTAAAATGACACCAATGTTATGTTAAGCAAAAAGCAATGTGGTAAAATAAAATGAAAGACACTTATTAACTTCTAAGAACACTGTTTAATGAATTCTTTTAAATCCATATTGTTCATTTTTGAAAATGATGAACTGTTTTTAGAAACGGTATTCGAGCACGAGATACCATCTCGAGTGAAATGTCTGCCGCTATTATAGGGACCGTTCACGTATTACGTAAGCAGATTTACTGCAATTAATCCCCCCATTCCTCTTGTCAGCAAAAGTAAGCAATGCTCTCAATAATAAATGTACATAAACATATTAATTTTTTTTTTTAGTAGGAATCCTCGAAATTCGTTTTCAAGCATAGACAATGTGTGGGTAATATGTGTAAAAAAAGTAAATAATTACTGTTGACGTAATCACCAAATAAGAAATCAAAGACCCAACCCTTTAGTGAACGTAATAACTGAACGGCCCCACATCAGATATTTGTGCTTTGTTTTGAAAATAAAACGACAAACATCTAGTCCTTAATCATGTACAGTGGCAGAAGATATTGTAAAAGCGCTCCATGCTTTGCACCACAAATGAAATACTAATTTTAATATGTACAATAATATTTGCAATGGATTTTTTATAACACTGTATTAAGTAGACATGTTAGACATGTTTAAAAACTTGGTTTTTTGAATTTTTCACATAAATTTTGAGGTTATGTGAAAAATGTCTGAATACAAAAGTTTTAGATCTTTTTATTACCTACAACTTTGCCATTTAACTTTCTTCGATAGGACTTTTAGTTTTGCCGGAAATCGAGATAAACCGTTTTTTACCCTTAAAACTTCCCCCCTACCCCTTCCCGACCTCAGATCGCCCGTAATTTATGTTTCCTTTAATTTTTATAATATTCTCCTCCTTTTCCAATAGGTTTCATCCTACTATTATTTTTTTAGGTTTCAAAAATTATCGGCACTGGTCTATATAGCTATTGGTTGGACTAAGAACGTTTGATATTTGCATGGAAATGCCGTGGCTTGTTTTTAAAGTATGGATTTAATTAGTGACACTACATTACACATTAACACAAAGAATCTGATAAAGAGGAATCTAAAGGTGAAACTAAACATTGCTACCAAAAACATCTACAATATTTAATGTTAATTTGTTATGTTAATAGTTTTATGTTATACAATAATCGCATAGCATAGAATTCTAGTTTAAAAACAATTGAAATAAATTGAATTTTTTAAATATCATAAAAACTCACAGAAATATCTACACTTTGGCATTTTTTTTAAATTATATTTGGAATTATTGTACAACATAAATAACATAGATTATTACTCGCACGCCCCGTGCTGTGTTAGATATTAATAAATCATATTATAATATACAATATGTTATACATAAATAATAAGGGAATTGATGCACAATGTTGTCATTCTAATAAAAAATCAATCTTATTTTAGAGACCAAACATATACAAAAACCTTCATTATAACTAAAAAATTGACACTGAATATAAAATTTCTACTTTTTCAATACAAGAAAACCATATAAAGGCCATGGGCGGTATCTATAATTAATTTTTAACATGGTTTAGAATTAATAATTCTATCTTTTTCATACTAAATAATAAATAAACAAATATACTATGTATGTTGAGTACTGTACGCGAATGAACGCACGTGCACGTAGTCAAAAAAGTTCTATTGTCCATTGATAAGATCTTGCCTTGAAAATATATATATTATATATGTCATGTTAAAGAAATCATTGTATTGTGGTTATTATTTATGACTGCTTGCTATTCATCATGAAGCCTTTATAATGCGAGCTTTTTTACTTTTGTTGAAGAATTAAAAATGAAAAAGCTTATTCGACCTTCCGAAGTTGAATAAACTGTTGTTCTAGATAACGTTATCGATTTTTTGAAGTTATACTTCTTTAGGCGCGTTATGAAAAATTTATGAGAGTGAAATTTTACGATGCGCGCGCACCTGTGACACAAAATTGGGAGTGTGAGCATAGCGTGCGCGAGCGAGATAGGAATAAGACAACCTACAAGTAAAAAGAAATAGAATATGCGTGAAGTTCGTATGCCAAGAATTTTGAATGACCATAATGACATTTGTCATTTACCTTTTAAACAAATAAAGGAGTTTTGATTATTTTTTCAAAGAAATTTATTAATTTTATATTGTGCAATACTGCCAAAGCAACAACATACTTCTTAGTGTTTGGTAGAGATGTTCTAAATATGTATATCTTATATATAAAATTCTCGTGTCACAATGTTAGTCTGCATACTCCTCCGAAACGGCTTGACCGATTCCTCTGAAATTTGGTAAGCATATTGGGTAGGTCTGAGAATCGGCTAACATCTATTTTTCACACCCCTAAATAATAAGGGTGGTCCACCCCTCAATTTTTTTTTTTCATTTTTTTGACAAATTTTTATTTTTTATTTTTTTATGATACGATATTCAAAAATACATACAACCCTAAGTTTTTGCCCTTCTATCACCAACCCCTATTTTTTATTATAAATGATATACGAGTACATGGCAAAACGACGTTTGCCGGATCAGCTAGTAATAATATATAATTTTAACTAAATATAATTTATACACTTAATGTAAGAGAATAATAATAAATAATTACATATTTATTTAATTTTTCAAATGTAAACTGAACTTAATTGACTATAATGACTCCTTTTCCAGTCTTTGATTATTTAATTGTAATTAATTATTTGCATGCAATCAAAAACTATTTTTAATAATGCCAAAGAAGTATAACTTCTTACGCGCGTACATAAGTACACGCACCCTTTTTTTTTTAAATAATGTGTTTACTATATTTGTATTTATTGTGATTGTATTTTTGTGTATGTGTGTGTAAACTCACGGGGCGCGCGAAGAGGCAATAGAGTGACGACGTGGAGTTGACTTACGAATTCGAAGTTCCCAGATTCGATTAATGCCCCCACACTTGCCGCGCCACACACTTCTGCCACCTGCGTACTGCGAAGAGATAGAAAGAGTTTACACTGTAATTTGTAATGGTGTGTAGCGAAACCTATATTCTACGGCTTTAATCACTGTGATGACGTATATCCTGAAACGCGGTAACGAAGTATTTCCCACTAAGCATATATACAACTCCTCAACAGGATTCTCGACCAAGGCTAAGGCATCCTTTCTTTAAGTTGGGAGGAAGAGCAGACCTCTTTGAGGTGAAATAATTTTCGGTAGGTCCAGGGTTTTCAAGTTAATTCGTTACAAACATATTATATTACTAGCTTTACCCTGCCACGCTTCGCTGTGGCACGAGTGTTTTCCTCGCTGCCGGCAGATGGCGCGGATCGTTAAAAAAAACAGTTTTTTCGCGGTTTCGGATAGAATGCAAAAAATTGATAAAAACAATCCTTGATGCGGATTATATATCATGCTAAAGTTTCAGCTCGGTCGGTGCAGAACTTTTTGAGTTTTTGAAGCATACACAAACCAATATAACCTGTATATAGTTATATAATACATATATTTAGATTAGTATATAACAGTTATTACCTAATGGTATCAGCTTCGGGCAGTCGTACATGTGCGGTTAGCGTCCCATTGGGTGCGGCCATGTTGAGGTGATTGACCTCCTTCTTCTCAAAGTGCTCGAGAAATAATGGCCGATATTTCGGCTTATTCGTGTCCATTGGGTCGGTATCATGGCCTGAAATATGTTTATATGAAACGGAACAATTAAAAATACACTTTTAAGACTACAAAACCCTTTCTATGAGCTGTAAATCAGATTAATTGGACATCTAAATCATTCGGATCAGTTCAGGGTCGAAAGATGTGTTTTTTTAATAAAAAAAACACGTGCATTGTGAAACTGTATGATTTTTAATCGGTTTAAAATGTCAATTTTTCCTTCTACAGTTATAAATTATAGAAATTTTATATTTTACTATCTATCTGTTCACACATGAGATAATATATAAGGAGTTGTTAACGTAATGGCTAGGTGTGCGACTCTTATCCCTGAGGTCATAGTTTCGAACCACGGCTGTGCAACAATAGACTTTTCTATGTTAGACTCGTACATAGTAGAAGTCGCGACCGAATCAAGAAATTCCGTAACTAAACCTAACACACGATGACGTAATATAGGTACGGCCAATACGCTATAAAGCGGGACAGAACGCATACTGCGTCTCACATCGGCCAAGCGTGATCAGTGACGTAGCGTAAGCGCGGTCGGTGCAGCCGGTACGCGTTAGAGTGAGACAGACTATATAGGCGTGTTAGTCTGAGTCTGGTAGAGTGGTAGATTGAATCAAAGAAAAAAATACTGCATAAATGATTTTTTTTTATAAATAATTATGATTGCATAAGTTGATAGAAAATGCTATGCAATAGCTTTACCCACGTTTTTTTTAATAATAATTCCTTTCTCTTAATAAGCAGTAACGCCATCTATTGGTGACTTACGTTTCATAGTGGCCAGGTCCTGCTCATTGATGACCATAGTGGCCAAGCCAGCTGCGAGCTCGGTGGTGCCATCTCTCGCGGGAACCAATGTCCCACTCGCCTGCTTCATCGTGTCCGAGTTGTACGAAGCGCCGCCTGCGCAGCCACTCTGCGATTTCAAATAATAAATTAAATAAGTGTACATTTTTTAAAATCTATTTTCTTACATAACTATCATATTACATATCACCAAAAATGGACATTATTTTGCAAATTTATTTGACTAGAACGTGTGCTATTTGGCTCTATTTAGAGATTTCATAATGTATATATATAAAAATGAAACCCGTTTTCCGTTGTCACGGCATAACATGAAAACGGCTTGACCGATTTGTCTGATTCTTTTTTTATAATATTCCTTGAAGTACGAGGATGGTTCTTACAGAGAGAAAAATAAAAAAAATTGAGTGAAAAAGTCTAAAAACAACACTTTTCTATATTCCCATACAAAATATTCGTAATAATATTTGGGCAATTGAAACGCAATTTGCAAGGCAATTCGAACTTTAATACCATATAATAAAGTTCAAATGTTAGTGGAGGGGTTCCGGGAAGGTAAATTTTTATTTTTTGACATAATGTATTTGTTGTCTTATCAACTTTTTTTTTATCTTACTAGCTAGACCGGTGTCCCGAATAGCAGAATAAGTATTTAAAAAAAATAAAGAATCGACTGTTAGGCGGTACGATGTTCGCCAGGCCAGCTAGTAATACATTAAAATTACCTCACCATTACCATTGAACATTAAAATTTTAGATAGATAGATAGCCGAACAGGCGTAGACAAAAATGTCATAATGATGATATGTATGGTAGAATAAGGTATAAATAGATGTGTCAGCTATAATGACAAATTTGTCATTAAACCAATTATAACTGTTTGACATACAATATTTTAGAGAATTTGGTCAAATTTAATTAAATGTCACCTCACTAAATTATAGTAATTTAAAGAATTTTCTTGTGATTATTGGTCTAGATCTATATTACGGTTCACGGTTCAATCGCGGTTGGACAATATTTGGATTCAGCCAGAAGTTAACTATTAAGGATAATATAAACATTTTTATTGAATAATATTTTACTATTTGGTGCTGCTCCCCTACTTGTTTTAATCTTTCAACATTTATGGATGCTTATGATAAATTTTAAAGGAATTATAAAACTAAATGATTTTAATAAAATTACCAAAAAATCTTTTGCCATCCATTAAACGTTTCTTCTTCTTCTTGTTTAAGTTCTTCAAATCACAGTTTACATATCAAATACCAATTTATGAAGCGTGGGGGGGAGGGTTGAATATATAATTTGGTCTCCGGCGAAAAGTCAAAAAACAATTACAGATACCGGCAAAGATCTTGACACAATGTCATTGTCTGAAGCAATTTTTAGGTATCACTGGAAGGGGCGGCGGGAGAGTGACGTGTCGATCGCGAGATTGGTAAATCAGTTGATGTATCGCGCTGCGCAAATGCCTTGTTTAATGTTCAAGATGTTTGCCGGTATCTGTAAGTAAGCTGGGAATGGGACCTTGTTGTTAATGGTCCTTCCGTCCACTATATTTCATAAGACTTATACATACGGCCGCAAATGTCTTGGCATTGGAGGCATTCATGGCGGTCCTGTAAGCTTGACTCTCTCGGATTTCGTTCGCTTCCGCTATCATCAGACTCAGAATGTGAGGCTGTTTGGCGTTACCTGGAAAATATCAAATTTAAAGCGAGATTTTTTAGCTCTGGGCCTCAGATTTCTGTTTTGGTGACCTCTCTTAATAGGCAAGTAGGTGATCAGCCTCCTGTGCCTGACACACGTGGCTATACCCATACCTACGATGTTTTCCTTCATCGAACGAGTTTTTTTTTTAATAGAATCTCGCTGTTGGCCTTAAGGTCATAATATATGGTCGCCTAACTACAAAAAAGTACATTGTTTCCTTCCATTTTTCGTCATCATTTCTTGAAGTAGGGCGAATTAAAAAAATATATGGTTGGGCTGAGTTATGTATCCATTTTGAAAGATCGATAGACGATTTAAATAACTTCGCTTAATATAAAAAAATCCAAGCATAGCCAAATTTTGACACTTTGAATTCATTTTATGACGAAAATGTATATAGAACATGATTTTGAAATTTACACGATATATTTTATCGCAAGCCAAGTAATCCATTTCAGAAAAAAAAATGATAAAATTACATTAATTTAACGTTTTACATAACTAATTGTTATTACGGGCCGGCGCGCCTCAGAGCTCCAGCTCTCCACTGCGCCCCGCAATCCACCCAAAGACACTGACACAGCAATTCGTGCTGGGATAGGGCCTTAACTCTTAAGGGTCGGCCTGAATGGGCATTTTTCCCACGACTAGCGCAAGGGCGTCTCCTTCGAGACTCGAACCTCGGCTTGGGCCGTCGCGGGGTGGTCAATCGCCTGAAGGGCAGGACGGAAGCTCACTGGAGTGAGCAAATCTGATTTTGACTTGGAACGAGTAAAGACAAGAAATTTATACGCGCACAGCCAATATGAACCTACGACCTCAGGGATGAATCACACGCTGAAATCCAACACTACCCAACAATAATAATCAACTTTTAAATAAGAAAACAGATCTTTTTGTATAAACAAAACTTACCTATGAACTCATGTGTCAATAGGAATTCTGCCGTGGCTCTATCTTCGGGGTTCTTGATGAGGCACTGACTTACGAAGTCTATGAACTCAGGGGACCACTTGTCTGGCTCTCTGTAATAAAATATCTAGTCTATCTAGAAATATCTTCAATATATTAAAAAATTCAAAAGTTAGAGCTTTTTGATATTGTCTTCTATAAAATTGTAATACTTCACTTTGCTCTATTGTCTATAGTTTCCGCAGTGTACGCTCGATAGGCATTTTTATAGTATAGTGTATCAATTTTTTTATACAAGTTAAAAAAAAATCAAGTCTTTATTCGTCAGCTATTGGTGAAATAATTTTTGAAATCGGTCGATAGTTTTGGAGCCTATTCAATGCAAGCAAATTATCAAATATTTCCTCATAATATTAGTGTAGACAAAAACAGTGGGGTTACAACTCTTGGTCTTGGTCTCAGACTTTTTTATGACTTTTGGATGTCAGATCCACTTTTGACTAAAGCACTTTATAAAGGTTCATTGCAACTATGTGAGTGTTACACGCACACAAATGCGTATTGAAAAGATAAAAAAAAAACATTTTTGAAGTGAAACTTCTTTATCGGGGTTGGAAAAAAATTTAGTGTAACATTTTTGCGTTACGCGTCACATTTTTCCGTTACGCGCCATGTTGCTTTTTGAAGTCAAACTTCTTTATCGGCGTTAAAATATGACATATAGTATGTGTTTGACTTGGAAGTTTGACAACGGATTACATTTTCGACTTGAAATTTGCTAATCGCAATTTGCAGCAATTAATTTGTAAATTGTATGCTAGGCAGTGTATCAAAATTTGCTGTGTTTAAAGAAATAGTTTCTAATAAGGTCATAAAGAAGTTTCACTTCTTACGTGTGTACACCTAGTACACGCACACATTTTTTTGTATTTAATCTATTCCTTGCGTTTGTGTGTGTATATAAGCAAAATATGTAGTCTTTTATATTGAAGTGTTCATAAAAATTTATTTGAAAATTCACCTGAATGATGGCGGAGGTTTGGTTGGTATCATAAAAATAGCCCTCATCGGATGAATATCTCCGTACGGCGGTTTCCCTTCGGCCATTTCCAGTGCGGTGATTCCCAAAGACCAGATATCAGCCACGCAGTCATATCCGATCTCCTGTATCACTTCCGGTGCCATCCAAAATGGCGTACCAATTACTGTGTTGCGTTTCGCCATTGTATCCTGAAGTTAAAAAAATAAATTGAATTTGGCTGGTATTAAACATTATAAAACCATTTCACAAATCGAGTAAAAATTCTAGAAACTCTTAAAGAAACTTTTCATGTATTAAAATCGAATTATTGAAGTTATAGTTCTTTTGGCGCGTTAGGGAAAAATGATGAGAGTAAATTTTTACGATCACAAAAAATCCGACACCCTGAAGTTAGCTATAGTCAACACCTACAACCTTGTTCTATTGTTAGTTTTTCTACATACGTAGAATACAACTTTTGGATATTTTTATCTTGTTACGCCAAAGAAGTATAACTTCTAACGCGTGTACGTAACACGTTTTTGTATGTGTTTTGTCTGCTTGTTACTTCATTAATATGATATTGTTTCAATATGTCAAGTGAAGTTCATTAAAAATGGTTAATGTAAATTTAGATCTCCTTTTTTTAATATTGCCGTTCATAAATTTACAATTACCAATAAGAATAAATAGATGATTTGACTTACCGTCAATTGTCCAGCCACGCCAAAATCAGCCAATTTAGCGTGACCCTCCATGTTGAGTAAAATGTTCCCCGCCTTGATATCTCGATGGATCTTTCTTCGACGGTGAAGATACTCAAGACCTTTCAACGTATCACACAAAATGGTCGCAATTTCGTCCTCTGATAGTGTTTTCTTCCGTAACCTCATAATATCCGAAACAGAGCCGGCACCGCAGTATTCCATAACAATCTGGAAGTATTTTAATAATAATTTTCAACATAATATACCGTATAAGCTCATGAATTAAACGATTAAAGCCAGTTGACACCCAGCTTCAAACAAATATTCAAAAGTTCATTTAACATAATATGTATATGTATTTGAAAATATCTACAACAACCGCCACCGAAATGAACTCGTGATTAGATAGTTTTACAATTTGAGGGTAGACGAAAACATAATGAATGTCTAGGAATTTAACACCTACCCATAAATCCGTGTTTTTGAAGTAACTGCCATAGTACTTGACTACGTAGGGGCTGTCGCATTGCTGCATAATAGAGATCTCCTTGATGATCTCCTGCAGGTCCGTGTCCACCGGCACCTGCTTGATAGCAAGCACCTGCTCGCTCTCCTTGTGTAACGCCTGGAAATGAACACGTTTAAATTTATTTTAAAATAAACTTTTATCTTTTTCCTGTGTGTTCTGTGTTCTCACCGCTAATGGCTTCGCCCAATCATCTCTTCAATTTATTAGCTTCACCTGTATGTATGTATGTAACCGACTCCTTCGGACTCGATTTTGACCCACTTTTAACGGACAGATTTAATTCAAACTTTGCGCACCTGTCAAAGATCGATGACAATGCAATAATCCGAAAAAAAATTAAACTAAAAATAAAAAATCGATCGATCGAGTTGCTCGATAGACGAATATGGCACAGAGCGTCCCACGCTTTTTCACAATAATACCAGTATTTTTTGTTCATTACCATTTCAGCCTAAATTAGGAATTATTTTTCACTTTTTAGTTTGATGTGCTTTAAAAGCGTGTTTTTTTAGTTTTTTTAAATATTATTTATTTTTTTAATTTATGCAGTATTTATGATATTTTTACAAAGTGTCAAATCAACTTGATTTTTCTTAATAAAAATAATTAATAGACTTGTGAATAGAACTAGAACATGTTACGGGTAAACGTTACAGTGCGTTACATGGGCAGGAGGGAGATTATTTAAACAACGCGTTACGTAACATTTTTTATTTTAATTAAAATACTGGGGGATTAATTGGCAACCCTTTTCGTTTATGTTGTACGGGGAATCCCTTAATTGTATTGTACGTTACTTTTATTTTTGCGTACGTACAGAAAAACGTGGTGCGTTACATGGGGGGGAGGGAGCATCTAAAATGTTTAAAAATTGCGTTACGTAATACTTGAACGGTCCCTAATTAGAAGAATGTTTTGTCACGATTATTCATATTGTGTCAACTGACGCGAGAGTATAATAATGATAAAATATTAAGACGGAGCTTCAAAACAGATAATATATAAATAAATCATTTTAAAAGTGGTAGATTTAGATCGACTAATTATATAAATCCGCACAATCAACCATATAAAATGGGCATGCAAATGTTATATTAATTTTCATAATATCATATAATAAGAACACTAACATAACGTCATAATAATAAGTTGAGTAATTCATGATTGTTATCAAACTTTATTAGCAGTGTTGGCCTAGCGGCTTCAGCGTGTGAATCTCATCCCTGACGTCGTAGGTTCGATCCCCGGCTGTGCACTAATGGACTTTCTATGTGCGCATTTAACATTTGCTCGAACGGTGAAGGAAAACATCGTGAGGAAACCAACACGTCTTAGCCCCAAAAAGTCGACGGCGTGTGTCAGGCACTGGAGGCCGATTACCTACTTGCCTATTAGATTGAAAAATGATCATGAAACAGATTCAGAAATCTGAGAACCAGACCTAAAGAGGATGTAGCGCCACTGATTTTTTTTATCCCCCTTCTTCTTCTTCCCCTTGAAATCATTACACGGCAGTGATCTATAAGTTGTAAATATTTGCGTGAACATTTACTAAGTAGATGCTAAGCAACAGTTTAAATTTTAGCCTTGAATATATAAAGACAATTTTACTTATTTGTGAGCCAATTTCATTCCGAATCTAAATAATTTTGTAGGAGAAATTATGGTCACGTAAAATCTGTCATGACAACGTTAATTACTAAGTGCGGATTACCGCAGTGTCTCAGCCGTCTGAAGCCATAATCCATTAGACAGAAGTAACATTATAGATTATTGACTAACGCAACGACCTGATTTACCTTTATATGATGCATGTCATTCTTGAGGTGGCATCGTAACGATATTAACTGTAATCTAGGTTTTGCAATCAGGGCGTAAATTGATAGACTGCGGGTTTATTTTATCTTAAAATATTAAGTAATTTAAAAAAAAACGGTGGTCAAGTGTTATTCGGAAATTTAAAGAATAAGATATTTAAATCACTATTACCTAACGGTATTGATAGAATTACTATTTTAGAAATCGATTTTCCTTTACTTTTTAAATTTCAATTCAATTTTGTTTTTATCTTTTCATGTATGTTATGTATATTGTTTATAGATATATATATATATATATATATATATATATATATATATATATATCTATATATATATAATATAATATAAATAATCAAATTTTTTGTACTAATGTATCAGTGTGCCTATAGTGTAATGTATGTTGGCAAGCTTTTATAAATAAATAAATATAGCTACTTTAACCCCAAATTTGTTTAAAAATTCTCTTATTTCCAATCTATATTTTAGTATGTTGACGTTTCGTTGTAATAATCGTCATTTATTTAAGCAAACATCGACACCCATCGCATAAAAAACAACACATTATTTCCACCACAGAATAAATAATTATTTAGGTTATTAAACTTTCGAATTGTCAATAAAAGGCATTATCAATAACGTTGAAATTTAACCCGAGTCATAAATAGTGGTAAAAGAGTACGGGGAACCGGTTATACAAAATTCTCGGAAAGGTAAAACGTACGTGGAGTGGTAGTCATCAGTATATTTTGTTTTCTAAGGGCTGTGGTGTAGGGATGATCGATATTAAAAAAACATCGATATTGACATCGATGTCATAAACGAAAGCCCAACATCGATGTTCGATATTTATCCAAAACCGAACATCGATGATTTTTGTATAATATGTAATTGAAAAAGAAATAAAATATAGTGAAATGGTTCGAAACTTATTAAGAAACAGAACAAATTATTACATGACCGCATGAAAAGTAATTTTGATAAAGAAGAACATCGGGCCAAGTTGGGCGGTTATGAGACGTTTTTTTTAGTAATGTGTCCATACCTTGTAAACGCTGCCATAGGACCCTTCTCCGAGCTTGCAAATAATATCGAAGACTTCTTCTGGCTGTCGAGTGAGACTCTCCTCCGATAGCTTTTTTAACTCACTGAAAAGAGAGAAATAATTTTATTTTCAGGCTCTTGACACATTTTTGTGTCTGATTCAATAAAGGAACCATTGATGCACAGTCAGGGTTCAAACGCAGAACTTTAGGATTAGAAATCGTACGTCTAACTAACGCCCCGTTTCTATTTTCAAAATATCAATCGTAAATGCTACGATTCGTATACCTTGAGATTGGATTTGCCACATGCGTTTTCTTAATCATCTACGCCTCATAGCCATTACGACTAGTATTTATATAGAACCCGAGCGTATTGCATCGACCTAATTTTGGCTAGAACATTTCTTTAAACAAAATTAAATTGGACTAAAAATTTAGCGTCAATATTCCTTAAGTCGTAAATCGTCTAATAAATTAATTCGACTACTCCACGGTCGTTAGAAGCAGGATATGATAATAAACATTTATCTCTTTCCGCCATGATACTAGACGGCATGACGCGAACTTCCAAGTTACTTGTTCATCGCCTACTGGGACCAGTTGCATTCATAGATATAATTCACGAACTGCCTTCCGCTAGCAGTCTCCAATTCTGCTTATGGTTTGCTAAAACGTTTCCAATTTCAGCACCAGTACTGCATTTGCGACAGGTTTGGAAAGACTGCAGGACGTAGGTTACTGCAGTTATTTTTAATCTTTATTAAAATGATGAGTGGCGGAAAGTTTCTTGCCAGTTTTTCTTGCCCGCTCTACGCCCTTGACTTGCGAAGTGGTAGTAAATGTAAATTTACAATTAATTAACCTTTTTTTTGACGTTCATAAGTGTACTTGTTTACCTATATGAATAAAGGTATTTTGAGTTTGAGATTGAGTTTGAATTGCTGATTGTTAGTCTCGGTAAAACTCGAACGGCTGGATCGATTTGGTTATTTGTGAAAGTCAAGAGAAGGTTTAAACAGTGGGAAACATAAATAACAAGTAAAGAAAAATTCTTAAAAACAACTTTTGTATGCTTTTGGGTGCCGCCCTGGATGGTTTAGATTCACAAATCAGCCCGGCATATAGCGCTGCAGTCGGTACTTTCATACTTTGTTTAATATCCTAATCGCTTGGATTATCATGCAGGACAAAGTATGTCGGGTCCGCTAGTAGTAGGTAATATAATAGTATTGTCTTTGATTAACATAACCTTTACACATTTAAAGAAAAACGCTTTTTACCGGATTAAAGTTATGTTTATTATTATAAATTTACAACTATTTGACATAATTTTAAATTTATCCGACGTTTCGCGTGCTTTACAGCGTGCGTGGTCACGGTGACCGTGTAAATTTATATAGTTGTAAATTTATAATAATAAACATAACTTTAATCCGGTAAAAAGCGTTTTTCTTTAAAGGTAATATAATTACAAGTATGTAAGTCTCAGTATTATTATTTGGCTTCTTGATACTAATCTTTGATTACTAATCACAGTTAAATAGATTATAATTATGGAGCTTTTCAACTCTTTACTTTCCGCGTGAGTTCTGGACTAAGCCAAAAGGCTTTGTACCCTGAATCATAAATCATATCTCAGAACGAGACTGTCGTCCAGCAACTCACGAAATAATTTACGTTTTAATATTATAAGCATAACTTTTCGATACATCTGATTTAAAAAAAAACTATGAACAAACCAAGATTAAGCTATTGGTGAATAGTATTTTTTATTTCTTCTTCATAATATTAATATTGTATTATGAATATAACTCGATATTAAAATAAAATAAATCAGTGGCGCTTCAATTTTATTAGGTGTTTCATGATCATTTGTTAATCTAATAGGCAAGTAGCCTCCTGTGCCAGTCACACGTCGTCGACTTTTTGGGTCTAAGGCAAGCAAGCAGGTTTCCTCACGATGTTTTAATTCGTTCCAGCGAAAGTTAAATGCGCACATAGACCGAAAAGCCCATTGGTGCACAGCCGGGGATCGAAACTATGACCTCAGGGATGAGAAACGCACGCCGAAGCCACAAGGCCAACACTGCTTATAACTCGATATTACATATACATTACGAAAAATTCTGGTATTATACTGTATACATTCAAAAGTCGAAATAGTAGGTATTTAAAAACGAATTCTGCTGATTAGTTTAGCCAACTTATTTCAGAATATACCAGTATTTTATCTTCGATGACGCATACATTCAGATATTATTACCCATAACTGTAATATAGCCGGGTTCATGTGAATTTTATATAATGGCATTGCGTGAGAAAAAAGAATTGAATACAATTGAAAGACGTTCTGATTTTTAAGTTAAACAAATTCTAAAATTTTTGCTAATGGACACTTCACTAAAATCTTACATGTAGAAACAAACAAAAATGAACTTATTAAGAGAATTAAGAGGCAAATATAGGATTATTTATTCAACTATAACTAACTAAGAAAATACTTAAAATATCTATCAAAGTGACCGAGTTATTTATTAATTATTTGCTCACATTATTGTAATACTGTAACGCGTTATTCCAGAGGACCTATAAATTTTAACATCGATTCTATAAATAGAGATATAATAGATATATATATATATATATATATATAATAGAGCAGTGTTGGCCTAGTGGCTTCGGCGTGCGACTCTCATCCCTGAGGTCGTAGGTTTCATCCCCGGCTGTGCACCAATGGACTTTCTTTCTATGTGCGCATTTAACATTCGCTTGAAAACATCGGGAGGAAACTGGCTTGCCTTAGACCCAAAAAGTCGACGGCGTGCGTCAGGCACAGGAGGCTGATCACCTACTTGTCTACCTATTATATCACCAAATGATCATGAAACAGATACAGAAATCTGAGGCCCAGACCTAAAAAGGTTGTATTGATTTTTTTTTTCTATAAATAGTATCGGCATTACAAAAAACAATTATGTACCTATATGTGTTTGGGATTGTGCGCTAAACGTGAACGCGAACGTTCTCGGAAACTAAAAACCATATCGTAATAATCCTTTTTAATTTAAATATCAGTCCTAACAAAGTCTATCAATTTCGTATTTTTGTAAGCGACATTTATCAAAGTACCTAGTTAAAGGCACTTTTTGTAACTATGTGGAACCAGCTGCCCACTTAAGTATTTCCGATCAAATTCGACATAGGGTATTTCAAGATAAGAGCGTACCAATTCCTAAAAGGCCGGCAACGTGACGTGAACTTTTGGCAGTGAGACCACGGACGGCGGTATCACTTACCATAAGGCCTTTGCCGTTTGCTGCTTATTTTATAAAAAAAACAAATTATTGATAGGTAAATATGGCTTATTATCTTATACGTCAGCGGAAACATATTTAAAAATAGAATAAATTTAATGTTTGTGAGTATAAAGGGCGCTTGATTATTGGTTATCATTCCATGGGGTTTGTTAACCACGCGTATATGAACCAATAGGTCAATGACCCGTGAATCATTCCGTTGACATTGTTTTGGACGTTGCTATGCTCAACTTGGAAGTGTATGCCTTAAAACAAAACACATTCACAAAGTTCCGTATCCAATAAGGTATAGCCACACGTGTCATTAGTATTTTTTTCTTACATAGGGATATTTATTTATTTATTTATTTATGCACCAACAAAGTAAACACTAATACAAGCAATGTAACACAAACACAAGCCAAGTGCTACCCCAATTATAGGCGCATACAACATTCTAAATTTTTATAAACACATTAAAAGAAGAAAAAATAAAGTCAAGATAAAATAAAATAAAAACATTACAAAATTAATTGAATTAATTGAATAACCCCCATAAAGTCTTAATGAGTAATCAGCTGAGCCGCTAACTTTTTGAAAATTGATGGGGAGTTTGAAAACAGATCTATTTGGGGGAATTCACGACCCCCCCATTGCGATCCAACACCACCATCAATTTCAACGCTATGAATTAAATTATAACTCCTTAAAGATCTATTTAATGGAGCATTCTAACCCAGATTTGATTTTTCCAAACTTAATTCTGAAAGGAGGCTTTGCAAATCGTTGCAGCTTTTTAGGAACAGAAATGTTTACTCTGGACAAGATATCAGGGGTATCCAAAATTCCATTTATAAGTTTATACAGAAACATGATATCAAGCAGCTCTCTACGATGACGAAGTGATTTAAGGTGAAAATGTAATAGACGATCGTTATAACTAGGAAGTTTCCTAGCCATGTTGCAACCATAGGATAGGTGCCATAAAAATCGCTTCTGTACATTCTCTAAGCGCTTGATATAGATACCGTAATGCGGATTCCACACAGTTTCCACACATATTTAAGTCTAAATACACAGGAATAGTCTTAAACTACCTAGTAAAGAGTACGTATCAATAGATAACTAATTCCTGGAGGTCCTTATGGCTTGATTCCAATATCTCAACTACTTAACTACAAAAAGACACTTATCTATTACGAGTCAAAAATTCGTATTAGATAAGTGCCTTAAAAAAACCTAAGTCAATAATTAGGTATATGTTTCACAGAGTAACCCTGCAGGTTAATACAGCTGTTCTCATTAACTGCGGTTAACAGTAAACACTACGTGACCTGATTTCGTGTCGTGTCACAATAAACCTTACTAAATTAAATATTTTTACACATCACTTGACAGTTGACACATTTGCAAAGTTCAAAACGCGTAAATCAAAATATGCTAAACATTTATTCGGCTACTAGCGAGCTAGTGGAGGTCTTCAATGGGAGATAGGTCTAATTATTTAAAAAGAGAGCTTACTCTTCCCTCAAAGGCCGGCAACGCACCCTCTAAAATGGGTGACCATGGTTTTCTTAACGAAATCTCGCTGTTGGCCTTAATGGCCTTTACAGCTTAGCTCAGGCTGTTCTGGCGACTAGCTCAAGGGCGTCTCCTGCGAGACTCGGACCTCGGCTTGGGCCGTCGCGGGGTGGTCAATCGCCTGAAGGGCAAGACGGTCGCTCACTGGAGTGAGCGAAGTGCGAAGTAAAGGTCCATGCCTTCCCCGGTAAAGGTTGTCTTGTACCCTTATCTGATTTTTATTTTTATTATTATTAGCTGCGCGGGCGGCTTTTAATTGACATTGGCTATCGTGATTGGGACGTCCCGATTCGGTAAGACATGTCGAGGCTATGTATGTTACACCAGTTTCGACCAGTTCGTCATGCGAACGAGCAATCAAACGGAATTGAAACTGAAATTAAAAAGTGAATCAACACACGCTATGGCCTCTATTCATCGACTGAAAGCACGTTTACAAGTATACTGAAAAAATTTTATCTTTCATTTGTCCCATTTCAAATCACAGCATTTTCGTTCAGTGGGTCCATGATTCATGTATGTTTTTGTATACATTTAATTATGAATAGAAATGTTCCAGAAATGCTCCAGTAATACCAAAATGGCTGACATACAATTAATTTACCAGCTACATCGTACCAATATCTAATTTAAGCCTGTATATCGGTTTATAAGCAGGTTTATGAGGTCGTCGACAGTTTAATACGTCCGGGATCATGAAAATCACGTTATCTACTGCTAAGCCACCTTTTTCTTTAGACTTAAGGAATATTCTAGTAAAGCTTTCTTGTAATTCCTATAGCAAGTTATACAGAAACATCGTAACATGTGATTTCGTTTAGGGCGAAAAATCAAACGTGATATTTATGATACTTTCAAAAACCGGTAACCAAGTTTTTTAAATACAAAACAACGTTACCATGGCAACGATCACAGTATCTTTATAAGTTCGAATGTGACTAGTACACCTGTCGACATTCCACATTATTAATAATAATAACATATTGGGAGCCTCATAGCCTAGCGGTCTTATTAAGTGGCAGCTAGGTGAGGGGTACCGGGTTCGATTCCCGGTTCGAGGGCAAGTTTTAATTTAATTGAAATTTGTTCTCGGCCTTTGGGAGGGTTGTGCCGTGTGCGGTACCGGGCGAGTGCTTAAACCGTACATAGAGGACACTGTCGAATTTCTAAAAAAGACAAGCACGAATTATAAAAAATCCTATACTTGACGCTGGCTAATGCACAAATCGTGCCAGAGCCGTAAAAAAAAATTAATAATAATAATAACATAAATTAAAAAAAAACAAAGACTTGTCCTCTATCAGCAGGAGGCTTGGTGAAATAGGAGCACGCACTTACATCCTCGTATACCTCTATAACAATGAATATAACAAAAAGATATTCAAATAACAATAGCATCGCTTTAAAATAGCTCGTAACACGTGCGCTACACATCTGTGTCCATGGAATGTTTAACTTTATATAGTCATACTGATACATTCCTGAGATTGTAAGCTGGAGATTCCTAAATAGAATTGTATTACTTGCCTCGATTCTCGATTGTTTTATTCTTCTTACGTTTAGGTTCTCATTTCGAAGGACATTTCCGTATATAAATTTTATTTGCTTAGATGGTAAAAATGATTTTATTCGAATTAATGATTTATTAGGAATATTTCCTCGGAATTTGTAAGAACTTGTACGCCAAATATTAAAGCAACTCTACTAACGTATTAGATTAATTTTGTATCTACCCACTTACTAACGTTTCAACTACCCTCAAACATTTGGATTTTTTTAAACGAAAATAAACTTTCTATAACAAAGCTGGCCTGATTCTTGTGTTACTCGCGAACAATAATATGAAAAAAGATTTTTACAATTAAACGAACCCCATTAAAATTCAAATCAATCAAAGCAAATCACTTTAAAGGAAAATCTCTGAATATGTATTACGTGAATCCTTACTGCATTGCAGTACAAATGATGTGTAAATCATAATTGGACGGTAAGCAAAAAAGGGATTTCGAGAAAATTCGTGTAAATATCCAGCTTTTAAATTGTGGGTAATATTTTTTACTATAATCAATCAATTAATCAATCAAAAATCATTTATTTATATAGGTAACACAATGTACACTTATGAACGTCAAAAAAGAAATATACATTAAATGCTTCTAATTTTACATTTACTGCCAGTTCTCAAATCAAGGGCGTAGAACGGAAGAGAAGGACTGGCAATAAACTCTCCGACACTCTGTTTAATCGCCAAGTTTTTTGTTTTACACAACGTTTGTAAGGCGCTGCAACTATTACACCATGTTCCACATGACATCCTTAGTAATAAACAAGAATAAAATAAATTAAAAACAAAGACTTGTCCTCTATCAGAAGGAGGCATGGTGAAAAAGGAGCACGCACTTACATTCTCGTGGGAACAACACGCAAATACATAGTCGAAACAACTAACATCACCGCATACACGAATTCAAGTACGACCAGTCACCACAAGTAGCACCCGTTCACGAGTATGACGCATGGCCAGACATCGGCCCCGTTGCCATATTTTAGGAGAAAGTAGATCATAGTCGTCACTTCAGTGAAGAAAGGTTCAGGTGCAATACCAAACAATGCCAAAAACGCCAATATTTTAAAACTATAATCAAATAGAAGTAACAATGTACACAAACAGCTTGCCATTCAGGACACAATGTCTAAGTTTCCGGAACAAATTCAGGCTGTACTTGTCCATGTACTTATATTTTTAATTTATATTCTAGTTGATTTTAGTTTTTTTTAATACGCATTAAGAATGTTAAATTAATTTAAGAATGATATTTTAAGAACTTGCAAAGCTTCTATGAGCTCTCTTTCATTAAATACATAAGGAACACTAAGAAATGCATTTCCTACTAGAGATACTTCTCAGAAATAATATCATTTCCGTTCGTTATTATTTCAAATATGGTCTTCTTCGTATTACTTAAACAGTTATGGAATATGCTTTTTTCACACCGATAAGGACAAAAATCATTTATTAGGTGCCTATATGATATGACGAATAATTAATATTATAATGTTTCATCAGCGTTTTCCTAATATAAAGCCTGCTAAATATACGAATACGCCAGATCGATCATTTACACTAAGTTTAAAACTATGTCAGCGGGAAAATGTTACACTTAAATAGTTGATATTATCCTGTTTGACATCACGTTGATCCTTGAGAAGTATTATGAATACATTTGACGCATATTCACAACTACAGTAGAACTTCTATAAGTCGAACATCAAGGGAGACGCCAAAAAATTCGAGTTATAGAGTTTTCAACTTATGGAGGATTTCGACTTAGGCGGATTTTGATTCGACATAAAGAGTTTGAGGTTTATTCTTATAAATTGAACACCTGACACAAAGCAAGCAAACACGTGTTTCCATGAGTCATAAATTTATTATTGTATACTCCTAAAATGTTTTCTAAGAAACAATAGTGTACTCACATTGGCGGCAAGTTCTTAAAGTCGGTAACTTATTTTTGTTCGAACAATAGAGATAATAAATTCCAAATGATCAAGTTGTAAAGGTTGTAAAATAAAACGTTCCTATGTTCGAGATACAGAGGTCAAATTTAATTTTTCGAGTTATAGAGTGAAAATATGTACCAAAATGGTTTGGAGGGACTCGGTGATTATTTCGATTAACAGAGGGTCAAGATTTCAAGTAATGGAGGTTTTGGTGTTTTAAGGGAAGGGAACAAAACATTTTTTCGAGATTTGGAGGTTTATGACTTATCGAGGTTCGACTTAACGAGGTTCTACTGTAATACGCCAAAGGCATCGTTAATTTTAAATCGCATATTAAAAAGGTTACATTTGCTTTTTTTTTATAAAATCAAAAGAAAAAAGTTATTTTTTCACTTTTTTACTTTAACTTTTGAATTTTGGCTTAATAATAAAAAGTCACACAGACATAATTGTAGGCAAAGCGATTTGCTACAAAATATGTCTTCACAAATTTTTTGTTACCCTCAAATTGTAACATTTCAATGGACTAATTGCAATATTCGGCAAATTGACGTGATTATCATACCTCAATTTTAAATTCTATGTATCTTTGGAGTTGGGAGCTTTAAAATTTTTTATAAATTCACAAGCCCCTTTTGCGTTGCCTTTCAATGAATGTCAAGGATAAAAAACTAATCACATCCTCAACGAATTAAAACGTGAGTCATCATTGCATTTCAAATGTAATCGATACCCCGACTTAATTACTCGAAATGTCTCGAAAAGATCAATCTACAATTAAAAAGATTACAATACTAAAGTGCTTCGTAAATTTTAATTAATTTTTGAATATTTTTTACGCGTAGCAATGGATAAAACTGTTCATGTAAGGTAATCAGTGTAGAACCATAAATAATTCTGGATCATAAAGTATGTAGAGAGGTTTTCTATAGTTGCATATTAACACAATTAATACTTAATGATGCTTTTCGCCTGTATTTTCCCAATCAATTGGACATGAAACTTTTTTTATACAAATTTAATTGGATTAAAAGCTGCGATTGAAAGATTACCAAAAAGTCGAGTACAGCGTATGTTTAAATACGTCTTTTGGGCACATCTACGAAGCCGGTTGAGCTTTTAAATCAATACTAATTAAACAAGTTTGTGTTTAATGTATTAAATGTTAAATTATTAATTTGAGTTCCTCGTCAAATTGTACTAATTTATTTTAGTGTCCAATAAAAAATTTAGATTACCATTATTTTCTAGACAAAAGTAGACAGTTTTGTCTATTAATTCCCTTGGCATTAATATCTGTTAATTTACATCTGTAAATCCTTGTAAATCACTTCACTTCAACATCCAAGACTTTCTTTTTAGTTGAGATGTTTTCACTATCAACTCAAAATAACTGTAATACCAATACTTAAACTTAAGGAACAAAGTCGAATACCGGAGGGCCTCATAGCCTAGCGGTCTTATTAAGTGGCAGCCAGGTGAGGGGTACCGGGTTCGATTCCCGGTTCGAGGGCAAGTTTTAATTTAATTTAAATTTGTTCTCGGCCTTTGGGAGGGTTGTGCGTTACCCGGCGTGTCCTCCAGGACATGGTCGAATTTCTAAAAATCTTATACTTGACGCTGGCTAATGCACAAACCGTGCCAGAGCCATAAAAAAAAATCGAATACCAAAGGCAGAAGATTACTTATATAGTAAATAATACTATTGTTTCATGGATATGCGATAAAAGTCTCTATTTACAAAAGATTATCCCGTACAAGCTTGGATTTTGCCTCTAAAAAACTCACCTCGGTCTTTCTAACGTTTTGGCATTCATTTTATCCACCTTTCGTCTCTTACAGGTGTCGCATCTGAGAGTGGGGAGACCCCCCTCCCACAGCCCGCTCTTCCAGAATATTAATTTACCGTCCGCATCCATAGACTTGCATTCTCAACTTTATTTCTCCACTATTTAAATCGAAGACACACACATGCAAAACAAGATACGACGTAACACTATCTTCCTTATATTTACAAAGAAAAACCACTCATTGTATAAAAATCACGACACGAACGGCCCGCACTAACGTTTATTAATAACTGACTAAATATTCAAGGACTAAAGTTCGAGACCTTTTTTATAAAGAATCCATAGACTAAATTGAGACACGACCCAATATCAAACAATAATAATTAGATACATTCTCAAAAGATGCACCTTTTTTTTACTCGAACGCGCCTGGGGACCACTGCTCCCCTGCCAAGGCACTGTAGGTCTTATAATCACGACGTCTATGATCCAAAGTCCAATAAAAACGACTGTACTTGTTCTAATCCGGACTAGTTTATTTTTTTAGTTCTTGTTCTGGTAATACGCATTTTAGACTTTGTTAATTACATATTTATTATTGTAACATTTTATTATTTTAGGGATTTCAATAATTCGTCAATAGATTGATAATTAGGGGCGCGCTTAAACTATTTTTTTGTGTATTCCAACTAGATATTTTAAGTGAGAACATGCATAGTACCTGTGAACTGTATATTTCAATAATATTCTAAAACATTATTATTATTACAGAATTAAGGTCTAGTACCTAAAATAGCTTTTAAACAATTCTTCTTATCACAGACTCGGCAGAACAAATCAAAATTTATTCAATCACATTGATAACTTATGAAGGTCAAAATTAAAAAATATTTATTATTGGCCTTTCCCTCTGGGGTATTATTATGGGTATTGGCGTCAGACCGCAGACCGCATCCTTTTCTTTGACTTGTGTTTCACACAGTCTTGTACCACACGCGTTGTCATTATTGAGTCATATAGGTACGTACTCAAATTTCAATCAGCGTACGAGCAAGTGTTAATATAAAAATAATCAAACGGTACGGTATGGAATGTACGACCTGAGTTTGATACACCAATAGGTCAACACTTCCGATAATTTAAATTAAATATCTGTTGGCCAAGCAAAATATCTATTCGATACGAATTGTTTATCTTATACAGGAACAAAGACAAGTGCTAATAGAGCAATGTAAACTACAACATGAATGTTACAATGATTCAAAACATTAAGATGCAAGGCAAAGTCAAAAGGAATGCACGCCCCAACGGAGAAATATGAAACTAAAATTTCCTATGGTTTTTAAAGTATAAAATGAATTTTCTCTATAAATAATATATTAGAATTCATAATTATATTGTTTGGTTTAACCAATACTAATCTTAGATTCTGATTCAAATTAATTTTTCGTTTTAGTCCTTAAATCTTGGAAGGCTAAATATATTAATCAATCAATTATTATTTTTCAATCTTTATATATTGTATACCGAACATCGCAATTAACGTGGGTTTATTTTTATTATTACTTATAAATTATAAATAAACTAAGGGTACAAACACACCAAAACACCACTAAGGCTTGAACCTTGGTGCCTGAAAATGTAAAGTTAAAACTGTAAGGTAAAAATTATTTAAAAACTATATATAGTACAGATTAATAAACCAGAGCTACGTTTTCATAAAATCTACAATGACGTCTGAAGGAGCCAGCGGTAAATAGTATACAATTTAAAACATGCATAAACTATTTCAAAGAATTTCTAGTTAACAAAAATGTCTACCAATGCATAGATCTAATAATAAACGATCAACCGTGCTGACCTTTTTACTAGTGTAACGTAGGAAGACGTTTAGCTCCGGGATTAACCTACTTTACAAAAGGAATATATGACAATGGCTTCCAAAGGCTTCTAAAAGAAATTACTTGATAAAAACCTTTGCTATATTTCGAGGAAAATATAAAAATAAATATATGTTTATTAAGGAATATAAGATACAGGTATCACTTATTTCACGTCATTAAATTTGAATCGGTAGACATCCCTACTCATCGGAAAAGAAGGCCGAGAGAAAAAGCCAGCGTAAAAAACTCTCGGTACTCTTTTATAATATCAAATCATCACAAAATAAAAATCACAATCATATAACCAACAAAACACTAAAGGGAAGGACAACTATGGATATTAAATTCAATTATTAATGTTATTTTTGTATTGTCATAACACTCGCGAAAATATTTTTAAATAAAAGCAAAACTACACAATTTTAATATTTATTAGCGGTCGAATGTTTCATAGAAAAGCGATGTCGAGAAAATGCTCTAGAATTTGACGTATGTGTTTCCGCTCGCAGTATTTTGCAGTGAACCCGGTCAATGAACTTTAGCAAATGTACTCGAGCTTCGGTATAACCTTTTAAATATTAATTTCATACATCAAAATGCATCATAAGTTCATATAATTAGTCTCATTGATTTGAAGCCCTTACTGTCGAGACACAAGCTATTTTTATCAAAATAAACAACAATTCAACGCTTCCCGTGCTTAAATACTCTATATTCTATAAAGATACAAAATATGTAGATAGCTGCCTCCCACATAAAGTGTAAAGCGTTTATTTAAAGCTAAACGAAAGCTGGCTAAACAGACAAGTCGTCTTAGATCGACGACCTAGAATCCGCATAAATACTAGTTCGCTTTTCGATAGTTCCAAGCGGGTTGAATATTTCTTGAAGAAATCACTATAAAAGGCCAAAGAGATATATATATATACATCTTCATAAGTCGCGTAGATAAATGTTTAGATTTAGTTAATAAGCATGCTTAAATCTATATTATTATTATAAAGAGGAAAGATTTGGATGTTTGTAACGAAATGGTTCAAAAAGTACTGGACCGATTTTAAAAATTCTTTCACCATTTGAATGGTACATTATCACTGATTAATATATTATATTAGGCCTATATAAGGCTATTTTAATTGAAAAAAAAAATAAGGATCACTACTAAAACAACAATAATTTTACCCAAGGTGTAAAAAAAATGCCTATAAAATATCTTTCATCGCATGCGCTTCGAAAACTATTGATGATAGAAAAAAATTTAACACAATATTAAAGATCATAATATAATATCTACAAATTTAAATAAAATGTCAACACAAGTATGTTCTGACGTAGAACTGTATATCTCATCAAAAAACTTTTCACAGAACAATAACGACTATCAATCGCTCCTCGCCAGGTCAGTTGTATAACGAGTTGATTTAGAACAATAGGCGGCAAGTAGGCTGCGATCAGCGTCGTTGCCTCGCCATAGAAAATAAACAATAGCCCACCGTAAACAGTCCGTGTCTACAGGACACGTACCTTAACACCTTTTATTAGCCTATTTATTTAGTCAGTTCACATCGCTATATTATATTATAATAATAAAAAGCAGTTCTTATACATTTTAGAATCCACCACATCCTTCAGGGAGCGTTCAAGTATTACGACACGCAATTTTTGGAGATTATTGACCCCCCTCCCCCCGTGTAACGCGCCGTAACGTTTCTGTACCCAAGTACAGACATTTCGTGACCACCTAGTGACTCTTTATACCTAAAAATAACCATTATGTGGTGTAAAGTACTGGAAAGTCGAATAATAACAATAACGTGTAATTCAATCCCCGTCCCGCATCGTAACGTTTTACAAAAGGACCCCCCCCCCCATCCAAAATTCGTTACGTAATACTTGAACGCTCCCTAACAAGAATAGAATCAGAAAGCCAAGATTAGATAATTAAAAAAGGTTATACGTAAATATATACGTACTAGGGAAAACCCGCCGGAAATCGGGAAAACCCCACAATGAACCTAATTAAGCCTAACCCAAATGATTATTTATGAAAATACCACAGAGAAGCTTGAATCACGCGAGCACATAGCTTCATTAAACTATGGAAAGAGCAAAACAATGAAGATTTTATTTTATTAAAAAGAGAATATCTATCCATTGTAGCGGAACATGAATTTTCATAGGACGCAACAATTGTTCTGTGATTAAAGTGCCTGCAGCTTTGCTTTTGTTTTAGTCCTAGATCCTTTTTTATTTTGGTTAATTAATATCAAGAAGTAGCAGAAAGTAATTATTAGAAATACTCAACTATTTAAACATAAACAACAAAGTCATTTTATTAAAAATAATTAGATTTATATACCTACATACTTTTGAAATGACTCAACTCGTCTTTTTTTTACAGGCCTCTACTACAGTCAAGATTTTTTCTTAGTTGTTAAGATTTTAAGGGCAATAAGGTGGTATGTACATGAGTAATTAGGAAAGTCAAACAGATGTTTTAACATTAATAACTGATATAGATTACACAGTCAAATACAAAGGCTTTAAAAAGTTTATCAAACCTAATATATACATTAACACAACAATAAAAACTATGTTAAGATAGTTAAGAACTTTAATCAACAATAATGTTGTTTTGCTTTCATATTATATTGTCAGACTTGAATAATTATTTATTTATATATATGTTTGTATTATCTGCATATTAAACAAATTCAGAAAACTTTATAAGACTTAAAATGCTTAAGGTATTTTACAAACAATATTTCTTTTATTATTTTGTGTCTTTAGATAGATCAAAAACAAAAAGTAGGTAGGTACTTGGTTAGGACAGAACTAATAATGGTAGTTAATAAATTCAAAAACAATATTGTACGGATTTATGAATAAAAAAGAAAGACAAATACACATACAATTTTACATACTTATTTTTTATGCTTGAAATTTACTGTGGGTAGTTGTAACTTTTAACCTTTTGTCTTTAAATTTAATTAGCTTATCTTAGTTATATATCCCTAAATAATTTAAGTGCTTATTCTGTTGTCTAGAAATATTTATTATTGTGTGCTACCATAGGTTATATAATTTTTATAGCTTTATGACAATTGTGACAAATAATTACTGTCATTTTTTTACATATTTTTGTGTGTCCAATTTTATCTTATATTTTTTTAAGTTTTTGGAGGTATTGTTTTAGTAACATTTTTATACAAGGTTTTTTTACATTAAAAGTAATCTACCACATATATAAAAGATTAACAAAAAACGGTAAGCGTTAGCTTATGCTGCGAATGCTAATATTTGGAAAATCAGAGCGAGTAGTAAGTTACATTAATGGATCATACCAAACAAAATCCATATTACACTTACCTCTTCGATGATGAGTTTTCGGTCATCTTCAATGTATCACATTAAACAAAAAATAAAAAACAAAAGCACATTATACTGAATTTCACTAGAAAAAGTATTACTTCATGTTGTAGTATATATAAATTATAAATACGAAATATTTACACCAATAACTAAATAATTTTAATGAAACTCAATAAATTTTACTTTTCAGCAGTGTGCAACGCATCGTACGATTTTGGTTCCACTGTCAAAATTTTTGACATATATTTGTCATTGTCACTGTCTGATGCTGAATCATTAAATCTATTCTACTCTAGATAATGGACTTTTTTGGACAAAGACAAAGCTTATCTCCGTATTTTAGTAAAGAGTACGTCTAAGAAAATGATCATGGGTTGTAGTCAAATTCCTTATTTTCATAACGTGAATGATTTATTAAAATTATTAATTTGAACCAAAAAAGAGGTAAAATTAAGATATTGATGTCATAATAATTATTGCGTTACATGGAATAGTCTTTCTCGTTGCTATGGCAACTTCCAACAATACAAGCCGGCCAATGGCGGAGTTTCAAAATTTTCGTGTTTGTTGTCACATTGTCATTTTATTAGAGCCGCGAAAACTTGCAATTTATTGATTAAACAATAGTTCTTAGCAATTAAGAAATACATGGATAAGATATCGTGACCACGGTGCCTTCGCAATGTTCAAGAATACGTTTCAGTCTGGTTTCCTTTCAATTCTTTACAGTATAGGCAGTAAGCCTTTGCAAATTTGGGATAAAAAAGTTCGAAATGGGCACATAAAGAGGATTACTGACAATGATATACAAAGCTTAGTGTTGGAAATCGTTGGTACCAATGTGTCAACGACGTATATTACTTGCCCAGCTGATCCAAAGAAAACCCTTGGCATCAAGCTTCCCTTTTTGGTTATGATAATCAAAAATTTAAAGAAGTATTTCACCTTCGAAGTGCAGGTATACAAAATATGTAAATTTTTACGATAAAACACTAAACTCTTAATGATGGAATTTGAAGGCTTTGTTTCTTAAATTTAAAATAAAACTTATCAACAGGTACTTGATGACAAAAATGTAAGAAGGCGGTTCCGTGCTAGTAACTACCAGTCTACAACTCGGGTTAAGCCATTCATTTGTACAATGCCAATGAGGTTAGATGAAGGTTGGAATCAAATACAATTCAATTTAGCAGATTTCACCAGACGAGCATATGGAACAAATTATGTTGAAACCTTGAGGGTACAAATACATGCCAATTGTAGGATTAGAAGAGTGTACTTTTCTGATAGACTTTATTCTGAGGATGAACTTCCAGCAGAGTTTAAACTGTTTCTGCCGATTCAAAATAAAGCTAAAACAGCTGTTGCAAATTAAATTGTTAGTCACTGTTCATTTTAACAAATATATTATTAAGTCAATTTATTTTTATTTATGTTATATGTCTACACCTTTGATAATACATTTTAATATTAAATAAACACGCACATTGAATAAGAGTTTTTATCGTCCTCAGAGATGTATGTGCATACTATCTGATATACCAAGACAATCATCACCGAATCATAATCTGTTGACATACAATTAAGCAACTGCAATTATTGGCTGATATGTAAATTGTAAAGAAAAATTACAGCTTAACAATAGTTAACGTAAATAAAAATCTAACACAATAATAATAAAATACTAAAAACCTTTATTCATAGAAAATATTTTTTAAATAATGATTTAAAAACAGTACAAAAAATATATAGATACTTATAAAATAATAGCTTTGAACTTTATTTGTATCGAAAAATAAGCAACAAACAATTTTTTTCATAACAATTCGATTGATTTAGGAATGTTAGGTACTTCATGAAAGAATAATGATGGGAAACTATTTAAACCAAAGCTTAATTCACATAAAATTCAATTTTTAAAAATTAAATGTAAATGAATTACCTACATCTTTGTTAACAATATTTTTTTAAGAGATCAATCATGCATCCTATATAAAACACGGTTATTTATTTGTTTTAAATTTAAAAAACAAACAATAAATTTTTGTGTTAAATTATCAATTGTTCGGATAGTATAAATCTTTGCAGTAATATGATAATTTTGATAACCTTCGCAATGATTGGGAAAATTATCATTATCAAGTCAATCATAATACTTATACATAATTAAAAGCGATATAATTTAATTTCTTCGTAAATTTTGAGAAAAATATCACATTTATTCTAAAGATGCTTATTAGAAAATTAAATTTTACACATTCAGGCAAAATAATAGTAAGATAACAATTATTCTTATACTGCTGTTTTTATGGCTTAGTCTAATTATTTTACTATCTATAAGCGTTTAGGCGAAATCAACTCCTGTATCCAACAAATCTCGTATCATCATATTGGCCTTTCGAGGCAATACACGTAGAACATTGCCTAAAAATAACATGTGTTTGGGTACTGAAGCCTCGACATAGTTTCGACGAACACTGTCTAGTACAGCTGTAGCCGCGCGGTCTGGCGTTATAGTACCAAAGTAACTTGGAATTCTGAAAATAACATTTTTGTAATTCATTTCATGTTCTTCATTTTGTCCTACCTTAAAAGAAAATAGTATATGCGAAGAGCCAGCGTGGCGGTTAAGCGAACTAATATATTTCTTATTGCTATGTTATATTTACTTATATATTTTTTTATATTAATTTAGAACTGTTGCAACCTGAAATCCCACAACTGTTCTTTTTCCGCATAGATTACGTGTTTTCCCGACGAAATCAAGCTTAATTATTATAAAAATGATTTAAATAGATAATCTTAATACGAGTATATAAAATTCTCGATCCCATACTCCTCCGAAACGGCTCGACCGATTTTGTGAAATTTTGTGTGCATATCGGTTAGGTCTGCGAATCGGGTGCCCATCCGCCCGTAAATTTTATTTTTACATTTTTATGATACAGCATACAAAAATACATACAACCCTTAATTTTCACCGCTCTACGATCAACCCCATTTTTATTGAACTAAAAAAATGTTTCCAAGAAATACATGGCGAAACAACGTTTGCCGGGTCAGCTAGTAAACTATATAATATGTACTTTTTGTTAAAAAGCAATGGTGAGCAAGACTGAAGACTCAACCACAACCTGGCCTAGGTTTATGTATTAAACTGTCCTGATGCGTTCCGTGCTGCATGATCACGTGTTGCCGTTTAAATATGTTTATACTTACTATCTAATACTTTTTTAGGTTTTCTTTTTGCAAATACGGAAATCGTACCACCAATTTCCAGTTAATAATTAACAGAACAACAAAGTTATCTAGTGAAATCAGTGGATAATAATGTATTTTGCAGTGTTTGATATTTTTGTCTACTTTACAATGGATTCAACATAGGGCTGCCATCTGTAGAACTTGCTCCCCAGGACCGGAAGCGTTTCCCCTGATTTTGGAGCTTTCACCCCGGACATTTCAATACATTTTCATTCACTTACATCATGATTAAAATATATAAACTTTAATTTTATCCCTAGTAGCCAAGATCTGACGTCAGTCTTAAAATAGCGTCAGCAGCGCGTGCGGTGAAATACCTAACCCATAGCTTTTATTCACATCAATTATGACAACGGGATCGGATCGAAACCCCGGACTACAATTTAAACCCCGCTTGGACGCTCCCCGGACTTCTTCCAAACTAGGACAAATCCGGGGAAACCCGGACCGATGGCAGCCGTAATTCAACATGATTCGGAAAAACTTAAACATTTAGGCTAATCAGTTTTTTACAATATACAGATATTATGCTTTTTAGCTGATAATTAAATTTGAAAATATATATTTAAAGAAATTTTTTTTTTTAACTTTAATTTAATTCTACATACTTAGCTTCCATATCTGAGTTCTCTTTCACTATGAATGGGTAAATGTGAGATAGTGTTATATGAACTCCATCAAGCCTATTAACCCTGAGATCTTCCATCAAGGACTTAGCAAGACCCTGAACTGCAAACTGTGCCACACTCAATGGCATCAAGTCCTTGTTATAACTCAACCCAGCCACCGATGTTAGAGCAATTATATGGCCATGATTTTTCACTTTCATTTGGGGCATTAACTGATCTATTAGCTATAAAAAAATAATTATAATATATATGTACACTACTATTATAAAATTATAAAAAAATATATTATGAATGATTTTATCAGTCCTCCCTTCATACTATTTTGAAAAACTTGAAACAAAAAAAATTGATCATTGTTTTCTTCAATTTTATATGTATTTAAGTGACGCCTACAGTAGTGAACCCCCTATCAAATTCTGTATTGCATTTTGGAATTGTACAAGAAAAAGTTGCATACCCAAATATACGAGTTCAAAGTCAAATCCATTGTAACTTGTATATCTTGTGGTGGGAGAGATATTAAAGACCTAGGACTGGGTACTCCACAACAGTGGAATAGCATTGTAACGAATCCAATGTCCTTCTCAATAAACCTGGTTAGAGCCAAAATATTCCTCTTCTGGGTAATATCACAACAGTAGCCATGGACATCATTGTTTCCCATCTCTTTTATATATTCTACAGTCCTTTCATTATTTGATTCATTGATATCTACGCAAATAACTGTAGCTCCTAAGTCAGATAGTTGTATGGCAAGAGACTGGCCAATACCTCTACCTGCACCAATAATCTGAAATAATAGTTTTACATACAATTACAGTTAAATCTAAAGATAGAAACATTTTAAGTTTTAACTTTTTGTGAAAAGTATGTTGTAGTAAAATCTACTCCATTTGATTTAATAAAATTTATTATATTATTGATTGAATTATGAAACATTTACATTACACTTTACATTAATGGTTTACATTTTACTTTCTTGGTGAATACATTTGATATGAGAAGTATGTCATTTGATTAATTTGCTTTTGAGTCTATCACCCCAAATGATTCTGGACTTACCAAAGCTGTTTCATTTTTCAAAGACTTCATAGGTGGTGGTACAAAGAATTCATACACTGATTCAATAATAGAGATGATAGTATTTATGTAGACAAAAAATATGTCTACCATCAGGACACATAGTGAGTACACACGCAGCAACATTTGGAATGGCAGCATCGGGTTTAAAATAGTTCTTATTAAGCTTTTACTTTCTGGAGACTGTAAAAAAACAACAAGAAATGCAAAACAAAAGGAAACGAAGAAATTAAAATTATAGAGATAATGAATAATTGAATTATTTAGGGTCATAGAAAATCTCATTTGATAATAAATAAAGATGTGTTTATGAGGGTAGGTAATATCCATACATATATAAAAATTAAGAATAAACTTTTATTGTATTAATACATAAATACCTTTAAAACTTACCATATTTATTATAAAAAGATTTACTGGTTAGTTAATAATAAACACCTGTTAGTTACAACCCCTTAAAAACATATAAAACCAAATTATTAAATTTTAAATAGTGCTTTTTATATGACACATATGGGTAAATTGATAAAACTGATTTTAATTAAATAATAATCAAAGCGGATCTTACATGTCAAGTGCAATGCTTTGTAAGATAAGATTACCGATATGGTATTAGGATAATAAATTCGAAGGGACTCTACACAAAAAGATTGATTTAATAAGTTCTGATAAGAAAACGAATTAGTTATCATAACAAATTTACTCACTTGGGTTGCTTATATGAATTGAAGTACGGGTATATACATTTATTTAGATTATATTCTAGTAGATTTAAAAATGTTAAAAAGAAAGGTAATGGAAATTACCGGCCAACGGTTACTGGTCAAAGGTCGTCTAAACTCTAAACTAAATTGAAACTATTCTGTATAATATGTATGTACAGTGGCAAATTTTGAAAGCATAACATTATTGCAAGATTCAAAGAGTATAGCATCACTATTCACTATGTAATGTAACTTAATTAATGGAATCGCTGTGGCTGCCGAAATTTTGTATCTTATGTCGGTTGTCAAAGTTCTTTCGTAGACTACTATTTGCACCTTCATGAAAGTGACAACTGACATCTGTCAAACGTTATGGTGTTTACTGTTAACTGTTTACCATTGTTTAAGTTGCAGTGTTTTGCTATTTACTATTTAGAAATAGAATTTCTATAAATCTTAGGCAAATATTATACGATCATGGCCTTTGTATATCAAGGAGATGCTGATTTAGAAGCAAAATCCAAGAAAGGTATTCATTAGTTTAAAAGTCCTAAAAATTTACAGACTAAAAAATTACAATCATAAAATTGTGTATTTCAGCTGCTGAGCGGATTTCTGAGAATATGCACATTGTCGCTAATGAACCTTCGTTAGCTTTATATCGATTACAAGAACATGTTAGAAAAGCTTTGCCACCAATGGTGGAACGGCGGGTGGACGTCACAAAGCTGCAGCATGACCTACAAGGACGATGCTATGATGTCGAGTATGCTCTGAGGTAACATAACTTTAATATAACAACTGCTTGAGTTCGTGCTACGGTCACAATGCGTAGGGGTGACGAGAAAATAGAGAAGTCATTGTGATTGGCAACAACCAAGGCAAAGAGATGGACTGATCAAGTCAGACTAGTCCTCAAAATTATACACCATTGTAAAAGAAACGCAGTACTGAACTTGGTGAAGGAAAATTATTTGTCCCAGTTACATACAAAGTAATTTTACTGCAAAATAATTATTTATTATTATGTTCTCTTATAATTAGTAACTTTAACAATGCATTTAAATATTATTAAATTGCACAATTGGTTTAAAAAAAAAAATCTATTAAAAAAAGAACAGTATGGCTAAATACAACTTTAAATTTTTCAGTGCTGTGAAATCAATGGATGCAGCTGCTACAAGCTTTCAAAACATCCAGGAAATGATAAAACAAGCAATATTTTTAAAACAACAGCTAAAATATGAGGAGGCTAGAAGAAATAAAAAAGATACAAATTCTGTGTACAAACGTCTCTCTGCTCACATTGTTCTCGATTTGCCAGATCTTTCTGATTTCTCTATGGTCCGTGAAACCACTAATAGAATTGAAAATATTATGGCTCATGCTAGAGGATCTAATAACGAGTTGCATAGATCCCATACAACTTTGCATTAAGTTTTTAAGGGTTAAAATAAAATTGAGTAATACAGTGAGCCATAGCTGTATTAATCAATGATTAGATATTATTCTACTGAGGTGTATATTCAAAATGTTTACATTACAAATGCCTGAATTAAATTTTTCTAAGATGGCTTAATATCAGAAAGTGTTAAATGTTAGCTTAAAAAAGTGTTTCTAGTCCTGGTTTCTCTGAATAGTAATCTTTAAGATTATAGGTGTGATTTTCACTGTGTGGCTTTGCAGCGACTGCTTAATCATACAGATTGTTTATCAAGACTAATTTTTACATTAAATCTAGTCATTACAAATTAGTAACAATTAGTCTTGATTAAAAATAATAAAAGCACTTTACATATTAGCTTTAATAACATAAATTGCTTATAATCACGCTTATTTCAATTAAAAATAAAACAAACTATTCACTTTTTTCTTCATAACCTTCCTTTGCACTGGTAGGCATAAATCGCTATGTTGCTTTATTACATACCCAAAACGAGAAAATTTCTTCTTTAAGTATTAACACTCATTGTATATAGAATTTGTCCATAGAGGAATGGGTGTGGTGCATTGTTAACTGCTTTTATCTATGAAAAATAACAGACCACGGGAGATCCTTCAGCTTCGTTATATAATACCTCTTGTCGAATTGTTTTAATTTGTCCAATGTGGCAGCAGTGGGGCTTTTTATAGTCTTTTTAAAGTATTTTGTAAATATTGATGTTGCTAAACCACTCTCTGAGCCTTCTGTGCTTAATATGCTATTATATATGTAATCTATGGGCACAGCAGAAATGACGTATGAATATACAATATGGTGGTTCTCGGCTTGAAGGGTTTCCATTCTTTGAAATATTTTTGCCCAGTTTAAATCCGAATCTAATATTTGGATGTTAACAAGGACCTGTAACATTTAATGAAATCACAAAGCTTTGTAGAATGCCCTAATTTTAACTAAGTGTTTGATGATAAATTATTTGTTTTGTCAATCGAAGAAGTCTATCTAACCTTCCGCTTTTCTAACAACCGAATTGACGCGGATTATTAATTACGCGGAGCTAGTAGATAAATGCTGTTAGAATCGAATCTTGGGTCGAGTTTAGAACGGGTCATCGCCGCTTTAACTCCTATCATTAAATTCACGCATGAGATGCAAAATCAAATATTGAGATTTAGATTGTAGTGTGCGGCACACGCTTTTCTTGCGGCACGCTTGCGTTGCCCACGAAACGTTTAATATCTTTCAAAAAAGGAAAATTTAGTGATTGTAGAATCAAACCTAAAGCCTTTAGACTAAAAAAGAACATTAAATACTGCCTCGTCTACCGCTGTAAAATCTCCACAGTACCTCATTAACATCATTAATAATGAAGTTCTGAAAATAAAACGAAAACATTCTTTCAACTTTGACTTCATTCTTGAGATGTACTACTACTGTGTAGCCAGGGTCGCTGTTGCGCGCGACGAGATTGTCTATGTAATCAATGTCATAGATAGTACCATCGAATAGTATTGCAAGTCTGTTCGTTACTGGCATATGGCTTTCGACACTAAAAAGATAATATTTTTATACTACTTCGTTTTGTTAGTAAATATAAATTCTAAAGCATCTAAGCTCTTTCCAGGTTCTTAATAAAATCTCACTAAATGACCGAGGCTAGTTTTAAATTGTTTCTTATTGTTTAGAGACAAATACTGGTATTTAAAAGTACTCGGGAAAGTTAAGAATTACTGACTGAACTCGCTAATTCGATTTTGGAAAAAACTAAATTACCCCCCATTTTTAATTCAAATTAGGGCCGATGATTCAATACTTCTGAAACTACTACGGTTTTATAAAAGCATTAAATAATTTACTTGCTAGACGACAAAATTACGGCGTGTCCACGTTTTCTCAGGTTATGTATGATAGAGTACATAGCCCGTCGCACAGAGTATTTTTGGTATGCAGTGAACTCATCAAGAATAATCACTGGTGGAGCACCGATCACAGCCGCCAGAAAATGTAGGCGCGTTACTTCTTTGGGCTCCAAGTGACTAATTGTTGTGTATGTGTAATTGTGAAGCTCTGTAAACAGTTATAACTATCACCATCGCCTAGGCCAGATTGCAGACGTAGAAAAAACTTAAAAATTAAGTGCGCTGTACTTAGCTACTTCCAATAAATGTTACTTTATATTACTAACTCATATTTTCGTACGATTCATAAATTTTCCATATCTCAGCTACAGTTTACATAAATAATATTCGAACTAGGACTACTATGTTGGATGTTCATGCGTTTATCTCTAAAGGGAGCGTTCAAGTATTACGTAACGAATTTTGGGGGGTCCTTTTGTAAAACTTTACGATGCGGGGCAGGGATTGAATTACGCGTAATTTTCGACTTTCCAGTACTTTACACCACATAATGGTAACTTTTAGGTATAAAGAGTCACTAGGTTTTGAACATACTTCATCACAGGGTTGAGTCGCACTTTGCGTGATATTTTTCTTTGTGTGATATAGAGACATTACATTAATACGTACCTAACGCGTCAATGTAATTATGAACTTCCTCCTTAACTCGGTTCTTAGGTATTCCTCTTAGAACGGCGATCAGAGCAAGAGCATCATACACTGTCATCCATTCTGGTAGTGCCTTGTGTTGGCAACTTAGAGTTATATTACGGCTATACTGTAATAAATGTTGTTTTCGCAGGTAAAAGTATTGAGATTTATATGAGTACTTGTAATGTAAATCATTCTCGACTCCACTTGAACACACCAAAAATTTCATAAAAATCTGTCCAGCCGTTTAGGAGTTTAATTACGACCACATGCACAGAAGATTTATATATATAGCAGCTGTTTAGTTGCTGTATAGATAAATAACCTAGATACCGACAGCAGCGCTATCTGTCGGACTGATTTGTGAATCTAAACCATCCATAGCGCCACCCAAACGCATCAAAAAAAATCATTCCAATCGGCCCCGCCGTGTCAGTGTCATACACACGTACAATAGATATATATAAAGATAAATCCAATTAATTACATTACAATGACCGTAATAGTAGTCCGTCTCTCAATCTGAAAGCACTCGAAACGTCATACGTAAATAATAAATTCGTATTATCCGTGAAGAATCATTACATATATAAATGGACTGTACTAATGTGTTAACGAGTAAATATTATTTACACATTATCTATGAGTGCCATGTTTTCCAAATAAACTAAGTAAGTACCTATCATATTTTCTTTTTTTGCACTTAACTTAGTTTGACACTGTTGTGTGTATTAGTTAAAATATCGTCAAAGCAAGATGTATATAAAAAAAATTAAGAATACTAAAATGGAAGTTTCGGTGTTGCCAGGTATGAAATCCTGTAAAACTCATGAAACTATTAATAAAAATGTATTAACCAAGTAGGGATTTCTGTTCAAACTCCATTTGGATGCACTCCACAGCCGTCCGTCACTAGGTAACTTAAAACCTGTAAAAATAATTTAAATAAAAGAGAGGAGTTGTTCGGACTAATACCTGCAGCTGACTTTCATCATCGGACGTAAAGAGAATACAAAATACCATCCGTATCACCTCGACGTCCGTCGTTCCACGACTTAGCGTTTCTTTATGCAATTTTTGCCGCACACCACAACTATGTGGAACCAGCTGCCCACTGAAGTATTTCCTAACCAATTCGACTTAGAGTCCTTCAAGAGCGGACCATTTCTTAAAAGGCCGGCAACGCACTTGCGAGCCTCCTAGCAATGTGAGTGTACATGAGCGGCGGTATCAATTAACATCAGGTGAGCCTCTTTCCCGTTTGCCTATTACATAAAAAAAAAATAATATTAGCTTTATTATACAAAATCATGTTTCTCTGCATTGCGACTTAGCTTATTTTTTACAATATTCGATGCTCTAAAACCTGTGTAAGTACCAAACTAGAATTTCCTAAGGAATTTGGTACTTTTGAATTTACGTTTTAATATACTATTGCGAATCACCTGTTATAACTTCACACAGCTTCAATCTTCCGTGTTTCAGTAAACCGGAGATTGCTAATGCCTCCCCCTTCCCGAGCCCGAAGTTAACGTGACGTATCACATATACGCCTTGCACCCTTCTAGAGACATCCTTCGCTAGGAGATATTCCCCGAACGTGTCTCCTTTCACAGCTAAAATTCAACTATGGGATTTAATTACATCCTACTACCAACCAACTAAATCTGGACGTTAATTACCGATCCGATTTAGAAACTTACAACAGTACTTATAGCTTCTCCACTACTCCGGCATCCGGTTTTAACGATCCGATAATTTGCTAGATCGGAACGCGGTGTTTTCCGGACCGAAGTGATCGACGCACCGCGCCTACAACTTGGGTATTGTGTAAAAAATCTAAGGCAGGTGTCATTCTATAATAAACGTAAACTTTTCTTTCACCTTGAACTAGCATTTCATGAGAAACATAAAATGTTCCTGATAGGCACCTGTTCCTCAACAGAGGATGTACCCAACAACTCTTCAATCTTCGAACGTATATTAATATAGCTAAAAGTTGTTGACGAAAGGGTAGGACTCATTGTGAATCGTAAAACCGAGGAATTTTAATAAAGCACTGCGTCAGGTCTGTTGTTTGACTAAATTTTACTGATCGATTACAGTCGGATAAAGTGGAGAAGCATAATCCGGCCTTCCGATATTTTTCTCATAACTGATTCCGGTTTCCGACGCCGGACCGGAGCAGTGGAGAAAAGGCCTAACTCTGACCTTATTATGATAAATACTTACGAGTTTTCGACATCATTTCCTTTCTCTTACTTAGAACATCTGCTTTCTCTTGCTTAACTCCTTCTGCCTCTCCCTCCGGTTCCTTTAGGTCGAAGTAAAGACATTTCAGGACATAGGAACAAATTCTATGTATGTATTTATACTCCCATATTAGAAGGAGGGTGGACAACACACCAGCTATGGAGAACATAGCATAAATTTCCATTCTTACACCTGGTGGCTTCAAAACATAGTACTGTTTTGAGAAACACTTTTGTAGGACTCCGCATTTGTCTGCAATAACTCAAACTTTATTTTGACACTAGAACATTTCTAATGGTTTTGTTTTTAAGCACTGTATGTATTCTAATGTGTGGTTGCCTGGAAGAGATCGCTCGAAAGCGATAAGGCCGCCAGTTGCCCTTATCATTTAATTAATTGTATTATATTTCTGTATGCAACGAAGTGTTAATAAATAAATAATTTAAAAGTCAATACTAATCATGTGCCTGTTGGCTTAAGTTTGAGTGTGTGGGTGTGTGTGTACGTATTAATAATATTAAAAACATTACAAAAATTTGTTTATTATAGAACATAAGATACAGGTATCACTTATTCCACGTCATTAAATTATTAATCCCTACTCATCGGCAAAGAAGACAGAGGGTGTACGCCGAGAGAAAAAGCCGGCGTAAAAACTCTCGGTACTCCTTTAAAATAGCAAAATCATCAAACAACACTTATTTTAAAACAAATATCGCAAATTAATTAGAAGTAGCCTGTCTAGCACTAGTCCCAGGCCCTTTTATGAACTAGATAATCGTTGACTTTATAGTAAGCCTTTTTACACAGATTTTCTTTAATACATTTCTTAAATTTATTAAAAGGCAGAGATAAAAGAGCCTCTGGGATTTTATTAAAGAAGAGTATCCCTTTTCCCCAAAAATAATTACTAACTTTAGATAGTCTAGTACGGGGAAATTGCAGCCTGCGTTTGTTCCGTGTATTAACATTGTGCGTATGTTCTATTCTAGTAAACTTATCACTATTTTTGTATACATACATAATATTTTCAAAAATATATTGCGAGGGAAAGGTAAATTTCCTTGAATTTATCTCTAAGAGAATTCGTGGGTTATTAAAAATCTTGCAATGATACTTACGGCAGCATTTATGAAGAATTTTGGACGAACAAAGATTTTTCCGTTTAAAAATATTACATTCGCTGTTGTAAAGAAAAATCTTTTTAATTTTCACAAAAGCGTAAGCAATGTTGAATTGAGGCGAAAAACTCAAGAAATTTAGCGCGTAATTTAAAGCGTTACCATAGAAAAGCTTTGCAATTACTGTTGTTTCACCTGAAAATGATTTCAGATTTAAATATGAATTTATCATGAGAATTCTCTCCCTATCTTCTATAGAAGAGAGGTACAAAATAAAATTATTTAATTTTGTTTAATTTTCAACTTTTATTTAATGAAAAATCTTTATCTTCGGTATTCTTTAACTTCCAATAGCGATTGCGATCCCGACTTTGCTGAAGCGATTACTGTGCCTGAATTATATTTAAAAAACATCTATCTCGAGTTTTTGTATAAAATTGTATTAATCTTAAAAGGTGATTTGTAATTCAATTCAAATAAAACGATCAGTTTACATGAACGCATAAGTGTTTTTAATTTATCGTTAAATTTTGTTTGCAAGTGTCTTTTGTCTTTTTAATTACTCTTTCAAAAAGATACTTTATTTTTATGTTTTTAAAACAACCATTACTTACCAAAAACAATGTTGACCATTACAAAAATCATAGAATTTAGTGCCGGGTATGGACCTAGACTAAAGAGGTACGCTTGCGGTATACATCCAATTCCATATACAGCCAGAACAAATGAAATTATTACTGAAAAATCACCGTTACGAAAATATAAGTGAAAAAATGTCCTAAATTATTTAAATTTGGAATGTCTGCCACCATCCTTTAGGGTGACGCTCCTGGAGGCTAAAGTATACACAGATACCAGAATATTAATATAATAAGGTTTATGCTAAGCCTAGATTCTAGCATAATAATATACCGACTTTGAAAATTCTTTTACCAGTAAAAAGCCACATTATTTGTTAGTGTAATATATTTGAGAAAATTAAAACACTTCTCTGTAGTTGACAGATTTGCTGAGAAAAAATTGTAAAACGTTTCTTAGAAACGCTGCCCCGCTACTCCTAAAAACTCCTAATCGTTTATAGTATAATATGTGTGCAAGCTTCCATCAATGTATCGATACACACGCACACTACAATGAATAGCTGACGTTTCGTAACTGACGCTCGGAGCAAACTCCCCGCACCCCGCGATCCCCTCAACCAAATATTGGTGGGGCGCGTCTTCGTGAATTGCACTATCTATACCTACTTAAAGACAAATAATTACACTAGATTTAAAATTTTGACTATGTTTCTTAAATTGGTGTTTTTTTCGTTCATGAATTTCGTTTGCCTATAAGTGCTTGTCAAATTAAAACATTTGTATTTTCCTTTTATGTACCAATGTGTGCCCTAACTGAAGTTCATGATAGGTTAATGAAACGAAATATTCACTTACCAAAATCTATTATACCGAAGTAATGTGGTGCTACTAAGATCATGATAACGACCATGGCTCCAGACATAATCGCCACTAGCATCCAATACATGAAGAGATCGCATACGAACATTGAAAACCAGTATCGCAATGGGGAGAAATTCATTGTATAGCACTGGAAAAATAATAGGTTATACCCACACAATATTACATTACTGCGAGAATGAGGGTAAGGGTATAATTTTGCATCGTATCGGTCATGCACACCGCTGTGACTCAATGCCAACGCATGTGATCATATCGATCGATTCCCAGTCAAACAATAATTTAGAATACGTTAGCTGATCACGTCTTGCCTTAAAATATTCAATGAAATAGACACAAAGGTTTCTATGTGGCTTAATTGACCAAATTTTTATTAATAAGGCCCATTTAACTTGAAGGTCCTAACTTAGACGCTTTCGAAAACAAACTGAAATGTCTGTTCCATAGAGATGTGCGTCATATCGCAGAACACTGTTGTTTTGTAAAACTTGATGAACTTTTCAAAACTCAGATGAAAAATTTATTATTCCTGTACTATTTGTAGAATTGAAGTACCTGTGTATGCCTTACAAATCCACTTTCCATAGATGGAATTAAAATCATATGAGATATTGTTAGTATAAGTAAGAACTCCGTAAAAATAGGCGGCCTCTCCGCGTACACCATCCACTAGAACAAAGCTAATTATATACGTATATATTGATGAATTATTTTTTCCAAAGTTATTAAATTGCCAAGGTTAATGTCGTAAGCTAAAAATTACAACATATACTTAAACGTTTTAGAATAAATAATTTTCTTAAAAAAAATACCAGGCTGCCCTGCGATTCTGTAACTCACTTTTCGAACTCACACAGCGGTTTTCGCATCGGCGGTCGCTCTCAAATCAGTCGTGAAGCAGTCGTTTTATGATTTAGCATTCTGATAAACAATAAACTACAAGCTCCCACCTTTTCGAAGTGCCAAATCGTAAAATGACTGCTTCACGACTGATTTGAGAGCGACCGCCGATGCGAAAACCGCTGTGTGAGTTCGAAAAGTGAGTTACAGAATCGCAGGGCTGTTTTTGAATTTTTAAACATGATGTGGGATGTGCGTGAATGTGGAGTAATAAAATCAAATATTCTCAAATAATACTGTAAAAGACAATACTGCTCAGTCAGATTCTCTTAGTTTTATAAGCATCGCGATTAAATCAATCATTGGAGTTAAGCCCCGAGAGTCTAGCCAGACGCAGGCTCTCTTCAGCATTGATAAGCATAAAAGTGGTTAAAAAGGTTAAAAGGAGTATTAAGAATATCCATAGCGCAAAATCACCTGCATCATGAGCATACCCCACATACACACCTTCACGTACTTACCCTCACTTTTACACCATCAAACAACACAGCCAAATTAGGTATTATTTAGTTGAATGTATTGAATAATTGTTTTTTTGGTTGCTTGATTTTGTAAATTTTTGAACCTTTTTGTAGTAAAATGTATTATGTATTCCATCTCTGTCTATATTTTCAGTGTAACTGTTTGTTATTATATATAATTTATGTTAGTTGTAGGATTACGAAATAAATAAATAAATAGCATTTACAGCAATAATTCATTTAAATATTATTATATTTTTACATTATTTAAAGCACTCTCTTGACTCAGGAACTGTACAGTAGCCTTATATTATAAAAATATTCAATAAAAACTTCATTATAATAATAAAAATAATCTTACAGGCGTTAAGTCCAGGGCTAGTGGATCATCGGTGACTTGTATTGTGGCATCTAAGGTATTCGTACAATGCCTTAAAAGCGCCATATAGGCTCGAGCTAAAGACCTGGCTGCCGCTGCATGGTCATAATGTATTGGACTGTAGAGGACTTTCATCTAAACACCATTAATATTAACTATAATAAGTCTAAATGTTTTTAGTATATCACTCTATTTATTTATTAAGGCGGCCATTCACGGGCGATCCATATGGCATTCGCGCCACGGGCTCGATAATCGACGTCGCGCCGAGCCAAATTCATGCCATTCACGAACGCGCCAGCGAGCCGTTCCATTTGATCATTTTGAGTGTAGGCGTCGATAGCACCGGACGTGTTCATAATGAACTTCGATTTATTCATTCATTCGAAGATGAGTTTTATTTATCTATCATAGCGATTTGTCTAGTTTTAAAAAAAAAGAAAGTGGTGTAAGGATTGGTTGCTGAAAAGATCGCAACTCACTCACATAAATTTAATGAAGGAGTTGACTTTTTTTTTCTAAACTTATAAATAAATTGAATAACAAAGTCACGGTTTGACCTCATAGCGAAAACGATTTATATTAACAATGCGTCACGTGCTTCCCGTCCAACGGCTAAACGCAAACTAAAATCAAAATGGCGTGTTTGGTTTGCGAGTAACAGCATTCACGAGCGAGCAAACCGTATGGCACGACGGCTCAGACCAACCGGACCGTTGGTTTTCCGCATTCACATTTCACAAGCGCGCCGCCTGCGTATGCGCGCCGCGCCAATTGACTCGGCGCGATGGATTTTCGCGCAGTTGGAATTCCATCGCGCCGAGCCAATCCATTTGGACCGACAGTGTTTTCACATTCATGGACGAATTTTGGATCGACAGCGTCCCAAATGGATCGATGGATCGCCCGTGAATGGCCGCCATTATAGTTTACATCATACATATAACATAGTACTAAATCAACGGCATATTTAGCAAAATCTTCGACAATTGAAGTAAACATAAGGGCCGATTTACATTATCTTAGTGTTTAGGAGAGTATTTTAGTACAAGTTGAAAGGCAAGTTCTTTAGTGCTTTAGTGCGTTGCGAGTGAACGTTTACATTTCTTCCAGTAGAGTATCATTATTCATTACAGCGCCACAATGAACGCGCAACGACGTCGGCAAATACGCTCTATTCTACGCAAAATACTAACTGTAGTTATGGAACAAATAGAAGACGAGATTTTATTCGAAATAAATAAACTAAATATGAATAATAAATAAAATAGCTTCTTTTAAGGCAGTGTATGCCGAATGCCAGACACAGTGCACGATCATAACAACTATCAAATTCATGCGCATACACACCCATACGCACACTCACACATTCACTCATACTTAATGTCTGATAAGACAGTGGTAACACTAAATAACTTTTTTTAAAACTGTTTTAAACATATACCATGTACAACTGAATAATTGTTATCTAGTTACCCACAACACAGGGACTCCCTAGTTTGGGTACTAGCGATATATGAATTTTGTCCCAACCCTTTTGTCATCAATAAAGTGTTTATTATTATTATTACTTATATTCCTTTTGCTTTAAACACTATATATGTACCGCGAAAGAGGTGGGATGGGGTGGTTTTGGTTGATTATTAGTGTTACCCAAAATACAAGGCCTCCCTAGTCGGGGCTAGCGTCAGATAATGATTTGTCCTTTTGCTCTAATGGATTGGATAACAAAAATTCATAAATTTACCGATATTATATCGTCCATGTACTGAATATCCAATCCATATGCATACATATACACGTAGTGCTGTGGCGAGTCAATGGCACGAGTCACTAAATATTCTGTTACGCTCTGAAAAAATATTATAGCGTCACGAAAGAATTTATATTGTACTAGGAATATTGCCTGTGTAAGAGATTAAGGTTTCCTTTTTCTGAGTAAGTTAAATTAAAATCATCGAGCGGCACTAACACCTTATATGGACCACCCTTAACATTTAGGGGGATGAAAAATAGATGTTGTCCGATTCTCAGATTTACTGACTTACTGAAAAAAGTTAATGAGAATCGGTCGAGCTGTTTCGGAGGAGTATGGGAATATTGTGACACGAGAATTGGATATATTAGAAGATAATGTTTCTTAATATTACATAGAGAATTAATTATGTATAGATATGTTTATATATACATACTGGGACATCATCCTAAATTTTGGATTTTATGAAAAAATTGCCGTATCTGAGAACGTCATCTGTCACAAAATGGCGGCTAATGTAAATAATTCAAATCGTTACATTAAATAAATTAGAAATTATGATTTAGGAATCATTACATAAGAGCTTAAAACGTGTTATTGCGATTAAACTAAATAAAAGATTCATATTTCTAAAAAACTTACTTCGATATCCAGAAGTGCAGTGTACGCAATATTTTCAATTTCTTTTTCGGTCGCATTAGTTTCAGAAAGAACATATCTGTTGAAAAGTTTATATTACATTTGAATTAAATTAACGGTTTTTTTTTGTTAATAGGTATACGAATAAAATTATATTAATTTTATCAGTGTTACAGTTAACTAAAGTAGGAAGGCTACCGCGTAACATCCAATAGTCAATGCAATAGCGATCTTAATTGAGTTTACGTACTACTTAATTCCAAGTTATTGAAGTTATACTTCTTTAGGCGCGTTATGAAAAATTGATGAGAGTGAAATTTTACGATGCACACGCACCGTGACACAAAATTATCAGTATGGGCGCCGAGCGTGCGCGAGCGAGATGGGAATAAGACAATCTACAAGTAAAAAGAAATAGAATATGCGTGAAGTTAGCAGCTATGCCAAGAATTTTGAATGACCATAATGACATTTGTAGTACCTTTTTAACAAATAAAGGAGTTTTAATTATTTATTCAAAGAAATTCTGTCAAACGGGCAGGAGGCTCATCTGATGTTAAGTGATACCGCCGCCCATGGACACCCTCAGTGCCAGAGGGCTTGCGAGTGCGTTGCCGGCCTTTCAAGAATTGGTACGCTCTTTTCTTGAAGGACCCTAAGTCGAATTGGTTAGGAAATACTTCAGTGGGCAGCTGGTTCCACAAAGTGGTGGTGCGCGGCAAAAACCGCCTTGAAAAACGCTCAGTTGTGGAACGGCGGACGTCGAGGTGATACGGAATTAGACTAATAAGTTCTTAGAAATTATGAACAATAGACTAACGCTGAAGCAATTGATTGCCCGTAACTCGAGTTGTCTGTGCGCACAACTAAAGTAGTCTTTTGTTCCAACGCTTCAACCGTTAAAATCTGGAATGAGTCAATGAATAATCAAAGCCGAATAAAACAATTATGACAAAATTTATCTATTCATTATCCTAATCGAAATGATGTATAACCATATCGCCTTATAAAAGTAAACAAGGCCACAGAATATTAAAGATTTCGAAACGGAAATCAATCATGTTAGTTGTTTCGACTATGTATTTGCGTGTTGTTCCCACGAGAATGTAAGTGCGTGCTCCTATTTCACCATGCCTCCTGCTGATAGAGGACAAAGCTTTGTTTTTAATTTATTTTATTATCATTTATTACTAAAGATGTCATGTGGAACATGGTGTAAAGGTTGCATGGCGATTTAAAAGAGTGGCGGAGAGTTTATTGCCAGTTCTTCTCTTCCGTTCTACGTCCTTGATTTGACAACTGGCACTAAATGTAAAATTAGAAGCATGTAATTTATATTTCTTTTTTGACGTTCATAACTGTACATTGTTATCTACATGAATAAATGATTTTTGACTTTGGAAAAGAGTGCAAACTATTTGAATAATATTAATAAAAAAACAATTAAATAGAAGAATAACGAATGTCATGGTGTTCTTTTTCAAAGCCTGGCGTAGAAGAGCATAATAATCATTGTCTATAGTTAAAGGAAAGCTTACATCACCATGCAAAATCTTCTTAGCGACACGATCTTCCTCAATATCACTGAGAAGCTGCGATAATGACAACCCAATAAAAATTCCAGCTACAAAAGCGGAGATAACCTAAAATATTCATCAAAATGATCACAAAAATAAATAAAACCTTTCGACAATAATCACGTCACACGTGAATAAAATATTTTAAATTCTTACGGGTTTGACAATTGACTTGCTCCACAGATTACTTACCGTAAAAATCAAAACAATTCTATATTGCTTATAAAATGATGTAAATTTTTGTCCAATGTACGATAAATGTATAAAATTATCGAAGTTAGATATTCTTGTGGGACTCCAGTTTTCAGGAGCTGTAATGGGACGATTTTTGTAACTTTATTTTTTGAAAGCTTCAGGCTACTATTAAATACAAATATTGGTTTAACGACTATAAATGCGAATTAATCGACTGCGAGTTACGATCATTGTTTTTCTACGAGACCAATCGTGAGAGTGCATTCAAACCCCGTTTATACACAGATTAGCATTAGCAGAACATTAATCTCTATGCTCGCAATAAACACGTAAACAAGTCCTACAAAAAGCGTGTAATGCGAGAAAAGTTTAATATTGTAACCCATACATACAACTTTCAATATGTCCCAAAGCAGTTCTGGATATTGTGTGTTCACGTGGAGTACCATGTGTTGTGGCTCTTGATTCAAATATGGCTCTAAAACGTTAATACAAACATCTTAATTATCTTTTAATACGTTGTCTAGAGTTCACAGTAGTCATCCAGCGGCACTATTTCGGTAAATTACTGACAAGGCTATCTCCTAACTATTCATTGGATTTAGAACTATAAGGGTATCTTTCTTAAGGTGGGAACTGACCAAAGTTACGAGGTGTAATGTAACACGTTACACAGCGAGCATTCGTGCAGTCAGTACGTCGTGTTACGGGGAAACCAGCGAGCAACGAGCGAGAAACGAGCCGCTTGTTGCTCGCTTTGAGTGCTCCACCCGGCGGTCGGTTTTTCAGCGAATCCTTTGACTGCTACGCGGGTCAGTACGCGTCGCACGTCGCGAGTGATCATGATTATGATTTTATATAAATTGTGTCTTTTTTAAGTACTCTTGGTCCAAATTGTTTTATACTGTCCAGTAATCATTCGGTTTTTTAATATTGCAATCAATAACAAACCACCTCATATGCCTGTGTTTTTAAATAAGTTTGATGTCCAGTAACATTTTTTTTTCTTCTTAATTTGGATGAAACAATAATTTAATAGAATGAAAGATATCAACACGTCCTCGCTGTTGGCCATCTCGTGAACACTGGCGGAGAAAGCGGAGCACAGAGTTTTGACGAGCATGTTACGCCGATTTTAGAACACAGCGTAACATGCTCGATGCGTAACACGCTCGATGCGAATGCTACATTACACCTCGTAACTTTGGACAGTTCCCACCTTCAGGTGGGCGAATCGTTTAACACTTTAATTATCGAGATAGGTCCAAACAGAGTAATGCGTGGACGGACGAAAATTACGAATGGAAACCTTCCTTAGATATTTTCGGTTAACCGACTTTCTAAGTCCTCACAAGGATGTTTTAATATAAATCACCTCTCATAATTAAAATAAAAAATAAATCAGAGGCGCTACAAGCTTTTTAGGTCTGGGCCTCAGACTTCTGTATATGTTTCATGATCTGACTTGTCTTATAGGCAAGTAGGGGATCAGCCTCCTGTGCCTGACATTTCATTCATTTAACTTTTTTTGAAGTGAAACTTCTTTATCGAGGTTGGAAAAAAATTTAGTGTAACATTTTTTCGTTACGCGTCAAATTTTTCGGTTACGCGCCATGTTGCTTTTTGAAGTCAAACTTCTTTATCGGCGTTGGAATGAAACTTCTTTATCGACGTATGGGAGAAATTTTGTAGCAAATCGTCACGTTTTTCAAGATAGTAATAATTCTATTACAATTAATGAAATTCTATAATAATCTTCGTAGTAATAAGGTAAAATGAAATATTTGTATTCATGTCTATGATAATAAAAGTCTTTTGTTAAACTTTATCTAATTTAACGAATTTCTGTAAAGTTGCATATAGTAGATCATTTTTCGAAAAATAAGATCATAAAGAAGTTTCACTTCTTACGTGTGTACACCTAGTACACGCACAATTTTTATATTTTTATATAAGTCTTTATCGTGCAATCAGTCAGCTAGACTATGAGCAGATGTGTTGAGAGCTGTTAGACGTTCAGAGCAAAATCTCCTTAGGATTTGTCGCCTTTTAAGCCTATTTATTAGGTCCGGTATGGTTAGTTGCGTGGCAAGCTTATTAGGATGCTTTTCTAGCCTTTTTCTGTATTTCATACTCCAGGTCTTGATCTCCTCTTTGACAGTCCTGATTTTGATGTGCTCATGAATCTCCAATGTTTTAATAAACCACGGACAGTTGGATATTTGTTTCAAGATGTAATTTTGAACCCTCTGTATGATACATATGTTAGAGTCACACGCCGAACCCCATAGTTGAATCCCGTATGTCCAAATTGGTTTCAAGAGCATTTCGTAGATGAGTAGCTTATTATCTACTGACAGTTTGGAATTTCTGCCAAGAAGCCAGTAGAGTCCTCTGTATTTCAGGTTGATTTCTTCTCTCTTCTTCTGTATGTGTTGTTTCCATACGAGTCTCCTATCAAGGTGTATTCCCAAGTATTTTACACAGTTTTCTTGCGGAAATTGTTGATTGCACAGAGTTACTGGCGGACAGTCTCCTCTACGAAAAGTTAAGGTTACATGAACGGATTTTGTCACACTAGTTTTTATTCTCCACTTTGAAAGCCAGGTTTCAATTTCTTGCAATCCAGTCTGTAGGAAGTCTGAAGCTTCGATTGGGCTATTACTACATGCCAGTACAGCAGTATCGTCTGCGAATGTTGCTAATGTGACGTGTTCGCTTTGTGGTAAATCACATGTGTAAATGGTATATAAGACTGGGCCCAGGACAGACCCCTGCGGTACTCCAGCTTTGATTGAGTGAAATGGCGATGTACAATCTTCTTCTCTTACTTGAAATATTCTTTGTGTTAGATAAGATTTAATGATGGGGAAGAATGTACAGGGTAGAAGAGTTTTTACTTTATTCAAGAGACCTTTGTGCCATACTCTATCAAACACCTGCTGCACGTCTAAGAAAGCAGAGGAGCAGTACTCCTTTCTCTCTAGTGCCTTCCTTATTACAGAGCAGATTCTATGGACTTGTTCCACAGTGCCATGCTGCTGGCGAAAACCAAACTGGTGGTCCGGGATTATGGCTCTTTGATGAAACTCCTCCAATAATCTGTGCTGTAGGACTGACTCAAAAAGTTTTGACATTACGGTTAGCAGACTAATCGGCCTGTATGAGCTAAGTTCGTTCACTGGCTTCCCTACTTTAGGTATCATAATTACTTGTGAGACTCTCCACAGCGATGGAAAGTGTCCAGTTCTTATTATGCCATTAAATAAGTTGGTTAGAAAAACTATGGCTTTTTTGGGAAGTTCCTTCAAGACTTTTTTGTCTATTAAATCAAACCCGGGAGCCTTTTTATCCTCCAATTTTGAGATCGTGGCCACGACTTCTTGACTTAGGACCGAATCTATGAAGGAATCATCAGTGTCTGGGTCAGCTTCATTAGGCGTGAATACTTTTGCTAAGTGAACAGCGAAGGCGTCAGCTTTTTCTTGTTTTGTCCTTGCCCAAGTGTTATTCTGCAACCGTAACGGCGGTTTGGGATCTATCGGTCTATTATAGTACTTACAAGCTCGCCATAGAGAGTAGTTTGTAGCATTTGTTGCAGTTAAGGAATCTAGATAACATTCCATAGTTTTATCCCTTGCATTTCTTATGGCAAGTTTAAGATCCTTGACTGCTTTGTTAAGAGCTCTTTTATCTACTGCAAGCCTGCTAGTGTGCCATACTCTTCGCAGTCTTCTTTTGTTCAGAATCAGTTCTTTTATTTCAAACTGTGATTCAAGTGCTCCGGAGAGGTTTTCCAGCAGGCAGCTTGAACTGTTGTGGTGAAATGCTTTGTAGCTTCTTCGATATCCTCTTCTGTTTTAAGTGCTATTTTTAGGCTTAGCTCTGTGTCAACTATTTCCCGGAAGCCATCCCAGTCTGTGTATTTGTTGTACAATGTTTGCCGAGCTTCTTTCTTAAGAATAGTGGTGCTCACTGTCAATATTACAGGAACATGGTTAGATGAGCTATCGAGGCATGACTCAACATTGAAGAAAAGTCGAGACAGCCCTGTTGTGATGAAGAAGTCTAGAACGTCTGGCAGTCTTTTCTGGTCTGTGGGCCAGTGTGTTGGTTCCGGAGTTGAGACAGTAGTCAGGAACTGTTTATCTACACTTTTCTTCAGCTCCCTTCCACGTGTAGTTATTAATCTAGAGCCCCAGTGCGAATGCTTCGCATTCCAGTCACCCCCAGCAATAAATCTGTATCCCAAGCTTACAAAGTAGTCGGAAAACTGAGCTTCACTTATTTTATGTTTTGGGGGACAATAAATTGATGATATATTAAAGTCTCCATTTCTGTCACTGACTGCTACTGTGGTAGCCTGGATATGTTCGGTACGGTAGTTTGGTAACACATGGTGTCTAACAGTGGCTTTAATTATTACCTACTGCTGTCCCGCCGTGAGCTGTACCGTCTGGATGATTTGTGGAATAGATCTAATATCCTTTAATTCTTATCGAGCTGCCGGTTGTCATATGTGTCTCTGAAATTAGGAGAATGTCTAGACTATGAAGACTGATCAATATTTCCACTTCATCGATGTTGGGTGCCAAGCCATTGATGTTCCATGTAGCTATTTTTAGTGCAGTCATTTTGTTAACTTAGTAGTACGGGAGGTAGCAACGTTTTCGAGAAAGAATTTTAGGTCAGCTGATTTTGTGATATGTCTTCCTTCTTGCACTTTCGGTTAGAGTCTTGGCAATCTGGCTGGCGGTAGCGGTTGCGTTCTTTAGTGCGCATCCTAATTCCTATCTGTCCAGGTAATATCCTGGATTTTAAAAGCATTTTAAGAAGCGTAATTTTTAATTTTTCGTTTTTAAATAAGTCTACCTGACATACTTTTTTTATTGCCAGACATTTTTCACATTGCTAACTATGTGCCAGACGCGATTTTAAGTTTTTTTTTATAAAAATTTCAAAGTATTTTAGAATGTCTGTAATTTTAATATTATGTTCTTTAAATATAAGAAAAACTAAAAATGAATTTGCCAGACATTAATTCGGTTGTTAAGTCTTGAATTAAAATGAAAAAGTATTGCAGTATGATGAAGCGTTGCATTTTAAGAAGCGCAATTTTTAATTTTTCCTTTTTAAATAAGTCTACCTGACGTACTTTTTTTATTGCCAGACATTTTCACATTGCTAACTATGTGCCAGACGCGATTTTAAGGTTATTTTTTATAAAAATTTCAAAGTATTTTAGAATGTCTGTAATTTTAATATTATGTTATTTAAATATAAGAAAAACTAAAAATTAATTTGCCAGACATAAATTCGATTGTTAAGCCTTGAATTAAAATGAAAAAGTATTGCAGTATGATGAAGCATTGCATTTGAAAACAAAAGTATGTCAGGTAGACTTATTTAAAAACGAAAAATTAAAAATTACGCTTCTTAAAATGCTTTTAAAATCCAGGATTATTACCGGACAGATAGGATGCGCACTAATGAACGCAACCGCTACCGCCAGCCAGATTGCCCAGACTCTAACCGAAAGTGCAAGAAGGAAGACATATCACAAAATCAGCTGACCTAAAATTCTTTCTTTTCAAACGTTGCTACCTCCCGTACTATAGTGACTAGTACTGCAATGAGTTCAAGTAATGTACTCATTTGCTGTAATACAGTATCAATCTTTTGGGATTGTTGTATAAACATTTGTTCAATGACTTTATAAGAGTCAGGTTGATGGATTGTATTATTTTGATGTATCTTATATCTGGCTGGATCGGCATACGATTTGTGCTCATGTGCTTAAAGCACAACGCACATAAAGCAGGTGTATTGCGATCCACTTTTGTGCATTCCGATGTTTTGTGCATTCATTCATTTAACTATCATTAAAATATTACAGAATCGGAAACAGTGCCGGAAATTAATAGATACAAATAATAATATTATTTTTTTAAATTTACAATTCGATATTTGAGATTTCAATAAATTATTTTGCATATATAAAATACTAATATTTCATGTATTCTCATTACGAAATTTCAATTTTAAAAATCGTAAGGTTCCGTTAAAATTTTACCCTCATGCGCCTTAAGAAGTTTCACTTCAAAATAATATATTTGGAATTACCTATTGCAAACTTCTTCAGAATCGGGTATACTGATATTCATCGAAACGATCCCATACTTATCAGCCCCTTCGTGTAGCGTTTGAATTAATTTGGCAACATTAGCTGTGGGGTGTGTTGGCACTTTAAGAATCAACAAAGTGCCAAGATGCGCCCTTATCGAGGCCCCAGCTTCCGAAGCCTTTTCTAAAAGCTCATCATTTTCCTCCGTGTATCTGTTACTTCCAAATGTTACTCTTACCCTGTAGTCTCGACCTATGTTAAAATATAGTGTGATAAGTGATACAGGAATGTACTCTAATGAAGTTGACGGTTTTAGGATCAGTCTAGACGTCGCGGTGACTCATGTATACAAAAAATCACAATCTGAACCTAAAATATCTTATTTCGAAAGGAATTTTTATTTAAAAGATCTCTGTTGTACATGCTTAATACTTAATAGGTTACAGAAACTCATAAAGCTTTTCGCTCATTATTTTTAATATACTTTGAGTTTTTGAGTAGAGATTTGACACTTTGATTAGCAAATTTGCGTCAACTTCATCAGACCTTTAGAAACTAGACAATTTTCGATATTATCGTATGGGCTTAATTCTGTAAGGATAGTGTATGTATTTTTGTGAATAAATAAATAAATGTCATTAACTATTCTAAAGCCATAAAAGTAAACTAGTTAAATCAGAGAGTTAATTGAATCTCTAGATAGTTAATTAAACTAACTACTTAACTGTGACATATATATCTATAGTCTGGATTAAAAACATTTTCAAATTCTCACCGTATTTGAAGAACATATATGCAGGTGTGCCGCCAAACAACAAGGTCTTATTGTCAAAAATGAATGCGCGATCTGCATATTCCAAGAACACACTTGAAAAACTGAATTTTATCAAAGTGATATATTTTCGATATTGCTGTAAGGATATTGCAAAAGTTGATTTAGTAAACTTCAATTTAGTTTTATTTCAAAGGTTTACGGGTAAACGGGTGTAAACCGTAGTGCTGGTCGATTGTCAATATTCAATAAATAAATTTGATGTTGCTCCTAGCTAGGTTTAATATAAATTTAAACACATCGCTTCGTCATTTTCGAGATAACCGGATACAAACATACAAAAAAAAAAAGTTTTGACTGTCAATCTTATTAATCGACACCTATTTGTACTGATATATTATTTCCATGATTATAAAAATAAAGATTTCGCTTACCATTATTTTATCCTTGATAACAGCTATATAATTCGCCTTTCCAGTGAAATTTGGTATAATTATTATCTATAAAGAACATTTTATACAAAGATTTATTATGTTAGATTTTATTTAACATCAATTGGTTTATTTGCTCTTCACAATATTGAATTTTACTTATCACATCTTTGTGAGAGACTGGACTTTAGAAGTCCTGTGATTTTCAGCCTTCCATCGCAGATATGGTAATGAAAATTCACACAAAATTATTCAAGAACAATAAAAACAATATAAAAAATGAATTAAAATTAACTGACCCTTGGCTCAAGAAGCATAGCAATCGCCCAGCACAACTGAGCACGATAGTAATCATCCAAAATGCGCACATAATCATTTTTCACTGACTCCAAGTCACATTCTTTCATCAGACTTTGCGAACGCAAATGTCCATACTCAGATATGAATTGGCTGGTTTCATTCCAGAGGCTTATCTGGAAAGATAATAGAACTGTAACTTGTGTGAAGAAAGGAAGGTGCTGCTCTACCTCCGACCCAAAACCCAGTGGCGTGATTCGTAATCATTTGTTTTTTCACAAAGTCATGTAAGTGATCGAGTGAGCCTTCGGTGGCTGACAGTTGAGGTACGAACCTACGACTTCAGGGATATGACCAATGTTGTCTAGTGGTTTGAGCTTGCAATCCGCATCCCAGAATTCGCGCTCGAATCACGGCTGTGTATGGAGTTTTCTTTCGCATTTACAACCACGTGAATACGAATATCGCGAGAAAACAGCCCTTAAAATCTACGACATTTCTCAGAAGGCTGATCACTAAAATAAAAACAAAGAAACCACGAACCATACAGGGCTGTAGCTTCATTGGATTATTATTATACTATGACGTAGTACATTGCTACTGAGCCTGTAATCTAATAATTAACGAGCAGAAAGAGACTAGCTTTTTGCGCCTGTAACTGTAACTGATGTTTTGTTTGTAAGAGGTAATGGTTTTATTTTATAAATAATAATTTGTCAAAATATATTTCAATTGCTTGATATATACACTCGAAGACTGAAATCGATTTTTCTACAAGTTACGAGACAGACAAGTTATAAGTTTACGCGTAATTTGCGGCTTTTTAGTGTAAACAAGTTCCTCGTTGATTTAACGTATTTAAAAATAAACCCTTGAAGAGATCTACGGCGTTTTATTTCCGATCCCCTAGCTCGTAATAATATTGTTAGCGGACTTACGCCATTTTGTAGCAGAAACCTATATAAAGCGTGGCAACACCGGCGTTGACTCACTTTTATTTCGAGACTTCGTGCGGAACGGACTTGTTACTAACCTAACCTCAGTAGATTTTAAAAGTCTGAAGTACCTACACGTTCTAATCTTTTGTGTTTCCTAATATCAGAATTGGGATTTGAACTTTTCGCTCACTTCTCTTTTGTTTTGTTTTGAGTAATCTTTGTGGTTTAAATTTTCCTTCTCTTTGTGTCCGTAATGTACGAAGTCACAAGTGATTAACATTTTAAAAGTGCTCTTTGTGTTAAAATGTTGTTTGTGTTTGTGAGTGCAACAGTGTCGCATTAAATTCGGGATCGTCTAGTCAGCAAGGTAGACGAGAGATGCTTTGACAGAGGACGGCCGAACGGTTGAAGAACAGTCAAATCAATCAGGACACTGTCGTTAATGTGGGTCGTAGACCCCCCTTGTAAATTCCAGAAGGATGATCTGGTCTTTGTTATTAAGAACATGCAAAGGTATGGGTTTCTGTTTTAAATTTTTGTGGTGCTAATGTTTAGACCACTTTGAGAACATACAAGTGTATGGGTCTCTGTTTTAAGTTTTTCTGGTGCTAATGTGTTTAGACCACTTAGAGAACATGCAAAATGTATGAGTCTCTGTTTTAAAAAATTGTCGCTTATGAGAGCACTAGGAGCCACTGTCGATACGACGGTGTATTGCAAATATACTGAGTTTTATCTTTATTTGTGTTAAGTCTGAAGCTATCTAATTCTGTAATATTTGCTTTTTGAAAGATCAATGGACAGGGTAACCAGTCCCAAACTCACGATCTTCCTGTATAAATTGTAAAAAGATCAATGGACAGGGTAACCAGCCCCAAACTCACGATCTTCCTGTATAAATGGTAACAAGATCAATGGACAGGGTAACCAGCCCCAAACTCACGATCTTCCTGTATTAATGGTAAAAAGATCAATGGACAGGGTAACTAGCCCCAAACTCATGATCTTCCTGTATGAATGGTAAAAAGATCAATGGACAGGGTAACCAGCCCCAAACTCACGATCTTCTTGAGAAATAAGTAGACCTTTATACCTTATATCTACTCTTATGGTGATACTAAACTTGTGATTGTTTACACAAGTCCTTTACACATGAAAGTGATAGTTTGTTTCAAATCTTGTAAGGGTTATGAATAATCTTTCACTCATTCCTTGGAGTCTGATACTTTAAAGTTCCTTTCTATCTTTCATTACTTTGATTGTTTGTATTAAACCAAGTAAATATGTTCAGCTGCTGACCAAATAGACGACGCAATACCTTCCCAGAACTGTAATGTTCTAACGTTCTATTCTACCCACAGAGATGACAGTATAGACGCTGGGATATCAAATCCTGACGAGGACGTCAGGGTGTCAGGAGAGGCCGTGTTAGCGGACTTACGCCATTTTGTAGCAGAAACCTATATAAAGCGTGGCAACACCGGCGTTGACTCACTTTTATTTCGAGACTTCGTGCGGAACGGACTTGTTACTAACCTAACCTCAGTAGATTTTAAAAGTCTGAAGTACCTACACGTTCTAATCTTTTGTGTTTCCTAATAATATTATTATTAGTCATGTTTTATTGTACAGTCAGGCGTAGTTGAAGTATTTATTTATTTAGTAACCCTACAGCTAACAATTATATATTATAACAAACAATTACTCTAAAAATATAGCCAGAGATAGAATACATAATATTTAACTACAAAAAGTTTTAAAAATTTACAAAATGAAACAAACAATAAAAATTATTCAATACATTTAACTAAGGGGTACCCAATTTGGCTGTGTTGTGTGATGGTGTAAAAGTGAGGGTAAGTACGTGAAGGTGTGTATGTGGTGTATGCTCATGTTGCAGGTGATTTTGCGCTATGGATATTCTTAATACTTCTTTAACCATATTCCCCGATAGCTTAAACTACTTACTTGCTCTATACAACTCATACTATTTCCACCCTCTGTACCTACTTCTACTGGCCCTTGACAATAAGGAACGCCCTACATTAGTAGTCTTATATCATAATATTGAATTATACTAACAGACATAAAGAAAGTAAGATGTTCATCCACAGTTAGATCGTCAATGAGAACCTCACTTCGATGGCAGTAACCCATCATTGTTAACATTGATATTGGGTTCAATCCCGGCTTCATTTCCTCACCAAGAATTGTGATTGTACCCTTGTCTGGGAGGGTTAAACCTAAACAAAATTCAACCAAAACTTAAAATCCTTCAATAATTTTGTTAGCAATTTCGCTAAGCGTTTAATGTATTTATCTATAACCATCGAGGGTTTGTTTAGGTAAGATTTAGCGAATAAAAAAGTCCACTTACCTTATTCTTAAGTTAGAGGTAAGTTTTTTAATACAGTCTTTATAGACTACTAATTAATGTCTGTACTTAATCTATGTATTGCTTTTTTTTTCATAACAGGGGACAAACGGGCAGATACGGGACATTGCAAGAGGGCTCGCAATTGCGTTGCCGGCCTTTAAAGTTTACTTAATAGAATAGCAATTACTCATCTCTAAGTTAATCAGCGCTTCATAAGTATTTGGTTTTTCCCAAACGTAAGCGAACCAACAAATTCACAAACTATCGTAAATCGTTTACTCCTTATGTCAAAACCATCTCGGCGATTCCAAATTTTACCCTAAGGCTACTGAAGTTTACCCGTCATGAGATCCTCTATGGCAGTCAACATTTTAACTTGTATCCTCTCGGCGTACATCATCGTATATTCACCACGATAAATATCCAATGTTACGTTATTTACTACTGGTTTATCCAAAATTAACTGAAACATTAGTTTAATTTAAAAAAATTTAATCACTTTTTTCGTACATGAATGAACCTTTGTCTTGCCGACTTACGTGCCGGGAAATATAACTATGCTTAATAGAAATATTAAGTAAACTTATTTATTCTTCCGTGGGCGTTGATACATTGTTTTTTAACATTAAGTAGTAAGTCCTGAGATATCCATGGCTCGAACCGAATAACAAAAATGCTTAACAACTGTCAGTCAGAATAAAGAAATAATTATTAGTATATGAGAGAGGTTAGATTTAAAACAAATACTTAGCCTTGTGATCAATAGATGGCGTAATGAAATAAATTGTCAAAAAACTAAAACAATTTCAAATTCTACCACGTCAACCATCTACCAGGACGAAAACCAAAATTATAATGTGGCAATTGGCCGCGTCATAAAATATTAATCATCAATTTATAAAATACTAATATCTATTTTGAACAATTAAATTTTGATGTTTCATGTATAAGCACTAAAATTCATGAATTAATGAGCCACGCCCCGTATATAGCATCAAGCAAAAATATCTTTCGAATAGTAAACTGTAATATGCGCAAAAATCAATGCGTTCAATCTAATTGAAAATCTCAGTAATGTATACAAAACTATTGTAAATGTTATCCGAAGGTTACAGAATATAATGCTAAATACTTTTCTTGCCCGGTAAGAGCGTCGCTGTCATGGATATTAGTATTGCCAGTAAATAAAAATTAACCATTATAAGGCGCGAAACATACAGAAAAGGCGTAAGGTGAAGGCGCGGCGCAGGCGCAGAGCCGGCGTGGAACAGATAAGGCAAGGGTGCGACTTAAATTATATCAAAGTGGCGAAGAGACGGCACAAAGAGTCATTGTGACTTTATCGTGATAGCATGTCTTCCTCTTCAGATGACGAAGATGCGCTCGCTTTGGTGCTAGCGACGCGGAACAGGCGACGAAACGACGTGCCTGTGCCACGCCGCTTGAGTATAATTAACAACGTGCCGCTTACACGCGTATATTTTGTATTGACGCGTTTTGAAGCGGCAAGATGCCTGCGCTGCGCCTTCACCTTACGCCTTTTCTGTGTGTTTTGCGCCTAAAGGGAATAATTTAAAGTCATGCAGGCTAACTTAATAATTTATTGAAATGTCTTAATAAAACAATGTATTCTAGTATCTAGAAAATACAGTTCTAGGCTTAAATAAATGTGACACAAACCTAGGAACAACTAATATGATAGGTTACCTGTACTATTAATATATCTTTTATGATACCTAGGAATCAGAACCGTTCGATAATTCAAACTTTGCCATTGTAATTAATAATGCAAGGCGCACCAAGAAATTGAGAGCTAACTGACAATGTCAGTCTGACATTTCAAAATGGCGACGGTAGTACCAATTTCAGCCGCCGGCCAAGAAAAGTATGTGGCACTGTACGCAGGTTTAACCATGAAATGATGAATCATCAAATATTGATAATTATGTAAATAAAGAACTTGTTTTGTGTGTTCTAATCCTACCTTGGACACGTTTCGCATACTAATAGCCTTCGCCACCAACTCATCTACTTCCTGTAAATTATCTCGTTCTCTGCCCGTCGGTGTTTCTATTTTATGTAATTTATTTAAGTCCTACAAAACAATTTCGTATATTGCACATATGCTGCGCTGATTTTATTTTCGTATATGAATAATATATCTAGTAATATAAAGACAATATGGAAGAAAGATGGTTTGAAGTATACTAGCCGTCTAAAAGGTATTTTATTGAAACTTAAAATTAATTCTTACGGGCTTAAATGTTCGAGGCATTGTTTTTTTTTAAGAATACATTTTTGGGGAAGCTATTCCCTGCATTATTATGTAGGTAAAGTGTCCATTACTTATATAATGATATAAATAATTTGAAAAGAGGTTTTTACCATTAACTTAGGAGATATAATAGTTAAAACAATGCATCAGAATAATCACCATACCGCGCGTTTTCTAATTCAAAGTTTTTATTAACGTACTTCGACTTTCTTAAAGAGAATCGATTCCCATGAAACCTCGCCACCTATAGCATTTTCCTTGACTGTTCTCTGCAGCAGCATTAAGAAGCTGAAGTATAGGGTGATCATGAACAACCAAGATAGTATCGTGAACATCACGGAAAGGAATTCCAAGCGTCCGTCCTCTGTGAAAAATATTCTATATATAATATATATTATATAGTTCGCTATTTATACTGGTTTCATTTTTAAGTATAATATCAGTATAATATACTTTCATATGAAACCCGGCGAATATGATTTATACGCCCTGATAAGTGCCCCGAGAAGTTATATATAGAATTAACGAAGTGGTTGGAGGAAGCTAGTTAACAGATCCAAATCGAAAGTTTCATATAGAAACGGAAATAACAATAAGTAACGTAGACTAAGAGTTTAATAACAAAACTTACGCCCCTATGATATTTAATTTTTTTAACAGTAGGGAATTAAAGTAGCTTTATTAATATTATTATTTAAAATAGACAATATTCTCTCAAACATACGGCCAGTCTGCAATAAAGCGAACTCATTGAAGCCGTGTTCCAGGCCCAAAGGTGGGATGATCAGGTGTAGGAAGAAATTCAGAACGGCATTCTTCGTATCGATCTGATGATGGATAATCAACTCAGCCACAAATGTTTGCATCAGTGTGAACAGCGTCGTCCATAGAATCGCGACCCAAGCTAAAATATTAATACACAAAAAAATGTTTTGTTTCTTTGCTCGAATTGACATATTAAATTTGTGCCAATCATCTAATATAGAACAACGATTTTAAAACGATGTTTCATGTTTTGTTCTTAGTAGGTTTTTAAAATCACACATATATAGTATATTCCTACTAGTTGAAGGCCAAACCATGAATACAATATACATATATTCTGATTATTATAGTTTGACGCTCTCGTCGGTTGACATTTCACGCTTAAAAAGTAGCTTATTATCTCAAAGTATATTCAAAGTTTCATGTAAATATGCACTTACTTTTATATTGAAACATAGACATAATAAGCGCCATCATAATCATCACAGATACATAACTTAAAAGCATTATGAAACTGTAGAACAAGTGTATCCAGCGAAATATTAGGAGTAGCGTTGTACTGGCCGCAATACAGGCTGGTAGAACCGTCAAGTAGCCATAGACAATCCAGCCGAGGTACATAGCCGAATAATCTACGTTTCGTAGACGAAGTGCGCGCTAAAAATATAAATTGTGAATAGCGTATCCACTGTTGTTCTGTTCAATTACTAATATCTGAAGTTAATTGTGTTTATAAGGCAAATGTGTTACTTCATTAAGAATATAACCTTAAATTATATTAGAGAATTATCATTGAATAAATTCAAAACACTCGTTAAACGTAAATTAATCAATAAAGCTTTTTATAAATTTGACGATTATTTAAATGATCCTAATCGTTGGGATTGATTAGCACCAGTTCAAACAATTTGTATTATTAAAAACTTGGAGATTAAAAAGAGTGGCGAAGAGTTTCTTGCCAGTTTTTCTTGCCCGCTCTACACCCTTGACGTGCAAACTGGTAGTAAATGTAAATTTAGAATCAATTTAACATATTTTCTGTTGGCGTTCATAAGTGTACTTTATTACCTATAGGTCAAAATAACTTTATTCATATATGAATAAAGTTATTCTGGTTTCGAGTTGCAATGTAATAATTACCTTAAACCTATTAACTGACTCCCTGACGACAAGAGCCTCCGTCTCCAAGACAGGAGGAAGGAAGGCTAGAGTGAAGCAAAGCATTATCCCCGATATAGCTTTACGAACTCTGGCCTCTTGCATTAGAGGAGATACTGGCATCGAGACAAGACTTAACTAAAAAAAGAAATAATAGACAAAAATATGAAAGTGAAATTTAAATTTCGAATACTGTTAATTGTTATTTGTATAATTTAAATAGGACATAATCTGTGAATACAGATATTAGATAACGTCGATTTCATTTAGTTGTGAAATAGCTTTTATTCAATGTTATCTTTGCACTGATATGAAGTTTGCATTTAATATTGTACGGAATATATTTTTATCAAAATATAAGTAAATGCTATTATACTTTATCGCTTAGTATTAACTATACAATAATTTCATCATGTCTATCACAGCCGAAATAGCTCAGTTGGGAGAGCGTTAGACTGAAGATCTAAAGGTCCCTGGTTCGATCCCTGGTTTCGGCATTTCCTTTTTGTATTTTTTACTACTTATCTACACCAAAAAATAATTATACACCTTTTTTTAGAATCATTTTTGGTATTTTTTATTTATAAATGATGCAATATTTAAGTAAAATCTTGTAAGTTTTAAACAATACCTCATACTCCGGTACCGTTGGACTGACATACTCCAAGATGGCTTCACTGACAGCCAACTGAACAGCCAGGAAACCGCTCTTTAAATGGGGGTTATGGGATACTGTACGTTCAGATGTGGTGACGAATCGAGCACGCTCAGTGCTGCGAATACTGAATCTCCACATTTTATTTTCCTGAAATTTTAACAGACTCCGTAATTTTATTTATAGCCAAAAAATATTTTTTTATCCTACATTCGGCGCAATTTTTCTAACATCTATTCTTTATTCGCCTCCTTAGCCTTAACCTTTAGGATTAAGAAATAAGAAATTAGAAACGTAAACCAAATGTTAGCAATCGTCGCACACTTGAAGCTAAAATGAGCCCTTTAGTTTTTTCCACTCATAAATTACCCAGCCGTCGTCCGTCACCGAACTTAACTCGGAGACATATTTTGGGTCGCAGTGCCTATTCATTAAGCGAACCTTAAGCATAAGGTAGCTGCCAAAACTAATTACTACCATTTAGGAATACTTTTGATTTATTTGAAAAATATACCTCCATTTTCCATATAACCCATATTATTGGGCTACTTATCGGCGTGCCTTGCGACATGTTGTGTAACATGGTGTTGAGGTGGTCTTCGGTCGCCGCATTCATAGTCACTATAAATTAGAAAATAAAAAATACACAGAAAAGTTATTTTCAATTCCAAAAAACGTCCAAATTCTGGTGATGAAAAATGATGTCGCAATTTGGTATACGGTACCTAAGCTTTTTCTAAAAAAATATACATATTCAAAGTCAAACTAACTTTATTCATATAGGTTAACAAGTACACTAATGAACATTAACAGAAAATATTATAAATTGATTCTAAATTTTCATTTACTACCAGTTCGCAAGTCAAGGGCGTAGAGCAAAAGCCGTAGTACAAAAGGAGCAATTTCTAAAAAAAATTTACCGCCTCTGAAATGCATTGAAACGTATTCATTAATTTCGTATGTGTAATTGTCTATGTATAATTAAATGTACCTATTAATTAGTTATTTATAGAGGATATTAAAATCCTGTAAGGCTAAACTTGGCAGTCAAAATTAGGATAAGATAGGGTAACGCCTATAATGGTAATTCTCTTTGGCGCGTCGAATTGTACTGCGATTTTTGATATCGTTTTAAAACTCCAAACTCTTAGGTTAGTAATAGATCCGCCCTACCATCCCTTACTGTAAAAAATAGCTAATACACACCTCAACGGCTGACAACTCAATCATTTTAATGGTATACCTTTATAATTGACTATCATACATAATATACAAATATCAAAATTAGGTTACGGCGTACCAAATCTTTTAATAATTATAAAGCGATATTTAATAAAACCAAAACCCGGCTTCATTCGGATGGACTTTTGGGCAATAAACATTTCTAATAGTAAAAGCATTTGAAATAGTTTTGATTTAATTCCTTATAAATAATATTTCCTCCTTATAATATTAGTAAGAATCCTTGAACTCACCAACTCCCAAACGATCAGCAGCTCGAGACATAATATGCGTATACGGTGGTATGTTCGGTGCATATCCAAGTATATTATCCGATCCGAATGACGCAATAATATCGGCAGTCGTCAATGGAGGCTCGGGTACTGCCTGCAGAGGTGTCATAAACACTGGCTTCCCAATAAACACCGCAATACAAAAGAGAACTATTGCAAACAAGGTTTCCAAAACTAGTAGTCGCCAACGACGTCTGCAAAGGTATATATATATATATGTATTAGGCTGTGTCTATTCGTCCGTCAACCGTATGAATAAGGGAGCGTTCAAGTATTACCTCACGCAATTTTTGGAGATTATTAACCCCCCTCATGTAACACGCCGTAACGTTTTTCTGTACCCAAGTATAATGGTTTCGTAACCACATAGTGACTCTTTATACATAAAAGTTATCATTATGTGGTGTAAAGTACTGGAAAGTCGAAAATAATATTAACAATAACGCGTAATTCATCCCCGCCCCGCATAGTAACGTTTTACAAAAGGAAAATTCGTTACGTAATACTTGAACGAAAAGGCTGTCTATTCATCCGTATATCCGTATGAATAGTCACTGCGTATAACTTACTGTCTTTGCAAATATGACTTCCAGAAAAGTGTCGATGTCTGTCTTTGAAAACGACTGTGTGTGGGTTTTAAGTATTCGTCTGCAGTCATTATGGCTTAATAATTAATCTAAAGAATTCATAAATTACTCTCTCATCACGTCCATATCACGACATTGTCAAATACCATAAACTAGATATTAACAATGACATTCATTCTATGTTCAAAAGAGGTTATATATTACAAAAAACAAACAAGTTGAATCGTATGTTTTTTTCTGTCACACAAGATGGCGACATATTTAGTTTAAATTTGTAAGAGACAAAAATAAACCTAAATCTATACTAATATTATAAAGGGCAAACATTTGTGTTTTTTTATGTATGTTTGTATTGTTTTCACACAAAAATAACTGGAGCGATTTTAAAACTCAACATTAGAAAGCTGCATTTTCACTGACTGACTGGCTTACATTTCAAAAAATAGGGATGCCTAACAAAAACGCAATAATATAAATATAAGCTAAATAAACTTTTATGATAACAAAAATATATCTATAGTCCGACGTTATTGGACATTCCACTAACAAGAAATCGGTATCTACGCAAATAGATAGAAACCGCGGGGCATTACTAGTAGAAAATAAACCAAATTTCATAGGTACTTGGACATGTAGCCGGGTTTCCCAATAGTGACAAATTTGTTCATTTTATCGTAATATATACAAATATATACGTAATCAAAGTCAACGTAAAAAAACATTTATTCATATAGGTAACACAAATAAAAAGTAAAGTAAAGGTAAAAGTACACTTATGATCGTCAAAAATGAAATATATATCAAATTCTTCTAATTTTACATTTACTGCCAGTTCTCAATTCAAGGACGTACAACGGAAGAGAAGAACTGGCAATAACTCTCTTTTTAATCGTAATACATAGAATACAGTTATTAATTTGTTAGTTTTAGCATAATATACAAGCTTTCACTCTACTAGATAAATGCATTTACCTTATAACGCATAACGCATTGCCTCGCTTCTGCAGCGCATCAGGAATGTTTGCAGAGGCGCGGGTGGATTGCTTTTTCGCCACTATGCGAAAGCGGTGCGCGTCTTTGGTGCGCCGGATGCGGGGCAGCTCCAGCAACATCTTACGGATGATAGTCGAGAGGATGGAGTGCCCCTATTTACGACACTGCTCCGACATCTCCGCAAAGCTTTGTACCTGATAGTTTTTATTTAACTACTTTTTCCTTATTTTTACTAATTCTACTAACATAGATCTTAAGAAACTATTGTTACTAACTCACTAATCAATCAATGGACTGTATTTGTCTGATTAATAAAAATTATTATTATTATAAACTCATTTAGTTTGCACAATAAAAAATTCTACTAATAAAAAATCATCTAAGAATCTCGTTTTTAGCGAAGAACAATCAGCGTTTTCAAACAATGATTTTACTTGATGTTTACTGCTATGGTATATTATAAATAATATTTGCCAAATATATCTTAAAAATTCCAATTCGTTCAAATATAAAACCCAACCAATTTAACCTGATCCATAATAAGAGGCTTTTATTCGTTTATTTTACGCTGGTCAGTCTTGTGTACACTGCTAATAGTCTTAAGTAGGTAATTATATAAATGGATGATATTTCAAAAATTATTTATTAGTGCGTATATCATGGCGATAATGGTTCGGTTTAGCTTAGTTCTTATTTGTGGATTATTTGGACTTACGAATGCAGGTATTTTCACATACATTATTTATATAACTCAAACTCAAAGTAACTTTATTCATATAGGTAAACAAGTACACTTATATGTATATGAGTTTAACAAAGTACTAAGGTTTTTAAACAATTACTTGTTAGCGTTTTAATGTTACGAGTGTGTTGTTGTTATACTCTAATAGGTTTAAAGAATTGTATTCTCATTAAATAGATATATGTCACACACGTGAGAAAAATAAATATTAAAAAAATAAAAAATAAAATATATCCACTGTCGTACGCTCTGCATCATAGCGAAAAAATCTTCGCAGGCGTATTCGAAACGTATCTCAAAAGGAAAGCTGTTATAAAGACTCCGAAATAAGTTATATTTTAGCGACCGTATTCGGTTCGGATTTTAGGTAGATGTATATGTATTATGATTAGTAATATGCGGGCTATATGTGGTATTAAAGCTAAATTTAATGCTTGCGTGTATTTGGTTATTTATTTTTTAAACTAAAATGCATGTTGTGTATTTATGCAACTGTTAAATATTCATTAATTTAGTGTTAATGTAAAGTTTGTTAGGTGTAAGAGTAGGATAAAGAAAAATGATTTTAATTATTTTATTTTGTAAAACATACTAGTTGAAGCGCTACCCCATACTTCTAATATAATAAACGTCAGACTTCAATACAGTTTTATCGTACTTCGCGATTATTTACACCCTAATACCCGACTCTGAATAAAACCCAAATACTTTGACTCGCGATAGATGTTTTTTATCACCAACAGTTTGATCAACATTTTAGCTGTGTAGTTATTATAACATACTAATATTAATTCAATTAACTCCTGTTACAAATATTATTACCCATTAAATATTTACAAAATTTGACAGTGACATCATTGTGATGATTTTACAACAAAAATACAAGCAAATACGCCTATAAGGCTTTTAATTATCATCAAAGTGGGAAAACGTTGTATTGTATTGTTATAAATACCAAACAAATGAGTTTTTGTGCAATACCGAAGGCTATATTATCAGGTACTAGACCTGCAAAGAAGCGATATTAGCATTTGCTCTGCGGTGAGAAAATCGATAATCTCAACCCATAATGAAAAACAGCGAAGACGCAAAATCTTATGTATAAAATTCTCGTGTCACAATGTTGTTACCATACTCCTCCGAAACGAAAAAAATATAATAAAATTTCGGACCGAAATTTATTGATAATCGAAATTTATTAATAAATTTCGGTCGACTTGACCGATTTTTATCAAAATTTATTTGCACATTCAGTAGGTTTGAGAATCGGCTACTATGTATTTTTCATACCCCTAAGTGATAAGGGTTGTCCACCTCTAACATTTTATTTTTATTTTTTTGGCCATTTTTTTTGTTTTTATTATTTTATGATACAGCATACAAAAATACATACCACCCCTAATTTTCACCCCTCTATGATCAACACCTATTTTTTATTTGTTAGTTAAAATCTTATGAACTGCACTCTGAGGTTTATATAGAGAAAAATACACAGAAATAAAAAGTTGTCATTCCAGAAAATCGAACAGACCCTGGGATAGCAAAATGTTCCAAGTTGGTACATACTAAAAAGGTAGGCTAAGTAACATCACATTAAGGAGAAACGAAGTTCGCGGGGGCAGCTAGTATATACATATAAAAATATATAACTGATAAAATTCTTAAAAATTACTAACAAAACACACACACACAGAAACATACAAAATGACAATAATCAAAAAAATATAAAAAGAACTTTTAAAGAACATGGTACGTTTTCATTGTGTAATGTGTGAGTGCTGTGGGTGTAATTGGCCCTGGCTCAGCATTATGCTGAGGAGCAGACTGTTCCACAGCGCTGGTCATTCTGCCAGAGACCACAGTAGCTAGTTTGCGTCTCAGTCGCAAAAAAAGAAAAGAATGTAATAATAATGAAACTTAGTAGAAAAAAATATAGTAATTACTACAACTGTCTTTCATACATGCACACGCATATTATGATGTTCTTAGTATTCTATTTTTTATTTTTTCTGATCTATTTCTTTTATTAATATTGTCTTTTTATAATTATATTAAAACAAATTTCAGGTGTCCGTGTAATACGGTCCCCGCAGTTCGACCTTAGTGGGGCCAGTTCGAGCGCTTTTTCTGGAATTCGAGGCCTTTTAAGTGGATTTCAATCTAGACCACCTATATTTGAAGGAGATTACGGTTATGGCCAAGGAGGAGGTTTTGGACAAGGGGGAGGCTATGGACAAGGGGGAGGCTATGGACAAGGGGGAGGTTATGGACAAGGGGGAGGTTATGGCGAAGGTGGTGGATTTGGAAGTGGAGGAGGTGGCCAAGGGGGAGGTTATGGACAAGGAGGAGGTTTTGGCCAAGGAGGAGGTTACGGCGAAGGAGGAGGTTATGGACAAGGAGGAGGTTTTGGCCAAGGAGGAGGTTACGGCGAAGGAGGTGGATTCGGAAGTGGGGGAGGTTTTGGGCAGGGAGGTGGATTCGGGTACGGCCAAGGTTTTGGGAAGGGCCAAGGTGGATTAAGTTTTTCAAAGAGCGTCAGTATTGGCTTAGGTGGTGGGGCCCAGTCGGGCTCAAGCGCATTCTCATTTGGAAAGTGAGAGTGTGAAGACTGACTAGTATAAGGAAATTTATGTGACCTAAAAGGTTTTGAAAATCTATTTTTCAATAAATATTCATTAGTCAATGGTGTATTTTTTATAAAGACGAACTCCTATAACAGTGATCAGGTAGACACATGCTGCATCTACATATTTTATTTATACTATTTATTAGCTGTTCCCTGCCACGCTTTACTGTGGCACATTGTGATTGAATGGTTGAGAAATGAGAAACAAAACAAAGAAAACATTTCATATAAGTTTAATTTTGTAATAGTTGTGGAAAAAATAAAAAAAAAACAAAAAAATGTTAAAATAATAGATGCTGATTATATATCATGCTAAAATTTCAGCTCGATCGGTGCAGAACTTTTAAGTTTTTGAAGCGTACACAAACCAACATAACATCTAATATATAAAATTCTCGTGTCACAGTTTTCGTTGCCATACTCCTCCGAAACGGCTTGACCGATTCTCATGAAATTTTGTGTGCTTATTGTGTATGTCTGAGAATCGGACAACATCTATTTTTCATCCCCCTAAATGTTAAGGGTAGTCCACCCCTAAATTATTTTTTTAAATTATTAAATAAATTACTTATTTTTTTATTTTTTATGATACAGCATAAAAAAATACATACAACCCCTAACTTTCACTCCTCTACGATCAACCCCTATTTTTTATTATAAATGATATACATGGCAAAATGACGTTTGCCGGATCAGCTAGTTTTTATATATAAAGATAGTGTAGTCGTAGGTTCAAACCCCAACGTTGCACCATCTTTACATTCTATTTGCGCGTTCAACACTCGCTCGTACGGTGAAGGAAAATATCATGAGGAAAGAAGACAGAAGGCTGAACAGCTATTTGTCTGTCTTGATACATAAAACTGTGGCCCAGACCCAAAAATTGTAACGTCACTGGTTTTTTAACAAATTTGGACAAGAGAGAATCGGGAATCCCGTGCAAAATGTACAAGGACTCTAGGAAACCCCTGTGTACAAAACTAATATTCATACAGGTGTTAATAAGATTGTTAATCTATAAATGTTACGCGTGATAGATATTTTTATCATTTAGCGGTCAGATAGAGATCATGGCACGTCTCAGTTTGGTTTTTGTAGCAATTTTCGCATTGCTGGGATCGTCGTTTGCAGGTACTTATTACTATTATTAAAATACGAACAATTTTAAATTTTTTCTTCGATATTACAATAATTTGTATATATGAATTATAATTTTCAGCTACGCGCGTTGCACGTTCTCCTCACTTTGGATTTGGCCAAGGTTTTGGCGGAGGTTTTGGTGGCGGTTTTGGCGGTGGATTTGGTGGTGGATTTGGTGGTTACCCTCACCCACCCCCACCACCGATATATGGTCCGCGATTCTATCCCCCACCGCCACCACCAGGTTTTGGTTACGGCTTAAGCGGATATGGCCACCATGGTGGATTCTACCCGGGATATCCTGGTGGATACGGTCAAGGATACCCGGGTCTTGGTGGCTTAAGTATAGCGAAGAGCGTCAGCATCAGCACAGGTGGAGGTGCTCAGGCGAATTCAGAAGCTTTTGGAAAATAAGACTGTTAAATTAAAAATATTTTAAAAACATGCGTTGAATGTAACACGATTTAAGTATTTTGTGGTTATAAATAAATTATAAGAGAAATATTTTGCACATTTTTATCATTGATATTTAAAAAAAATCGTTTATGTTTATATGAAGGGCCATACATGGGGCGTGGGGTAAGGAAAATTTACCCTACTAACCAAGGTGGTCAAATATGAGCTACCAACCTAAGAGAGAGATATCTATGCGTTTAGAAATGGATAGTCACAGTCGGACGCAAGACCTCTCTCTCTCTCTCTCCACTCACAGGGTTGAGGAAACCAATAAGCAGTTGTTGAACGAACCTTTTAAGCCTCTTAGGAAATAAATTAAACTTGACTCTTATTGAAACAAATAAAAGCTAAAATCAAAATGTTTTGATGTAGATTTAAAAATTTTGTATATAAAAAAACTAAAGCGATAGAAGAGCACTACACATATATGATATACCTAATTCATGGTATTTAATTACCGCTTTAAAAAAAATACTTTTAATAGTTATAAATGTTAATGAATACACCGTAAGAAATAAAACAATATTGAATTATTTATTTGCCAAGATGTACTGAAGTATTAATTTAAGAAAGGCTATATTTACAGAATTTAAATATTTAAAAAATACTAACTGTAAGTTTTGTTGCAGCACGAAATCAGCACAATAACAAACATTCTGGTTCAAATAAGATTTAAGTATAGTATATTTCTAATTAGTTATTCGGTAAAAACATTGATACTAGCACGTCTAAGAACTCAAAATCTTGGCCTCTGAGTCGAGAAAAAGTACATGAATACTAGAATTTTATATTCTTTTTTATTATTTTTGAAGTGAAACTTCTTTAGGCGCATGAGGGTAAAATTTTTACGGATGAAACGCAATTATAATAATATTAGCGTCACGAAGATGTGCAGCTTTTGTCGAAGAAAGGGAGAGAGCGATTGAGACCGATTGAGAGAGTGTGAGAAGGGCGAATTACATTGTAGAAATTCTATTTTTAAAATTTCGTAAGGAGAATTTATGAAATATTATATTTTATGCAAAATAATTTATTGAAACCTCAAATGACGAATTGTAATTAAAATGCCACATGTTTTTTTACACTTTTAATATTTTAATGACAGTTAAATTCCTAATATATCTTCCTTTTTCCCTCCCTCTAAGTCTCGGAAATCTAATGTTTTAGATTTGCAATTGATTTACAATTTTCTTAACGTTCATAGTAATAATAAAAATAATTAAAAATGAATAAAAGGATTTCCTTTTATTTTTTATTCATTCTTAACTAAAACAAATTTTAAATGTTTGATCCCCTTGGAAGTGTACCTTTAACGCTGGAAACATCTTCTCACTGCGTTGCGATACTTATTCTTTGGTCGAGGAAAGCACCAGCTCTGGGGTCACCGGTACTATCTACCAGACGCCAACTTAAATCTTTGTCTCTACTCCAAAGGGAACAAAATCGATGTTGGAGGAAAGACTTAGAATCGATGTTATATTTGAGGTATTTATTATTTTCCGTCTGCTCTGCGGCCGCCCCAGCTTTTCGCTTGTATGAGGGAGGTGAGACGGGGCCAGCCCGTCCCATCTTCCAAGGGATCAACGACATCGCATCCGGCCGCCATGGCGTCCAAGGCCACTTACTAAAATTAATTGAAATATGGATAGTTAAATAAAATTATTTCGATATATGTACTGCATACTATAAATTAATACGAGTATAATAAAAAACAATAACTAACTTTAAAATGTATTATTAAAAGGAGTCCCTTTAGGCAAGGAACCGAAGATACTGGCAGCGTAACCCCCTTTGAATAGCTAGACTAATTCTCTTAAATAAAATGCAAGCTGCCCTGCGATTCTGTAACTCACTTTTCGAACTCACACAGCGGTTTTCGCATCGGCGGTCGCTCTCAAATCAGTCGTGAAGCAGTGATTTTATGATTTGGCATTCTGATAAGGTGGGAGCTTGTAGTTTATTGTTTATCGCAGGGCTGATGTTTGAAACTTAGCTGAAATTCAGTTCAGTTACACTCTCTTATATGAAAAATTGATCTAAAGAGATGAGGATTTCATAATCTTTCATTGATTTCTAAATATACTTTTACCACATAAACACGCAATTTCAGAATTACGCTGACTTCGTCATGTGCAAAAGAATTATAGTGAAAAATCTATATAGATCATGAGATCCTTTGGGTTTTTTGATTTCGAGATGAAAACACCTTGAATTTCTAAGTCAACTTTTTGCCGCTAAAAATAAACATTTAATAGCAAGGACAAAGAAGAATTCTGGTAAGCCCCGAAACCACAGTCACAATGTCAACACAGAAACGTCGGCCGCAAATGGGTTTTACTTTGAAATACTTTTGTGATATATTTGCCATATAAAGTGATCAGGTTCCGTAGACAAATGAATTTTTAAAATATAAACGCTTCAGTGAAACAGAGTTAATTACTTTATTTTCCCACGAGTATAAAGAGCGGGTAATCGTCGGAAGTCGCAAAAAACAATTCCGATCGTTTAGTACTCCAAATAGCCCTCGGAGGAGCTTCAACGTCACAAAAAATTATTCTCTAGTCTATATATCTAGCCTATGAAAAACAAAGAAATTATTATATATAATGGAAGTTAGGCGATAGAGCACTACACATATATATTCATGGTATTTACTTACCACTTGTAATAACACCGAAAGAAACAAAACAATGTTGCATTATTTATTTGCAAAGAGGTACCGAAATATTAACTTTACGGTAACTTAAAGGTATTAATTTAATTTAAGAATGATTTAAAGAATTTCAAAAATACTTTCTATAAGTATCTAAAAGTAATTTTATTAAAAAACAATTACTGCATGCCGCAACACGAAACCAGCACAATAAGAAAAAATCTAGTTCAATATATATATTTTAATACAGCAGGTATTCGGTGAAGAAAACATTGAAACACGTCTAATACCCCTAAGAGTTGGTCTCTGAAACGAGAAACTTCCTCAAATTTCTGTCCTGTGTATGGCCCTTTTTAATAAATACATGAATACTTGAATTTATATTCATACGTTATATTGAATTTTATATGATTACTAGCAGACCGGCCAAGCGTTGCTGTGGCTTAGGTTTTTGTTATATTATTTAGTAGAAAACTATTCAAGGGAAACGGTAGGAGAACACCAGTCATGGGGACCACCATGCTTTTTTGGTGGTTATGCCATTAAATTGTAGCTTATGTGAAACGTTGGTACTTTCAACACAGCGCCATCTGTTAGAATTGTGCCTATCAAATAATAAACAAATATTTTGCAATAAAATAATATTGCGGGTATAAATTGAGATGTGAGCTATCCTTTATTTAAAGTTGGATCAAACTACACACGGTGTGCAAATTTGATTGATATTGGTTCGGTAGTTTAGGAGTAATTCGTAAAAAAGAAAATTTAAAAAGTTTGGTCCCTGTAGCAGTGTACCTTTAACGCTGGCAGCATTTCCTCGCTGTGTTGTATTATTCGTTGAGCGAGGAAAACACCAGCTCTGGGGTCACCGCTACTATCAGGCGCCAACTTCAACCTTTAATTAGCGCCTGTGCACTTGACCCCACGGCCCATGAGTATCCACTCCAAAGGGAACCGTAAATTTTATTATGGATTTCCTCTCACATTGCGGAATTCTCATAGTTAAATAAACGTATCATGTACTGCACTAATAGTCACCTACCTGTTAATAACTGATGTCAATATTATATATATTGAGAAGATTATAGGTGATATGTCAGTTGTAATCAGTAAATCACTCAAAATGGTTCGATTTTTATTATATTTTGTAGTTTTGGCGATTTTCGGGCTCACCAATGCAGGTATTTTTTTTATTTATATTATGTATATAACACATTATATTAACTAACATGGATTTTGAGATCATGGTCCTACGTTGGAGATCGCATTATAAACTGCTATGCTAAATTATGTTAAGAATTAATAGGAATAATTTTTCGCTATCTGAAAATAAAAGTTTTTTTGTAAGATAAAATGTTTGTTTCGACGTAATCTTAGAGTAACTGTATAGATCGTAATGTGTCGCAGAAAAGGGTCGTTTTTATCTTTTATAGGGATATTTCTTAGTTCTTCAAGCTTCCTGTAAGTTAATTAGATTATTAGGTGAAGGTCACGATTATTTTTTATATAGCGATTATTATTATTATTTAGCGATAGTAATACCGATCCCAACATTTTTGTATGCAGTTTCGGAGTAGTTCTTCCAATATTCATAGCGCTGATGTCGCAACTTTTCAATGGAGCGGTATACAAACATATGCATAATTGGAAGTTACTGAGTACGGGCTCAGATTCAAAAATTTTCGGCTATTTTGTGGATTTATTTTGGTATAAATTCATTGATAAAAGTAGCCTCATTTGTAAAACCAAAACAATAACATAATCGATATAGCAAAGAAATAATTAACGTTTTAAGTTTCTACAACAAAAAACACTTAATGTTTAAATTTTTGGAATTTAAAAAAATATTTTTAATTGTATTATTTCAGCACGAGTAGTCAGGTCACCACAAGGTTTCGGGCAAGCCAGTGCTAACGCACAGGCTGGATCTTTCGGAGGTGGCTTTAACAAATTTGGTCCACCACCACCACCACCAGGATATGGCGGACCAGGTTTTGGTCCCAGAGGATTTGGTCCTAGAGGACATGGCCCCGGAGGATTTGGTCCCGGAGGTTTTGGCCCTGGAAGTCGCGGCCCCGGTTTTGGACCTGGAGGTTTTGGACAGGGTGGCTTTGGACGTGGTCTTGGTGGTGGATCCTTAAGTATATCTAAGAGTGTGAGCATTAGCGCAGGACGCGGTGGTGCCTCTCAAGCAAGTTCGAATGCTAATTCCTTTGGAAAATAAATTTAAGACTTTATACTACCATTAAGATATATGTACAATAAAATGTTTAGATTATTATTTTATTTTATTTTTACCCTTGCGTCACCTTTGGAATTAATAATGCAACATATGTTTAAAGGTTTTAAAACATCGTATTTACTTTTCATTTTATTTTGGTGGACATATATTTTTACAACATTTTTGGTAGAAATTGACATGTTCTTTAATATTGTGGATTTTTTTTTGTTCTATCATCAATAGTTATCGCATCGCATGCGATAAAAGATATGTTATAGGCATTTTTTTTACTCCTTGGGTAACATTAATGTAGTTTTAGTAGGGATACTTATTTTTTTCTTGCAATTAAGATAGCTTATATTAATCAATGATAATGTAGCATTCAAATGGTGAAATAATTTTTTAAATCGGTCCAGTACTTTTTGAGCCATTTCGTTACAAACATACTTACATACAAATCTTTCCTCTTTATAATATTAGTATAGATTCATTATTTTTAGTTAACACCACAACATACAAAGTTAATTCATAAAATTAATCAAAAAAGTTTATGAGCTATTTTAGACTTTTGTAGTGTAGGTTCTGTCATAGTTCTAATTATAATTAAGGAAAATATGTGTAATATACGATGAATTACTAAAAATTACCAATGCTATTAATATTAAAAACGACACATAAACCAAAGTAGTAAATTGTCTTTTATCCAGCTCGCATTCTACTGGACAAATTAAATAGTTTAAATTCTTTGATCGATATTGTTATGAGATTATATATTTTGATTATGGTATTCAAGGCGTAAAACAGTGGTTTGTAAAAGTTTGTTTGCTCATTACATTTTCACCTATTGGAGGTACCTACGATGTTGTATGCTATAAATTCACGAGGTTATTCAGTATTGCATCAGTTTTATTTGTAAAATCAACCAAATATGTGCCGTTTAAGTATTTGCTTTGTTTTGGTTTTAGTTCTTCTCAATGTAGGCGTATCATTAGCAGGTAATTTATAATTAGTATTTCATTGTCTCGCGCGAAGTTTTGGAATAGTTTTGCGGAGACAATTATTTATTTGGATACCTGCTACTTGGCTTGTACAACTGACTTACAGTGTATGTTTGTATACTATAACTAGCTGGCCTGGCGAACATCGTACCGCCTAACAGTCGATTCTTTATTTTTTTTAAATACTTATTCTACTATTCGGGACACCGGTCTAGCTAGTATGATAAAAAAAAGAAAGTTGATAAGACAACAAATACACTATGTCAAAAAATTAAAATTTACCTTCCCGGAACCCCTCCACTAACACTTGAACTTTATGATATTGTTACGAGCTAGGGGATCGGATAGAAACGCCGTAAATCTCTTCAAGGGTTTATTTTCAATTAAATCTACGAGGAATTTGTTAACACTATAAACTTGAAATTACGCACAAAAATTCACTAAATACACACACAAAATACTGTCACTTATTACTCTAATATCACGCACTTCACACAGTACTTGTATTCACTTTTCTTCACTATATTCGCACTTTGTCACTCCGGTGTTTATCGCTTGGTATCGCATTCAAAACTGAACTAACTGGTCGCGTTTCGGCTCGCTTATATATCCCTGGGAATAGTCTTGAACGATGTTCGAGAACTCTCTAGGCGGGGCGCGCTACTGAATAGCGATCGCACAATTCTAGAACGTGCGTACTAGCTATCTCTCTCGCACATTGCTCCGTCTTTGTCATACGGTGTTCTAGAGTGCTCGGTCTAGCTTCGAGAAGGTTCCGATCTTCCGTCTCTCTCTCGCATCATTCCGTCCTTGTCCCACACCTAGAAAATTCGTTCTAGACTATTCCTTCATCAAAGGGGTATAACCAGGCCTGAAAACGCCTGAAAACGGGTTTCCTGAAAAGTGTACCATTCGACTACACGTGTTCTGAAACGGCCTGAAAAAATATTTCAGCCTCCTGAAAACTATGGTAACATTCTGTAAATTACGATTTTCTGATATGTGATTGACCCTCTCCTGAAACGGTCAGAAATCACATTTCAGCCTGCTGAAAACTTCTCTAACTAGTGGAAAAATCTAAAAACATTGCAGTCGACCCGTCTTCGTTACACTACCCCCTCCTTAGACATGCTCGTCCCGAGCATCATTACTTCCTTTATAGGGAGCCAATCGATTTATGTGAACGACTTTCGGTTTGCTCCTTAAACCACTCATTTTCTTTATCCGGTAAGTAACGTCATTAATCTTCGTGACTATCGTGTATGGACCGTCCCAGTCAGCTTGAAGCTTTGGTGATTTGCCTTTGCGTTTTGTTGGGTTATGGAGCCATACTTGCGAGCCTTCTTTAAATTCTATGTGATTCGTCTTCCTGTCATACCTAATCTTCGTAGTCTCACTTATTTTGCTTTGTGATGCTCGTACGTGTTCATGAATTTCATACAGTCTATTACGCAGATCCGCAGCATATTCTGTAACACTCTCCGGAGTGTCAGGTGGTCGTCCCGTTACAATGTCTGCTGGTAATCTAAGTTGTCTCCCAAACATGGCTAAAGCAGGTGTTACATTCGTGGTTTCATGAACCGCAGACCGGTATGACATTAAAAATAATGGAATATACTTGTCCCAGTCTTTTTGATGGCTGTCCACCAGTTTTGCTAAGTGCCTTTCCAAGGTTTGATTAAAGCGTTCCACCATTCCATCTGACTGTGGGTGATATGGAGTAGTCCGCGTCTTATGAATTCCCATTAGTCGGCATACTTCTTGAAACAATAAAGACTCAAAATTTCTTCCCTGATCACTGTGAATCTCCAAGGGTACTCCGAATCTAGAGAATACGTCATTTACAAGTATCTCAGCTACTGTAACTGCCTCTTGATTGGGAATAGCGAACACTTCGGGCCACTTCGTAAAGTAATCCATAACAACCATGATGTACTTATTTCCTTTTTCTGTTATCGGAAATGGTCCAGCTATGTCAACGGCTATCCTCTCCCATGGAGCTCCGACATTGTATTGCTTCATACCAGCTCTAGTTCTCGTCTGTGGGCCTTTGACTGCTGCACAAGCCTTACATTTCCGAATCCAGTCTTCCACATCTTCACGGCAATGTATCCAATAAAATCTCTCTTTAATTTTCAGAAGAGTCCTTTTTACTCCTAAGTGTCCGCCCGATGAGCCATCATGAAACATTTCCAAGATGTTGCGAACTTTGGATCTTGGCACCACTAACTGTAGATGAGATGCATCCCCTCGAGTGTTTTCCCATTTGCGACATAACACTCCATTATGAAGAACTAAGCTATCCCATTGAGCCCAGTAACTCTTGGTCGTGGTGCTAGTAGATGCAACATCATTCCACCGCGGCTTGATAGCTGAAGATTTCATCCAGTCCAGAATTGGTTTAATGTCAGAATCTTGTTGTTGCTCTTCCTGAATTAATTTCCCACACCAATCTGGACTAATCGTGTCTGTCCTTAGTATCCTCACATGGGCTACCTCTCTACCTTCGTGTCTTGTACAATGTTTGCAATCCTCCTCACATGGCCTTCGAGACAATGCATCTGCGTTCCCGTGGGCTCTGCCCTTGCGATGTTCAGTAGCAAAGTCATACTCTTGCAGTTGTTCGATCCATCGTGCCACTTGTCCTTCCGGATTCTTGAACTGAAGTAGCCATTTTAATGCAGCATGATCTGTCCTAAGACGGAACTTGCGACCTAGCAAGTATTTACTGAAGTGCTGCAGCGTCTTCACAACAGCCAGTAGTTCCCTCCGAGTGACACAGTAGTTCCGTTCTGGTTTCGACAAAGACTTGCTGAAGTAGGCTATTACTTGCTCGTGCTCACCTTTTACTTGTGATAGTACACCTCCAATGCCAATTCCACTGGCATCTGTATCTACCACATATTCACCATCTTGATCCGGGTAGCCTAGTATTGGAGTCTCACACAGTCGGTTCTTGAGCTCATTAAACGCATCTTCACACTCTCCATCCCATGTGAATTTTCTCTTCTGTTCGGTGAGTCTGTGAAGTGGTTTTGCAATATCCGCGAAATTTCTCACAAATCTTCGGTAGTAAGAACATAAGCCTAAGAAAGCGCGGACTTCAGTTTTATCTTTAGGCACTGGCCAATCCTTCACCGCAACTATCTTCTCAGGGTCTGTTCGAACTCCATCCTCTGATATAATGTGCCCCAAGTAGCTCACTGCTCTCTTGAAAAATAAACATTTCTTCGCACTTAGTTTCAGGTTGGCTTCATGCAGTCTGGAGAGCACCCGTTGCAGATTTCGTATGTGATCATCAAAATCCTTCCCAATGATGACTACATCATCCAAGTACACTAAGCAGGCTTCTCCTATCAGTCCTGACAGTACTTTTTCCATTAGTCTTTCAAAGGTGGCAGGTGCATTGCAAAGCCCAAACGGCATAACTTTAAACTGCCATAGTCCTTTACCAGTTGAGAACGCTGTTTTCTCTTTATGACTTGGGTCTATTTCCACTTGCCAGTACCCACTTTTCAAGTCTAAAGTTGTAAACCATTTTGCCCCACTTAAGGTATCCAAGGTGTCATCTATTCTAGGTAAAGGATAACTGTCCTTCTTCGTGATATCGTTAAGACGACGGTAGTCGACGCAGAACCTTAAACTGTTATCCTTTTTCTTGACTAAAACTACTGGAGAGCACCAAGGGCTGGAAGATGCTTCAATAACATTATGGTTTGACATTTCTGCAATCATCTTGTCTATATTCTTTTCATATGCGACAGGTACTCGTCGCGGTCTTAAACGTATAGGTGCTTCGGTTCCAGTCTCAATTCGATGTTTAACTACACCTGTCCTTCCTAGATCTCCATCGTGTGTAGCAAACATGTCAGAAAATGTTTTTAATAGTCCCTTTGCTTTCGACATTTCTTCCCTCGTCAAGGTTTCCTTACAGTCCTCCAGTATTGCTTGAACTATATCTCGTTGTTTACTAACTGTACCATCTTCAATGATAGCTCTATACACGTCGTACCCGTTCTTCAATGTGTTATCTTTTAGGGAAACTACTTCATCTCTACAATTGAATGTGCCGTTCTTCAGGTCAATCTTACAGTTGTAATGCTTCATGAAGTCTAAACCGATAATACAGTCATCCACGATGTCAGCAATAACCACCTTATGTCTGTATGTTCTTCCACCAATCTTGAAGGTAGCGATACCTTCTCCTCGAACGGTTATGTGCTGACCAGTAGCTGTAAGGAGCTGTACATTTCCACCAGAAACGCTCTTGTAAAATGACTTCAGAAGTTGGTATCTGATTACTGTCCGGGAAGCTCCAGTATCAAGGGTTAACTCACACCTAGTGCCGTTAACTTCTCCGTCGATGACAATGGTATTCCCATCCTGAGTTTGAGAGATCATAACTTTTGGGGCCTTCCTTACAGAACCGGCCAGCACCCGCCCCGTGGTCCTGGCTTCTATTCGTTTCCCTGCCGCTGTTCAGCGGCAGTCACATCCACGTCATCGGGCTCCCCACGTCTTGTCTTCATTTCGCCTCGGGGATCTCTCTTAGGGCACGAAAACCTCATATGCCCTACTTCCCCGCAGAGGTAACAGGTGGGTCCACGTTGGGAACTACGTTTTTCCGAGACAGCCCTAATGCGGTTAGGTCGAGAATCCTTGCAAAATGCTTCCACTTCCAACGCATGAGCAAGAGCATTTTTGAGGTCCTTATGGTGACCTAGGTTCACAGCCATTCGAATTTCACGGTCTCGAATACCGTCGACGAAGGCTTGAACCAACATCTTGTCTGCAACGTCTGGTGAGGATGCATAGGCTTTCCTAACCAGCTTCTCTATTTCACATCCCCATTTTTGCAAACTTTCATTTGTCTGCTGTATTCTATCCTTTAATTGAGCCCTATAGACGTGCTCTAAATGTGCGTCTCCGTACCGTGATTCCAAGGCATCCAGCAGTTGCTTCAACGTCACTTTACCTGTCTTGGTATCTAATATGGTGAGGGCTTCATCTCGCAGTCCCATAATAAGGGCGGTGACAGCCTGATCGTCATTCCACCCGTTTGACTCTGCCACAGTCTCAAACTGTATTTTGTACGCGCCCCAGGAAGATGTACCGTCAAAGGGAGGTACTTTCAGATTTCCAGATGGTGCTACAGTCGTTACGACACCTTTGGTCTTCAGGCACTGCATCTCTTGTTCTAATCCGAGAATACGTTTGTCCTGTTTCGAAAATTTGCAGTCCATATCAGATTCCAAGTTCTCGATCTTTTTCTCTACCTGTATTTTCAGGTCACCAAGTTTTTCTCCGATACGGCGGGCCTGTTCCTCCATCATCTGATGAGCCTGCTCCTCTTGACGCCGTGCCTGTTCCTCCATCATACGACGTGTCTGAGCCTGTTCTTCCATCATTAGGCGTGCCTGTTCTTCTTGACGGCGTGCCTGTTCTTCTTGCCGGCGTGCCTGTTCCTCTTGACGTCGTGCCTGTTCTTCCATCATTTGGCGCAGAGCAAGAAGCATGTTGGCATCGTTGCTTTCACCCATCCCGCGGTTCGCATCGAAACTTTGTCGTCGGGCAGCGTCGCGTGCTGATTGCGCCCTTGTCTGGACTCCCTCCGCAGCTGGAGACTCTGCTACAAACTCCTCTTGATTCTCCCTTGGAGTAATTGGCATTTTTCTATCCCACTTCTGACACCAAAATGTTACGAGCTAGGGGATCGGATAGAAACGCCGTAAATCTCTTCAAGGGTTTATTTTCAATTAAATCTACGAGGAATTTGTTAACACTATAAACTTGAAATTACGCACAAAAATTCACTAAATACACACACAAAATACTGTCACTTATTACTCTAATATCACGCACTTCACACAGTACTTGTATTCACTTTTCTTCACTATATTCGCACTTTGTCACTCCGGTGTTTATCGCTTGGTATCGCATTCAAAACTGAACTAACTGGTCGCGTTTCGGCTCGCTTATATATCCCTGGGAATAGTCTTGAACGATGTTCGAGAACTCTCTAGGCGGGGCGCGCTACTGAATAGCGATCGCACAATTCTAGAACGTGCGTACTAGCTATCTCTCTCGCACATTGCTCCGTCTTTGTCATACGGTGTTCTAGAGTGCTCGGTCTAGCTTCGAGAAGGTTCCGATCTTCCGTCTCTCTCTCGCATCATTCCGTCCTTGTCCCACACCTAGAAAATTCGTTCTAGACTATTCCTTCATCAAAGGGGTATAACCAGGCCTGAAAACGCCTGAAAACGGGTTTCCTGAAAAGTGTACCATTCGACTACACGTGTTCTGAAACGGCCTGAAAAAATATTTCAGCCTCCTGAAAACTATGGTAACATTCTGTAAATTACGATTTTCTGATATGTGATTGACCCTCTCCTGAAACGGCCAGAAATCACATTTCAGCCTGCTGAAAACTTCTCTAACTAGTGGAAAAATCTAAAAACATTGCAGTCGACCCGTCTTCGTTACAATATGGTATTAAAGTTCAAATTGACTTTTAAGTATTATTACGAATATTTTGTATGGGAATATAGAAAAGTGTTGTTTTTAGACTTTTTCACTCAATTTTTTTTAATTTTTCTCTCCGTAAGAACCATCCTCGTACTTCAAGGAATATTATAAAAAAGAATCAGACAAATCGGTCAAGCCGTTTTCATGTTATGTCGTGACAACGGAAAACGGGTTTCATTTTTATATATATAGATATGTGTAGTTATGTTTTTTTGTATTGTCGATTTTGATAAAGTACAAAAATTATTATTAGTACATTTATAATGAATTTTATTATCATCATATATATTAACTTTTAAATTCTGTTATAGGAGTCCGGAAAGCTCGGTCTCCACAATTTGGTGGAGGTTTCTCACAGCCAGGGTTTGGAAAAAGTGGTTTTGGCGGACCAGGATTTGGACAGGGCGGATTTGGACAGGGTGGATTTGGACAGGGAGGATTTGGACAGGGCGGATTTGGACAGGGCGGATTTGGACAGGGTGGATTTGGACAGGGCGGATTTGGACAAGGCGGATTTGGACAGGGTGGATTCGGACAGGGCGGATTTGGACAGGGCGGATTTGGTCGACGTTTTTGACTGAAATAAATGTTTTATTGTTACTGTTAATGACACATTTATTTACCTTTAGATTCGAACAGGCATACTTTTAATTTATTAATAACGTAAGTGACAGATATGAATATAAAATTTAAAAAAAACGCTAAAGTATTATAAACCCTAAATAACAATATTCAATACTTTGAACAATCCTACTTACATATCCTCCATTTATATAATTTAATCTCATCGGACTATATTTCCAACTATGAACTAGTTGCACTGTTGCAGTTGCATCTGCAATACACAATGACAACTTCGAAACAAAATAAAAAATTGCTGTACCGACGGAAGAAACGAAACGAAACACAATTTTTTTTAATAACAACTAGGCTGACTTGACCAGGGCCTCCTATCTTTTGACTTATAAAACTTTTTTTCGATATTTTGAACTATAAAATCTACAAAAAAGCGTATTAATGTGAATTTTTTATTTAACCTATACAATAATTATAGTTACTTAGTAAAATGGGAACTAATGGGTTGTCCTTTTTTCTAAACACTATAATGTTTAGCATGTTAATAGCGTGAAATAATGTAAAAAAATAGTAAAATTGTTCCATTATTAGGTATTACTTTAGCGCTGTTAATACACAATGCACAGCTCTCACACACAAACATTTTTACAATTCTTGTTTAGTTTTTAAGTATTCATTTTACATTTTGTTTATATAAAAATTATAATATGTTTTGTACAATAGTCATTAAATTTTCTGTATTGTTTCACGTATATATGAACCACGGAAGAGTATCTACACAAAATATCGGTCACCCACAAAACAGAGATAGCGTGGGGACTAGCGTCAGTAATTATGTATTAGCTACCATATATTTTTGTCATATTTTAAATCAGTGTTTCCCAACGTGGGCACAAAGGGGCAATTTGATAGTGAAGGGGGACAATCGAAATCGGCTGGATATAACATAGCGTGGAGACTTAAGACTGAAGCTAATCAAATTGGAACCTCATAAAATTCTGTATGAAGCAACAAGCATAGATCTCACTAAATTAATATAAGATATATATATAAATGAAATATTAAACATAATTATTATTAAACTAATAATAAAATAATATACATTGAAATAAATAACTAAACTTAACATAAACTAAAATATATCATTAAAAGGAGTCCCTTTAGGCAAGGTTCCGAAGATACTGGCAGCGTTCCCCCTTTGAATTGCTAAAACAAGGAAACGACATTAAAAGTTTATTATAAAATTATCAATTCCTTTTTACAACAATTTCACAATCAAACAATTTATTAATAACGATGACTTTTCACTTGTCAAACTGCTTCTTCCAACCAAGATGGCTGATGGCGTCATCTAGTACAAATTTCATATCAAAGAAACATGCAGGTTTCTTTACATTAATATAATAAATGAATATAGAAAAATCTTTAATAAAATTATTTTTTATTTGAATTCCAGTTTACTTACTGTGTTTCAATAACAATTTTCTAGTGATTTCTTTCTAAAACCTATCATATAAGTTTCGTAAGTGAACAATTCAATTTTTTATTAATAACAATTTTGTATGTTACATAGGGCCGCCATAAGAATTTTAAAAATGCTAAGGTGGGAAAGCACAAAAAATGTTGGGAAACCCTGTTTTAAATAAATAAATAAAATATAATTAAACCGGTATGTTAACAAAAGTGTTTACTCTCACTGTGCGAATTATTATCAATACCGCATAGAAAGAAAAATGCATTGGCACCGCCGATATTAGTCTAGTCTAGTCTGGCTTACGAGTATCAATAGAATAATCTACTATTACATAATATTTGTATTGTAATTATGTTCTTAATGTTGTCGAGAGATGATTTTTATCGAGAAGACAATTTTCAATTTCCTTAAATTTCAATTTTTTATTATTAATAAGTGATTATTTATAAAAACTAAATTATTCTAACTGCACTCTTGAACTAAAGTACTGTTTCATCTCTTGCTGTCAAATTGTATTAACGCCGTGATAAAAGAAATGAAGACTGTCTTGTATTTGCTTTTGCTTAAGCAGTGAAAAGGCAATCGATCAGGAGCGGGACAGCGTTTAAAAATCTGGTTCATCAATCTTATTGGTAATGCCCGAACGTTCAATCATTACACGTATCATACTAGTAGTAGTAATAGAAATTAGAATTTTTATATATTATTTTTTATCTCGAAGTATTTGTGATGTTAAATGCTTAAATAAATATTTAAAGCACTGTACAATCGGTTTCATTAGATTTATTGAGTTTTCCCAAAAGGATTCATCTCGAAAGAGCGTATTTATGTTTCACATTCTGCTGTCTGGGCGCAAACAAAACTTGTTTTGTCTATATAATTTCGGAAAATACACAGCTTGTGCGAATTTTGTTGAAACGTAATATTTACCTAATGCATTATGATCTATTTGTGATATTAGGACATATTATTCGTGGAATAGGATTTGTTAGTGATATAAAACCACAACGTTTTCTGTAATCGATCATACTAAGTATTTCCGGCAAGATGACTAGACTGGACCTGCTGATAGCATCAATATTTATTTCGACTGCATTTATTGCAGTTTACGGATATCCAGGTAAGGGATTGCTGTGAATCCGTAAATCTCAATCATACATAAAATGTGTATCAAGTTAATTTTCTTTTTTAGGTTCTATATTGCATCGGGATGCAAGATCGCCATATTACGGCGGTTTTGGATTCCACCCACCTCCACCATTCCCATTTTTCCGAACAAACAATTGGAGTGGAATTACAAAAAGCGCTGATGGAAACACCAATGGAGTATACAGTGGCGCTGCTGCAAGTGCCACAAATACTGCATCGGCTACTGGACAAGCATTATCGCTAGCATCAGCTGACTGTGATGATGACGATTCGGTTCAATCTACTGGGATTTCTGGCAAATTAATAGCTGGTTTCGGTGATGGACACAGAGGCGACCACTCTGGTGGTTTCGGTGGACAATTCAGTGCTCATAAAGAAGCTCGTTATTCTTTCCAAAGTGGTGGAGGAAAGTTTGAAGCTGAAGGTTCTGGATTGAACGGCCAAAGTGGCACTGGGAGCCATGAACAGTTAAACCTTGGTGCAAGTAGTTCAGCGAATGGTAATATCGGAGCCGCTGATCTTAGTAAAGGCAATGGACTCTATTCATCAAGTCACGATAGCGCACAAGCAGGAGGTAAATTAACTGGTGGTGATCAAAGCGGTGGTTTCAGCAGTTCCAGCGCGCATAGCTCATCATTTGGTTCAGTAAAAGGTAATGGCCAACAACAAGTGGAGTTAGTAAGTGGGGGCATACATTCTGAAAAAGATGATCAAGAGCAATCAAATCTTGACACTCAAGCTGACTTCAATGCAGAATCTGGGCAAAAAAATACTGAACGTTTCACCCAGAACGAAGAAGAAAGCCATGAACATAGTCATCAACAATATGGTATACCGAACCAACAAGGAGATGGCTTAAGCCAACAAGGTAGTGTTTTAAGTCAACAAACTTTGACCAGTTCATATGGACAACAAAATAAAGTAGGCGGAGCATTTGGGCAACAAAATAATCAGCTGAAAGAACAAGTTGGGCTTAATGGTGGAAATGGCCAGCAAACTGTCCAAAGCGGCTATGGTCAACAGAAAGTACTAACTGGTGTTGGTCATCAGCAATATAAAGGCGCCTTTGGCCAATCACAAGGCCAAGTTGGATTTGACCAACATGTACATCAAGGAGGTTTTAATAAACATCAAGCTCAAGCTTCATTTAGCCAGAAAGAGCAAAATCAAGGTGCGTTTGGACAATCACAAGGCCAAGTTGGATTTGGCCAACACGTACATCAAGGAGGTTTTAATAAACAACAAGGTCAAGCTTCATTTAGCCAGAAAGAGCAAAATCAAGGTGCCTTTGGCCAATCACAAGGCCAAGTTGGATTTGGCCAACATTTAGGTCAAGGAGGTTTTAATAAACAGCAAGGTCAAGCTACACTAAGCCAGGAAAAGCAAGATCAAGGTGCCTTTGGCCAATCACAAGGCCAAGTTGGATTTGGCCAACACGTAGGTCAAGGAGGTTTCAATAAACAGCAAGGTCAAGCTTCATTTAGCCAGAAAGAGCAAAATCAAGGTGCCTTTGGCCAATCACAAGGCCAAGTTGGATTTGGCCAACATTTAGGTCAAGGAGGTTTTAATAAACAGCAAGGTCAAGCTACACTAAGCCAGGAAAAGCAAGATCAAGGTGCCTTTGGCCAATCACAAGGCCAAGTTGGATTTGGCCAACACGTAGGTCAAGGAGGTTTCAATAAACAGCAAGGTCAAGCTTCATTAAGCCAAGAAGAGCAACTCAAACAGCATAATCTACAAGGTGGAAATAGTGCTAGCAGCCAAGCTTCTTCTTACGCCCACGTCAGAGGCTTTGGCTATGGGAGAGGGTTCTCAGGATATGGACATGATCACAGTCATAGTAACGGTTTTAACTCCAAATATCAAGCTAATCAAGACTTGCAACAGCAACAATCAGGACCTGAATTGACCAGCGGAAACAGTGAATCGCAAAGTGCTGGTAGTAGTTCTATTGGAGGAGCGTTAAATCTTGCTTCTCAAGGCTTAGAAGCAGCACAAAAGGCTGGATGCAGTACTTGTGCTGGAAATGGTGGATATGCCTTCAGTAATGCAAAGAGTCACAGTGGGTCAGCTATTTCCATTGCATTTGGCGGTTAAAGTATTCAGTTCATCTATTTTTATTACCGATGTTAATTGTGATGTGTTCTTGATGTATTTGTACTTATTCCTTGTAAATAAAATATAATTATTCTTGTTGAGTTTTGCTTTTTATATATAAAAATACGATACCTACCTTAATATGCAATTTAATTATAAAGAGATTCAAACTAAAAACCTATGTGGTCCAACCTAAAAATATTGTATGGTATACCAAGCCTAACTGAGCTCCCATTTTAATACCACACAATATACCGCCGAATGAATATCTCAGCCGAAACAAAACGAAATCGGAATAAGTACCAAGTTATATTTATTTATATGTTTAGAAGATTTACATCATAATACAGAAAAATATTAATATCAACTGTCGAAATATTAATATTTCGGGTTGCGAACTTGAAGTTAAATTTAAAGAAAAAACTTTTTACCGGATTAAAGTTATGTATTATTATAAATTTACAATTATTTAACATAATTTTAAACGACGTTTCGCGTGCTTTACAGCGTGCGTGGTCACGGTGAAGTTAAATGTCGTACATCACATACAATTATTTATAATAGTTATTTATACACCCAAACGAACATAATATGTAGTGTTAAAAATGAAAATGTATTGGAATACTCTCAAAAAATAATATCTAAAAAACATGTCTTAAATTTGGTAAATAAATTGAAATACATAGCTCCTTTTAACATGATGATTAAAAAATAAGTCGTGAGTTTATTGCCAGTTCTTATTTTTTGTTACGATCACAGCGTTCATTGTGTTATCTAGCCAAATGATTGCTATTTGCTACAAAAAAATAAAAAGTATTGCCGAAACCAGGGATCGAACCAGGGACCTTTAGATCTTCAGTCTAACGCTCTCCCAACTGAGCTATTTCGGCTACATGAGGGTAAGTGAATTTTTGCACTACAATATACATAAAACAAATGCAATTTGCTTAACATTTTTGTTTTCTTTCTTCTATTTTCTGAGGATGTAAATACCAATTAAATAATGACCAGACCATTTCTACCTATACATGTATACTTTACACAATTGTCACTGTAACAGTTGTTTTATTCTATTCTTAAGCAACTCTTCATTATCTGAGTAATAAATGTTATCCGTATCATCCGATCCTTAAGAATAAAGAAAGGTTAAACCAGAGGCCTTAGCCTTCTTGAATGAAACAAAACGCTTCGTTCCCTTTTTTTTATAACAAATTTTAAAATCTCAGCCTTCGTGCGTCATGAGATATGCGTATCGCACGTCACAAGGTTGCCTTAAAATATATCAAACGTCTTACAAAAGGTGTCACAAGTATGCAAACAGCCAAACATAATTATATAATACTAGCAGATATGGCCATGCGTTGCTGTGGCTAATATTTTTGTTATATTACATAGTAGTAAACTATTCAAGGGAAACGGTAGGAGAACACCAGTCCACCATGCGCTTTTGATGATTATGCCATTCAATTGTAGCTTATGTGAAACGTTGGTACTTTCAACACAGCGCCATCTGTTAGAATTGTGACTATCAAATAATAAACAAATATTTTGCAATATAATAATATTGCGGGTATAAATTGAGATGTATGCTATCCTATCTTTTAAGTTGGATCAAACTACATACGGTGTGCAAATTTGATTGATATCGTTTCGGTAGTTTAGGAGTCCATAGCGGACCAACAACGTGACACGTAATTTATATTTGTGGTCCCCATGACTGGTGTTCTCCTACCGTTTCACTTAAATAGTTTACTACTATGTAATACATATAACTAAAACCTTAGCTACAGCAACGCTTGGCCGAGTTTGCTAGTAAATTAATAAACAATACAGTAATCAGGACGCAACGGTGCCTATTCTGGATGCACTAATGTGAAACCCAATAAAAAACATTATTAGCTATACTATACAGGGTGGCCAAAAAGTCGTGGATCAAACGCAAGTAGGGGATAGATGAGGTCATCAACTGCAAAAAATTGTTCTACGGGAGGTCTCTAAGCCCAACCCCTGCAGAGTTATAATTTATTTTGCGTTTTATAAGAAAATTTACTTTTTTTACTAATTCTTATTAAAATTCGAAAAAATCTACACCTGTATCTTTTTCATAATATCCACTAGATTGGTACTGATGAGTTCTTGCTTAACACATACTATTTATGGTTGTTTATTGAGTGTATTGAAGATAATATTAAGTTATATGATATAATTTTTTTTCAAATCAAAACTTTTTGTTTACTTCGGACCCCACTGTGAAAAAAAATTACTCTACCGAAAAGTGACCCTGTATTACAAGTTTTGGCGCATTTAATAGGGATTCTGAAAAGGTATATTACACATGGCCATGAGTCGCTCTAATATCTTTCTAGGACGAAAAAACAACAACGATTCGGACTTATGATAGTTTATTTACCTACCTGTGTACCTAATTTTTTCGAATTTTAATAAGAATTAGTAAAAAAAAGTCAATTTTCTTATAAAACGCAAAATAAATTATAACTCTGCAGGGGTTGAGCTTAGAGACCTCCCGTAAAACAATTTTTTGCAGCTGATGACCTCATCTATCCCCTATTTGCGTTTGATCCACGACTTTTTGGCCACCCTGTATATGGCACGACGAACTAATAAAGCCCTCTTTTTCAAAGTTAATAAATAAAATATAGTACAATTAAATAACGAAAATAAACTATTTCTTTTTATGTCTCTCATCACGGACCAGGATACATAATCAAAAATTCCATGCAAACAATGTGTAGATATGTATCGGCCGAAACGTGTACACAACGTATTAACGACTCCATATTTTTCTAGGAATGTCAATTTGTCTTATCAATAACATTTAAGTATATATTTCTATCATCGCGCAGTTCGTAACATATTTCGCGAAAATGTTGAGATTGTTACTATTATTATTAATTGCAATTCTGGCAGTGAGCTGCTATCCTACGGACAGTGAGTAGTGTTTTACTTATCGTTTTATAAATTAGCAGTTGTTTGTTAATAGTAATTGTATTAGGAACCCACCATACACGATATACATAAGTTTAATCATTGAGAACGATTGAAAAGGAGAAATTCGATTTCTTCCTAGCGCAAACAAATAGTGCCGGCTTCGTGGCTTGGGATAATCAGTGCGCAGTTATTATCTTAAGATCTATGAAAATAGCCGTAGACATGTGTCTGCCCCAAACCCCAATGAAAGATAACGGGATTTCAGATAATAGTCAACTAATAATTTAGTTTAATTTTACCTAAAGTAACTTACCACAAAGAACTTTTAAATATCATTTTACACCAACAGATGGCCTTCTAATTCGTCTCAAGCGGGTTCCATACAACGCACCTCCAGATAATTCAGAAGAACAGCCTTTTTGGCCCCCACCACCGCCATTTTGGGCTCCACCATTCTGGCGTCAAAATCAAGAAGCTTCTCAAAGTTACAAAGATAATGATTTTAGAGATTCAATTGCTGATCAACCTTGTTCTGGTTGCAAAGGTGGCGCCGTAAGTACGTCACAAAGTGATACTGGTGATGCAATTTCAGTTGCAATTGCGAGATCGTAGGCCAAATTGAATTATATTATAGATTACCAAATTAAATAGTTGTTTTTTTTTATGTGAAAAATAGCCCCTAAGAAACACCCAAGTATTCAATATAAAGAAGAATATGTATACCAATGTAAAACAATATGTTGCAATAGTATAAATATAACTGTAACAGTTTAAATATGTAATAATAAGTTAGTTATTTCGACTATGTGTTTGCGTGTTGTTCACACGAGAATGTAAGTCCTATTTCACCATGCCTCCTGCTGATAGAGGACAAATCTTTGTTTTTAATTTATTTTATTATTATTAATTACTTAAGATGTCATGTGGAACATGATGTAATGGTTGCAGCTCCTTACTAGCGTTGTGTTAAAAAAAAGCGATTAAAAACAGTGGCGAAGAGTTTATTGCCAGTTCTTCTCTTCCGTTCTACGCCCTTGTCATAAGTGTACATTGTGTTACCTATATGATTAAATGATTTTTTACTTTTTTACTTTTACTTTTATGTGTATAACACATTTTGGCTTAAGGCCTAAGCCATCGTTTCTCAAGCATATAGGTATAGCTGATAAAAATAGCGCGCATGTACATATTATTAGTGACGGGATCCCAAGACGGTTTTACTTATTTTTTTGGCTTTTTTGAGGGTCGCGACTTGTAAATGGTTGAGAAATGTTGGTCTAAGCTAATTATAATTAGAAACTCGATTTTTCTTTACTATGCATAATTGTAAAATAGATAAAACGTTGTTATTTATTTTACAAAGTAGCTATCAATTAGAAAAAAACTGAAATTGTTAAGTAATCAAACATAACAGTGAAATTATAATGTATACGTAGATGGTTCTTAATACAAATAGACCTTAATACATAGCCAATATTTAACGAAACAAATAAGTCATAAGTCAAACCGGACACATGACATAACCAGAACGACAGGGTCATTGAACTGCTTAAGCTAATGAAGTCCACGAATACAATTTGGCATTCAATGCGCGAATAATTTTGGACATTTATGAGCGTTAACCATTTTACTGCCTGTGTACTTTGCCGACTAAATCTAGACTTTAAATTGCGGGGGCCGAGTTTTCTTGGAAGTATTTGCTTCTGGCATAAGAGGAGCCAACTTATGCAAATCCTATCTCATTTACATGTGTTAAAAATGTATAATGTATGCCATGACGACATTCTTTTTTAAATGTAAAATATGCTAGTTTTAATAAAGTAGAAACTTTTGTATTTACTTTTATAATTATAAATAAAAGTGCGTGCGTACAAAGGCAACATGTCAGAAGTGAAACTTCTTTGGCAAGCTAATTTTTAACTCTTGTTCATATTTATAATCTAAAACTTTATATTTCCGAGACTTGGAGGGAAAAAGGAAGATATGTTAGGAATTTAATGAATTTAATTGTCATTAAAATATTAAGTGTTAAAAATTATACAAATAATAAATTTAATTTTTTTAAATTTATTTTTTCGATAATAAAAACACGTGCCATTTTAATTTACAATTTGTCATTTGAGATTTCAATAAATTATTTTGCATAAAATACAAAATACTAATATTTCATAAATTCTCTTTACGAAATTTAAATTTTAAAAATAGAATTTCTATAAGGTAATTCACCCTTCTCACTCTCTCTCAATAACTCTCTCCCCTTACTTCAACAAAAACGCTGCACATCTTCGTGACGTTCCGTAAAAATTTTACCCTCATGCGCCTAAAGAAGTTTCACTTCAAAATCCCTCATCCTCTCTCTCCCTGAGTTGGCGCTTGACAAAGGCGTCGTGGTTGACACTTTGGAGTAACCATACTCTTGACAACCCTGCCACAATCATCACGGACAGCCGCCATCCTTGAGTATTAAGGAGAGGATGGTTTAGTGCGTTCTTGATTTGATGCTACCAGGAACTCTTGTCCTTCCAACCTCCTGCATCACCAGTCTATGGAGTGCTTTTCACGTCGGGATACGTAATCTATATATATATAAAAATGAAACCCGTTTTCCGTTGTCACGACATAACATGAAAACGGCTTGACCGATTTGTCTGATTTTTTTTTTATAATATTCCTTGAAGTACGAGGATGGTTCTTACGGAGAGAAAAATTTAAAAATATTGAGTGAAAAAGTCTAAAAACAACACTTTTCTATATTCCCATACAAAATATTCGTAATAATACTTAAAAGTCAATTTGAACTTTAATACCATATCATAAAGTTCAAGTGTTAGTGGAGGGGTTCGCCAGGCCAGCTAGTTATAAATATAAAAAATGAGAATTCGACTTGAAACGTTCTATATTAGCCTAAGCTAAAAATAATTACTGCATTGGTGAAAGAGGAATCGCCTAGCGATTTTTTAAATGTAAATTTTAATATATTTTGATTGAATTCGCGAATTATAAAACGTTTTGGCACGTCTCTAGAAGGTTTAAATTCGAGTTTGATGATTTAAATGAAAAATAACGTATTTGGTTTTAGACAACGTAGATTTATTTTGAGATAATTTTTATCATAGATTATTACAAACAGTGATGTGTCAGGGTTGCCAGCATAAACTAGAGATGTACTTTTAATATGAGATGGTAAACTAGGGTTAAATTCTTCTAATTTCAACAGAGTTTAAGCCAAAAATATACAGTATTTACAATATTGGTAGAAATAGAAAAAAATAATAAATAAAAAGTAGAATAAAATTAAGAAAGTTTGGTCCCTGTGGCGCGGGCGGTGTGATGTACCTTTAAACGCTGCCAGCATATCCTCGCTGTATTGCAATACTAATTCGTTGAGCGAGGAAAGCACCAACTCTGGGGTCACCGGTACTATCTACCAGGCGCCAACTTAAATCTTTAATTAATATATGCCTGTGCACTTGAACCTTACGGCCCATGAGTCTCTATTCCAAAGGGAACATAAACAAAGTAAGAGGAACGACTCTTAGACAAAATAGATATTTACATTACATGCAACATCCGTTTAAAAATAAATCAATGGCGCTACAAACGCTTTAGATCTTGGCCTCAGATTTCTAAATCTGTGTCATGATCATTTTTAAATATAATAGGCAAGTAGGTGATCAGCCTCCAGTTCCTGACATACGCCGTTGACGTTTTGGACATGTCGGTTTCATCAATATGTTTTCCTTCACCGTTCGAGCAAATTTTAAATGCGCACATAGAAAGAAAGTCCATTGGTGCACAGCCGGGGATCGAACCTACGCCCTCAGGTATGAGAGTCGCACGCTGAAGCCACTAGGCCAACACTGCGCATCAACATCCGTTTATCTTCTTTAAAATTCAAATTAATTTATTAATATTCTTTCCGCATCATATAAATTCCATATAAGGGAATTTATAATAAAAATCACTTCCGGTGGAAGTTTAACTCAATGTTGATGCGTGGGTGTTGTCCTTGTTTCATATAATATAAAATCCTTTGATTTGCGAAAATTAGGCATATACAAGATATTACTTAATAGAACATGTCTAAGAGTTACTTAGTCCTTTGCATTGTGCTTTGTGGCTGGAGGCTGGTTCTTGGCGAAGGTAATTATTGCGAAAAAGTCTTATCTAGGGTCAAAGTAAATTACATATCATAATAACTAGCTGATCCGGCAAACGTCATTTTGCCATGTATTTCATTTATAATAAAAAATAGGGGTTGATCGTAGAGGGGTGAAAATTAGGGGTTGTATGTATTTTTTAATGCTGTATCATAAAAAAATAAAAAATAAGTAATTTATCTAAAAATTAAAAAAAATAATTTAGGGGTGGACTACCCTTAACATTTAGGGGGATGAAAAATAGATGTTGTCCGATTCTCAGACATACCCAATATGCACACAATATTTCATGAGAATCGGTCAAGCCGTTTCGACTTTCGGAGGAGTATGGCAACGAAAACTGTGACACGAGAATTTTATATATTAGATATTAGACAAGATACAATTTTACTTAATCTACAATATACATCTTTAGTATTTAAAAAATTAACTTAAATATACTTAGTTGAATATTTACATTCCCTCGACAACCTTGTCTGTTTGCCTTTTAAAACTATATGAAACATAGTTTAAATGCTTTACCTGACTAACAGTAAGTCGTAGAATACGATAGAAACCTGGCATAAGGATTTTTAACTTAAGTAATATTTTTTTCAGAACCTCAAAATGACGCAGAAGGCCGAACTTTTTCAAAACATAAATGCCATTTGGGTTCCTGCGGCGGAGGTTTAGGCTTTGGTGGTTACCAAGGTGGCTATCAGGGTGGCTATCAGGGTGGCTATCAGGGTGGCTATCAGGGCGGCTATCAAGGTTATCAAGGATATCCACCTATTAACATAGGAATCAGTCAATCACAATCATCTGCGTCTGGTGGATACGGCACAGATTTCATCCCACCATACAACCAGTACAATCAGTATAACGGCTTCCCCAAGAATGGACCGCACTCAGGGCATTACAACAACGGTTATGGGCCCAACAACAACGGTTTTGGTTCTTACAACAACGGTTTTGGTTCTTACAACAACGGTTTTGGTCCTTACAACAACGGTTATGGACCATACAACAACAATCACGGACCATATAACAACGGATTTGGACCTTATAATAAACCCTTTGGAAATAATCAATTTAATGGCAACTATTACCTAGGTAACACAGGTAATGGTTATGGCTTACGAAGATTTGGTGACGACAACGAAAACGATGAAGAGACATCGGCTAAAGAGACTGATTGAATTTTGTATAAATAAATTATAATGAAGCGAATGTAAAAGGTATAATATTATAGACTATTTATGTAATGCCTGTTTCAGAGGAGTAGGCACAGACTATAGACTAATAAAAATTAAGTACACCAAACCTGTTTTTTTACTCCATCCACAATTAGAACATCAGTCAAGTCGAGAGGGTATTGTAGGGTATTGTAGGCTACAAAGGGCGCGATATGTCAGTACAGTCATCTCATAATTAAACTCGTGGTATCTGATAGAACTGGATCTTCATTATTTGATATATTAATAGTATGGTTCAATTATTATAATTATAATAATAATTTAATTTCTCCCATATAAAACAATAAGATAACAGTTGAGAAGGTATTGGGAGACTGGTTTCCAAACTAGGTAAGAACCTGTGATATGGATAACCAGGCTTCCATTCCACAGCAAAGTCATATTGAGTGGTAACAAAAAGTACATACATATATGGGTAGGCAAACAAATTTAACGTTTTGAATAAGGAAACAAAAACAATAACAGTCATCTAGTATTATACTTACTTATAGATTTGGCATACATAATATGCTTTTATAATAATAAATATACAGTCTATAGGCGTCCCAGCAAATAGCAATAATATTCACAATATAAATGAAATTAAAAATCGCTTTCCGAACTACGAGGCTTGTTGCTATGGCACCAAAACAGTTTTTAAAATGTTACTTTATCGCTCTGGATTTTATAGTTCATAAATATTGGGACTCGCGATATAATTAAATCATCTATTTGCATATTTTTTAAGTAGCCTCATAACTATGTTAATAGATTACCATCAAAAGTCATCAAATTGGACGTTATCGAACGGTAAAAAAATCCATTTAATTTTTACTAAATATGAGATAAAGCTCATTTATTTCGTTTTTATTAAGTTGAAATATTGAACGAGACAAATTTTATATTTAGGGTTGCTTCTTAATTATTCTAAACCTCAGCGTTCCTTTATTAAATAACGTCGTGGATGTGTAATATTTTTTAATTTGTTTTTTTTTACACTATATACGATAGACAAGTTTCTGGCGAACGGCCATCAATCACTCTGTGGGCATAATATAGTCATCACGTGTGCCAGAGCTCCCAATCCTTGCTCAATTTATGAACACATCTGACAATGACAGGGTGCCATACGACAGTCAGGTCACGACATCCTCTTTAAATGTGCCAAATATTTTAATAAGACCATATTGGAGTTTATATTAGGGAGGCCACTGCCAATAGAATTATGGAATACAAGTTAAAATAATCTATTTGTGCCTTAGTGGGGTGTACCTAAGTGCAAAATTTTCTAAAGGTAATATGTATCAATTAACTAGACGACCCGGTGAACTACGAAAACCTACATATATTTGTGTCAACCTTCTTTTTTAACCAACCAAAGAGATTAAACAAATTTCTGGAGGTTTTTTCTATATACATTTACTTCTTATTAAGAATCCATACTTAGCGTAGCGACAACAAATCCTATTAATCTTAAAACACTGTTTATGAGAAATCACATTAATGTGAAATAACATAAAGTATGAAAATTGCTTTTCAATGTTATTGAATTAGGAATTGTTACTATTGCTACTTGTTTATTATTCTTTATAGAAGACTCAATATTAAATTTTCTAATTATTTCAAATCAGCTTATAGTTATTACCCGATTTCAAAACACTAAAGAAAAGGCTTCTTAGAGAATAAAATATATATATTATTATCCAATGTTATTCAAATTTCAAGTAAGACCCAGTAACAAATTGACTGTTCTCTAGTCTATTGGTTACTGGGTCTTACTTGATTCATGATTTTAGTAGTTAACAGTTAAGTGATAAAACTTCAAACAATCTGGCATCTGCTGACAAAAACAAAGTTAATACTTAATAGTTATAACTTATAAGCAAT